>JAWLRI010000241.1:475161-520543 GCA_034781795.1 Crypturellus tataupa
ATTGAAAATGGGTTGGGTTTTGGGTGGTGGTTTTTTTTTTTTTTTTTTTTTTTTTGAGTTGCTTTTTTTCCTTTCTAAATCCCAAACCTCTCAGTCCATAAAGTCTCCAGGATGATCACCAACTGATAGATGTTGTTCTTACTTGCTGTAGAATTTCATAACTGCTGTGCCACCCACCATACTCCAAGAAAATTCACCCTATTACTCCCTCCACAAACCTCCTTACCTCTTTCAAATCCTGGACGATAGCAGTGAGTCTCTCATTCTCTGCCTGCACGTTGGTGACCACTGCCCTGCTCTGCTTCAGCTCATTCTGCATCTCCAAAATCTTCCCCAGGTAATAAGCTTCCTTGGATGCAGACTCCTGGAGCAGAGTCTCTTCACGTGTTTCACCATCTTCAGCCACTTTGCGGTGAATTGAGAAGGATTGTCCAAATGCCTGCAACAGAAAAAAAAAAGACACTATAAAACCACTGAAGCGCTAGAAAAATATCAGCAGTAAGGAGCACCTCAATAACTAGAGGGAATGGACTAAACTGGGAGTCCCAGACTCTGACCTAATAAACACTGTCTTTACATCTTCCTAGCAGCAGAGGGTCACCATCTCATTTAGCTTCAATGAGGCATCTTGAAGCTATTCTCATTCGCAGTACTGAAATATGGCCCATTTCCAGGCAGCCTCCACTGAGATCAAGATGGTGCATTGCTAACTAGCCATTAATTAGTGCCTGTGGTTAATTCTCCTGAATGAGGCAGTGATATTCATCAATTCCTTTATTCTCTAGTTCCATAAACTTTTTGCTCCTTTTTGCCTTTTTTTAAAGCATAAATAGCTTGCAAATCTCTCAAAATTGCTTTCCTTATTCAGTGTTATTTTATGCTGAGAGCTGGCCTCATAGTAAGAGAATACAGAGCAAAAAACCTTTCCATAACTTGAAAGAAAGATAAATGTACCAAGCAGTGGCCATCTACATTACTGTTAGTCTAAACACAGAGTTTGCCAGTTCTTTTCCTTCATTCCTTTCATTTGTACTTCAATGTTCTCTGCTTTTTGTTCCTTTTTCCTTTGGGAAACTTACCAAAATATTTAAGTGTTCAGGAAGTTCATGAGTAAGTAGATAATTCTCAGTCATTCTCTTACTTTTCTTGTTACTGCCTTACAGTGATCAGCTTAATAAGGTAGTAATTCTTGGGGACAGTGTCTGAAGGTATGTTATTCTGGACAGCTCAGAATCAACTTGAAAGAGAGCAAAGTTCAAGCCATGACAGTAGAAATGACGGAGATATTATTTGGCTATCAAAGACAGAAGAAAAAAATGTAGATATAAAAAGGCAAAACATTTTAATCTGAATGTTTTACCTTTAAAAATAGATACATGGTCACAAATCATTCAGCCTTACTCAGGAAAAAGCCTAAAGAAGTTAAGCTGATATTAAGAAGATCTAACACAGGAAAAACTCTCTCATATCTTAACTGAGAGAACATATGTCCACTGAAAGACTGTGGTTTTATTTTTCCAATTTAGGGAAGAGATGTAGCCATGGTAGTATCTGTTCTTTTAGTGGGGAATTAACTTCTGCCTGCACCTTCCAACCACACAGTACCTAATACATCTGTTCTCACTGGTAGCACTGGTTTCCTTTGCCTTCCCATCAAGAAGAACCACTTGCCAAATGGAATTCTTTGTTTTACAGTCAGTATTTATAGCCTTTCAGAACACATTCAAAGTTTTACTGGCACCAGAACTGAAACAGTCCCTTAAAAACTTCAAAGCAAAACCTTGCTCAGAACTTTGCAGCTTTTAAGTCTACTCTACTTGGAGAATTCTGTGAACTCAGCATTAAAGGATTCTAAAAATATTCAATAATGTATTAACCCAGCCGTCTTCTTGAAAGACTGCAAATTACCGAAATAGCAAGCATCAGCAACTTGCTGGATAGGATTTTCCAAATAACAAGAAATTCAATTTAAGGAAACTGTTATCCACTGATTCAGTTACTATACCTATGAATCTAAGACAACTGTTTCAGAAACATTGCTAATAAATTATACCTCACAATTTATCCTTACATTAATCGTCTCACTGTGCCTAATTTGAGGTCTAAGCAAAAAGCACTAATCTATTAAAAATGAAGACAGATATCTAAGATAAATGTAATGAGACACATATCCAGGGGAAAATCAAAACACAGAACCAAACAGTATGTGTGACAAATGGCTAGAGCATCTCATCACCCTTAAAGAAATGGGACATGGAACCCTTTCTTTCACAGGACCAGACAGTTAAAAGCCCATTGATAAATACATGGTAGTGGTGAGTTCCTAGATACATACTGTGCTTTCCTGAAATAATTTCTCTTTATTTAGAGCCATGCACCCTTTCAATCTGCAAAAACGCAAGCAAATAAAAATCCTATGGTCTTTTTATTAAACTGCTCTGTGAACAGAATTTAAGAAATGATTTATCTAAACAACTCTGTAATTATTGTTTATACATCGTATCTAATATGTTTCTTTGTTTAGCTCAATAGCACTGAGGATGTTTTCCAAAACCATTGCAACAGCTAGCACATGGCGCACAAGTAAAAAGGAAATCTCAATAATGAATTAAACATTTCCTCTCCATTTTGCTCCTCCTCATAATCTCAGGAACAAATATGTATTTCTAAAATAAGAGTAGGACAATGATACTTCAGCTTCTTAGAAGATGAGTGAAGTCACTGAATTCTAGTTGCACCATACAGTGCAGTCCATACAGTCTTCTACTTAAGGTAAATCAATTATATTAGCTATTTTGAAAAATATTTTTAAAAACCAATTATGAACTGTGTTGACTATGGTTTGGATTTCTATGCTAATCCTCCATAATGTAATATACTTTTCATGCTATATACTTGCTCCTGCACAACAGAACTTCATCTCATGTTTTGAATCCTCATCTTTGACAAAGATGAGTGCTAATATAGATAGGAAAAGGGAAAATGTAAATATAATACACATACAGTGCATAAAAGCATAACCAAATTGCCAAGTTTTTAAATAGAATTTTACACTACAAAGTTTGACAGAAAATTACTGTGTACTTTCTTAACATTTCTTTGTACTGCAGAAAATAGCTGAAAATCATTCAGGATTTATTTCCTAAGAAACCAAATTTTAATACTTGTTTCTTAAACTCCTGTCAATGTGTTAAAGTTAGAGGAAGAAAAGAATGGAAATTATGGAACTCCATGCCCACAGCGACATGCTGTCTTTTAGTTGAAATGCAAGGAAAAAGTCCAGCTCCTGCTTTTAATGGTCTCTTTGGAATGCCAAAGAGTTAACACTTTCCAGAAACACCCATTTAAGGACTTCCTTGGCAACACTCATTTTTATATTAAACTATACAGTAATATGTTTAAGCCTGTAGATATGCATTTGTCCTACTCTAACTTTACGTTTTAGTAATTTGCTAAGTATGTTTACCAATTTACAAAACCTCATAGGCTTGGTATGATACAGGTACGCCTTGATGTTTCAAATGACGCCTTATACCTACTTCACTGAAGTCATCCCTGTAGGGGAACAACCCAGTCATCTTCACAGCTCTCCAGATCAACTAACCTTGCAGCTGACACAACTGTCTCCCAGCATCTACCCATTTCCAGCCTGGATGAGACAATGTAACTCACGGCATTTTACATATCTCGCACTCAACCTGCAGGCTGCAGCCCCAAATGACCAAGGTCCCCTCTATGCAGTCTCCACAAGCACCTCATGAATATATCCACCAGGAAAGAGCCAAAAGGTGCCCAGAAGCTAGGGAGATCATATTGCAGTGAGGACCAGTAATGGATAAGATCTGAGCTTAGGCGAATGTGGCACAGGCAGAAACATTTACTGTGGCGACCTGGATGCAAATGGCACCTGCATCAGGCATGGAAGAAACACCAAACAGATGAAGCTCTTTCAAAATTTGATAAGATGGCAACCGGGACTGAAAGCTAATGAAAGGTTTAGGTTTAAATCAAGTGTGGGATACAAACTACCCTGTTGAACATATCCGAGGCTATTCTATATGGGAACATACTACCCTGTTAACGAAATCTGACTAGGGAAGTAGCTTTGCTGTGATACCACATGATGCTGCAAGCAAGGCTGAAGTACCATGTAAACACACATCAGGTGCTCCCTGTTCTCACCATTAAATAAAATGTCAATATTTTCATCGGATATTTACAGTGGGGGGATATCTTCACAGCCAGGTTGGCTCCTGGTGAGATGCTGTTTCTGCCCAGAAGTACCATGTCGTCTGCATTGCTACCACAGCTGTCCATATGGGTTTCTTCCTAAACCAAATTCCAGGAATTGCTAGGCTAGCAAGAGTGAGGTCACACTCTTCCATGCTTTTCCATCATTTCAGCTGGAGTAGAACACGTGCATTAATGCATGCCATGTAGCTCTCTGAGCTAGCACTGAAGAAGTTACCTGCAGAAGCAAAGCACTCTGTTGTAACGACAGGAATGGTGCCAGATTAACTGTTTTGTACCGTTTCTGTGATAGTATTTCCAATTGGCACTGTACTGTACCTTGGAGATGTATTACTTAATTACCTCAGTTATCTTTAGCATGATGCTGCCTTGCTTGCTGTAGATATATACTGTCACTTGTGATTACTCATGGAAATCTCTCAGAATTCTCTATTGGTCCCATGGTGGCCTTTAGTTTCAGCAGTCATATTGCAGAGCATTTTTGACAAGCGCAGCATCTTCTAAATTCAAATCAGGACTCAGACATGGCTGTATGACTTCTATCAGCCATGAACACTGAGACATATTAAACATTTTGACAAGGATTACCACAACAGAGACCAAGCCGAACTTCACATTACGATACTTCAGGTCAGCTTGAAAGATGCCATTGACTGAGGCAGGAGGCTTGTTTTTCGGGTTTGTTTTTTTTCGATTGTTCTTTTTTAGCTGATCATAAAAGCTGAGTTACATGATACTACTAAGCATTATATATATATACATATATTGAGAATTGAGAATGTCATAACAGCACGATGACTTTTTATCTCTTTAAAGTTTGAAAACTAAGAAATAACAAGCATTAAACAATGATAAATATTAGTTTGAGTGCATCACAAAGGATAGCAATAGTGTCAAGTACAAGAAAATGGTCCAATTTGATCACAGAAAGGGGTATAAGTTTCAGGTAAAGGGCCTTTGTCACTGAACTCAAAATAACCCCAAGGGAAATTTTAAGCTGAGAATAAAACTGACATGAAATAAATAATGAATAAAAGTGACACAGATTTTTGAAAGTGCAATTGAAAAACATGACTGACCCAAACAAATAATATCTGTATGAATATTTATACATGAAATATAAACTGCAATGAAAAGCTAGTGTGCAGTGAGTGACACGAATAATCTTTGTAAAGTGAAAATTATATTTAACATTAAAAAAAAAGAAGCTAAAAGCATAAATTGGGTGTAGAAAGCAGCACATACACAAAAGATCATCTGAAAACAGAAACAGGTAATGAAGGATGTTAATTCTAAGTTTCAATTTTATTTTTACTAGCCACCTGCTGGGGCAGGAATTCTTCAAGCACTTTCACAGAAATGTGCCCTTCTAGACTGTGATGATTAATAAGCAATACAACACGACTTGACTGCTACCCAGATGAGCAGGCAAACAATTAGTTTACCTTTATGACACTTACTGTAGATTCCCCAATGCATAATGCAACAGCACCCAACTTATTCACATGATTACCTGTTTCAGCTGTGAACTCGCTGCCAGGCAGCATGCATTATGCATCAAGGAAGGAAGGGCAAGAAAGAAGCAGGCTGGGATTATCCACAAGAGTGATATATATTCTAGGCAGACTTCAGTAGCTCACCAGTATGGAAATCTTTGCCTGAGGTGCCTCACTGGGGTTAATCACAGGGACAGGCCTTATTTTGTGGCACATCTTGAATACCCGTTTATGCCCAGGCATGTACTTTTGTTCACCTGGCTGCTTGTTCTCCCTATGCCCTCACCCTTTAAGTACTTAGATTGTCCAAGGATTGTGATTTATTCCTGAAGAACAGGGTAAGGAACCCAAAGGGCTCCAAACCTGAGCAGTGTTTCTTGGTATTACTGCAAAGCAAACGCCCTTGCAGAAATGACCAGTGGTTTCAAATCGTATTATATGTGGGGTTTTTTTTGGTTTGTTTATTTCTTAAAAGATGGAAAAAGTTAAGACTCTAAAAGGCTCTTAGGTTATACCTTCACGTAACTGGTATGTCCTGCTGTTGTTTATTTAAGATGATTGAGAGAGGTCGAGAGACTTTCTTTCGGAAGCGGATATTAAGAAACAGGAGGCTCCAAATACAGATCATAAGCATATTGCCACGAAAACAAAGGCAGATGTATATTTAGTCAGAATGGTGCAAGAAGAAAGAGATTTATTAGGTATTGACTAGATAGTGCATGTGAGACAGACAACCCATGCAGAGAAACAGATTGAAAACTCAGGAACAGATTGAGAATACAAGCTGAATCAGCATGTGCAGACATACAAGAAAACTAGACAATGAACTTCGGGCGTCTCAGGCTAGCTGATAATGGCTCGGTGTGGTAGCTACAGAAGGGTCCCATTTGTCCGATTCCTCTTGTGTTCAAGAAAGCAGGATGCTGAACACTGCTACAGATGGACAGAACGTAAAAGATGCTGAAGCCTATCTCAAATTTCTCTTTCAACTTAGAAGAACAAACAAGATTTCAACAGAAATACTAGAGAAATGATCAAAATTCAGCTATACCCAAGCAAATGTCTAAGCACAGGTCATTTCATAATTTCCAGACTCAAGAAGATGATCAATTTTGTTCTTAAGGCACACAACTTCAATAAGACTTTTCTTGTTTTTTATTTAATTTACAAACATATATTTTACTTGATTTACCCCAACTGTTGGAGAAGGCTACTACAAATATTGCAAAAAAAAAAAAGTCAGAAATAAACTAAACTAAAATAGTGTTTCCTTATTTGTTCTTTGTTCTCATGAGGCTGGGCAGCTTCAGGAAAAGAGCAAAAACTAAACTTTGAAGGATGGTTTCAAATCATTTTTTGCTTCAGGCATTCAATATGAACTTATGCAAATTATTCCTCAACTTCTCATTTGAGAATGTAGATGACTAGTTGCTACACAAACAAGGGATGTTATGATACAGGCAGTCATGATCCAAGATACTGTGGTTATAAATACAGTATAAATACGATAAACCTGTAAACATTACCTCGATATGCAGTTTCAGTGTCTTACAAAAAAAAAAAAAAACAAACAAAAAACAAAAAAAAAAAAAACAAAATTAAGCTCATTTCCAAATACCAGCATACTTAATCTATGCCATCAGTAATGAAGTCAGTACAATGGTACTGTCATGTAATTTAGTATCTGCATACAAAGTATTTAACTTGCTCAAAAGACTTGCATACCAATGTGCTAAAGGTTTTATCTATGCCAGAAACACTGAGGATATCCGTGGAAAACATACATAACATGCAGGCTGTTTACAGACGCAGAACCGTAGCAGAAGATGCAAACAAGTCATAGTATTTTCCCCAAGGAAGCTACAGATAAAAGTGTGCGCAGCGTGGACATCTTCTGTTTGTTCTCAATAGATCCCTACACTGTCTATAAGCCTGTCGAAATTCATATCGCAGATGCTAATCAACAGAGCCTTCAGAAAGTCCTGGGGAAATGGACATTTACATTCAACTCAGCTACAGACACTGCCATCCTTCTGCAGCCCGGGTATATATTGTGCTGATTTCAATCAATATGTCATGGTGTGAGGCTCTAGGCACCCACGCAGAATTTCCAGCTTCCTTTTTTTTTTAATACAGAACAAAAAATATTCCTAAATGTGTCAGTCAGAAAACATTTACAGACAACAAAAGGAAAGCACTAGCATTTGAGTGTTCATTTTCATGGTATCTCCATTGTTCATCAGCAATCCCATAAATGGGGAGTGAATAAGAATCCCCATTTAATTGCCTTTAACAGCACTCAAGATGAGGATATAAATTCTCTTCCCGAGAAATCCCTCTAGGCACAGAAAACACAAGAAAGGGAAAGCTTGCAACAAAGAAAGCCACTTATCTACAGCACAACTAATTAGGTTTACGATTGTTAGTTTAAAGCAGCTCAATTTAAAATGAATACTGTCAATAATAAAGCTATTTCTATAAACAACATAATTCACACATTAATAAACCATAAAATGATTTGGAGATTTGCACCAATGTTGAGGCTGGTACTTGGCTGGTACCATCATCCCGCCAACTTCTTCATCCCCAGCTACTAAAAACATGTCAATTCAAACCACTAAAAGCATTGCCAGAATAAAAATAACCTTAACAATCTTCCATTTTTAACAAAATGTGCCTGAAATATGAAATGGAACATGACTTTTGTGGAAGTCCATTTACCTTTGTCATAAATGGCAAAGTCCCAACTTTAACTGAAGCTTAATATTTTTCTACTTTGTTTTCTGTTTTCCTAAGCATGGAATGGCCAAGGTAATTGCACTTCCTTCCCTCATTTGTTTGAATATGGTTTCAAGGAAAGTGTGCTGAAGTTCAAATCCGTATGGAAACACGGGTTATTTCACACTAGCTGCCCACATATAAAGTTGTATTCTATATTAAAAGCTTTTTTTTCCCCATCCCTTTTGGATGTGTATTAAGTCACGTTGCTAGGGAATAGCAAGAGCAACCTGTGAAGAACAGTAATTGCATTCCACATTGTTGCTGCTCATGTTGCAATATTTCTTTTTCTGGAGAAAATTTTAAAGATACACTTATGTAGGGAAAGATCAGTTCCAGCAAAGGCAGAAAAGCAAAAGTTGGATGCAACAAGGAAACAGAAAGCTGTTACTTAAAGTAAAAAAAAAGAGAATGCCTTTTTCTGCACATTAGAGTAAGGAAAGGAACAGAGGAATCCTGTTCCAAAGCCCACTGCAGATGTAAGGAATATTCTTCAACATACACGCAAAAAAAGTGGTAAGAAGAAAACTGCAGTTTTATTAACATAATATTATGTCTGTGCTCTCTATCCATTGTGTTCATAAAAATTAAATAACTATCATTACTTTCTAATACATCCTCTCTGGAGAGCAGAGCTATTTGCACACCAGTAGCTTAGCTGCTTACTGATTCACCTGAACCATTTAGATCAGCTGAGGCTCACTCTAGGAAGGATTCTGGCATTTGGACTCAGATTTTGAGGGAAAGTGTATTTTTTCACTACAGATCCCCCCATCAGCATACATAAGGGCTTACACTATAGAGCTGTCCAGTAGCATATTGCTCAGGATGCTAAAGATTTAAAACTGACTGTGAAAAGTTGCAGAGAGCTTCTGCAGCTCAAGTGATAAAATCGAATATTAAAAGCAACATTGATAAATGCAAAGCAGCGCATTGGAGGAGTGGAGAGCAGACCTAACCCAATCTTAGACTCATTGCGAAGCTGAGTGTTGAAAGTCTTCAAGACTCTGAGCAATAGCTACCTCTGAAATTACCCCTAATTCAAGCAGTGGGGTGGTCAAGATGATCTTCAGAAAGCTCTTCCGTACTACATTATGATTAACTGAGCAATTTCGTATGTTGGAAGGACTGGCAAGCACTGCCCTTCTCATGGCTCATATATTTGAAAGAGCTGGGACTCATAATCCTCAATACCTATCTAAAAATGAAGAACAAGACTGTTGTGATTTTGTTGTATAAACAGATCTGACCATTTAAATATAATGGAGTGCATAAAGACAGGAAATGCCAGCACTGGGAAAGTTGATTTCAAGCATAAATGAACCTTTGTTTTATTTTAACTCAGCACACCAACCTTATCAGTTTTATTGCAGCAATCAAAAAATGAGTTCCCAAGAAAGAGAGTCAATCCAAGCCAAACTCCCAGTAACTAAGCAAAACTTAGATCAAGTTGATAGCAACTGAAGTAACAAACAATGATCTTTCAAACTGCTAAAACATGCTAAGTATAGCTGCACTTATAAAATAACGCATGCTTCTTTTATAAATTTAGCAGGCACGAGTACTTTAGTTAAAGTCTTAATTTAACTGTTGCCATTTGCATTCCTATTGTCTCTAATTCTTTGTCCTAATTGATGGCACAGCAGTTCTGACTACTCTGAGGGTGATTTATAGGAACACACTTTCTCCTCGTGACCACACACAACATGCTTAATGCCTGCATGGGCAGCTGGTGCCAGCCTCAAGCACGAGTGGCCTGTATAAGGGAGGGCAAGGAAAAAGCTACACGATCTCGTTCTTTAAGCTGTAGCATTTAGGCTGTTGTAGGGGGCACACAAAAACTTTTAGAGTAGTAATATTTAAAGCAGAAGTTTAAAGGGGGAAAGATGGATCTTTCAGGCATTTCTGCTGCATCAGGGGATTGCAAAATCTTTAAAAGAAATCTAAGTTAGAAAAAAAAAATCTAAATAAAGGCATGCCTTAGAACAGAGAGCAAAATGATAGACTTTGCACTTACTTCCAAAGCAAAGTGTAATCAGAGTGCCGCCAGGAACAGATTTGCTGGGGGAACTTGGTGCCTCCGCTAGCCTGGGTCAATGCAGCACACACCTGTTTTACACAGTCCTATTGCGTCTGGGAGCTTACTGCAAATGCTGGGTAATCTTGTGCCTCCAGAGCCAAGGAGATTTTAAGGTCCATGGTGGTTTTGCTAATCATGTTTCAGCACAGTATCTTGCCTACTTAACACAAAAAGAAGGGAAAGTATCAAAGGATGTGCTTGCAGAAGGTAGTCCCCAGTGTAAACCATAGCGGTCTTCACTCAGGGTAAAAAAGCCTTGCCATTTTAGTCACCCAAAGCAAAGATGGTGAGGAAAGGAGTTTGGTACACACTGCTGATAAGAGGATCTACTAACGAGGAAAAGGAAAGGGATTCGTCTGACATACGAGGTTGCAGGGAAGGCAGGGAGCCTGGACTCCTCTCAGTTTTACCATATATGCACTGGATGTTCCTGCCTAAAGCCAACTTGATGCTAAATGGATGAAGACAGACCATGCCCCGTATGCTCCATTGGTCCATCTATGTGTCTGAGAGTGGTCAGGCTCGAATGGTTCACTCAACATGAGCAAGAGACAGTAGTTTGACCAAGCTTTATGAGCAAAAGCCAAGAAAAATCGGCCATCTAAGCCATTTGTCCCATGCTGTTGCCTAAGAGACTCAGTTGTCCCAAGCACTAGTTTCCTTTTACTGTATGAACAGGGGAAAAGGTGGCTGTAGTGATGATGTGTTGTAAAACAACAAAGCCAGCTCCAGGACACCACAATTCAGCATCAGCTTCTTGGATTACAAGCACATCTATAGCATATGCCCGTCTTGCCTCAGTCAAAACCTGAAGCTGAAATATTTCTCAGTCTCGTTCTCTGACACAGTGTTAGATGTATGATACTGCCTAGTTATAATACTACCTAGTTATAAAAATTCCCATTTGTGAAATGAATCATCTTCCAGTAAGCAATTTGCAAGGGATAACAAATTTAAAGGGATAATATTCTTTTGCTTTGTCAGCAGCTTTGTTTCAAGGTGACCTGTCTTTCAGAATGTAAAATAATTGCATTAGAATATGCAAACCAACTACCCATGACTTATCCCCTTCTACTGAGAAAATACAGGAGCTTTCACTGGTGTCAACAGAGCCAAGCTTTCACCCCTAGGTATTTATTTTTGGATAGCATACAATATTCTGGCTCACGATTTACTCTATTTGATCATGCAAAAGCCAAAGCAGAATCTGTAAGTAGCTTAAGCAACTGTAAGGTCTTTAAAAATAATAAAATGAACTTCACAAGCACCAGATTTTTTCTTTCAGATCCTTCCTTCTCACAACAGCAGTTTTCGTGGAATGTAAAGTCTTCTTTCCTCGCTTACCCCGTGCCCTAGGGAGTGATGCCCACACTCTTGCTGAACAGCAGGTCAGCAACACAGACAGGAAAACACTATCATCAGCAGCTTGCAGGAGAGTGCTTAGCTAGCAAGATACATCCGTTGTGATACCGGACATCAGAGCTTTCCTCTTCTCTTTCAGAAAGGAAGCTTTCACTTGTCTCAAACTCGATACTCAAAAATAGCAGCGGTAATTTATCCTGGGCAAATCAGAAAGCCAGTTGCACAGCGGCAAAGGCAGAATGCAAGTTTCAATGGCTTCTAAAAATATTTCAGGTGAATTCTCTCTCTACCTTTTGGCAGAAAAATATGTAACAGAAATATTGAGATTAGCGTGAATTAAATCTAAACAGAAATGTGTTTGTGTATGCATGAGCACACTGTCAGTAACAGCAGACTGCGGGTTAAAAGGCAAGACAGAGATTACTTGCTACAGAGCACCATATGTGTGATTTCATGCAAATGAAAAGGAAGAACAAACTGACCTGAAGATAAGGTGTCAAGTGATGAAGAACAGAACTAGGGCCATAAAATATCCAGATAAGAGCAAGAGAACTGTAAACATTTGTGTCTAGAATGTATAGAGGGTGACACAAAAGAGTGAGGCGCAGTATTCACTAGCATTCACGCCTAACACATACAGCCAAACAACAGTTTGTCATTATCAGTCCAGAAGAAGCCAAGACACACGATGTGGCTCCGTGCCTGGTGTCCCGTCTCAGGTCACACGCAGATGATCCTAGCCTGACTACTTGGGCACGCATTCATGTCTTGGTCCATGTAACAAAGTGGTGAGAGAATGAGTAAAGAAATCAGCCAACTTAGACATTTTGTAAAATACATAATACCTTCCCCTTCCAGAATGCCCTTCCAAAAGGCATCAGCAGTTTGCCTTCCTTTGAGATAGCATTTTTGGAGTACCTCTTCATACAACCTGCAACTACAACTGGCTCTAGTTTGCCCAGTGAAGCCTAACACATGTGCTAACTTGCTGAAAGGAGTATACCACGATTCCCCAGTGTCAATCCATCCTTCATGCTTTGCAGGCAAATGCCATTTACTGTTAGCCTCTTATAATGGAAATTTCTTAGCAGAGTATATATGAAGAGCAATTCGTACTTGATTCATTAAATGAAGAAATCTTATCACAGCATGACATCGGAAAGACTTGAAACAGAATTACAGGGATGCTTGTTTTCCATTTATTATTTTATGGACAGCCTTTGAAAACTATCAGACAAATCCACACTGGGAAGATTTCTAAGTGGGTTGAGGAATTTGTAACATCAGGAGGAGACAAAGATCTCCCTCTTGACTCCCTTGTTCAAGCAACTCCTGAGAGGGCTGACGGTTCCTTTTTTTAAACCAACAGGCACACAAAACATCTTGAACAATCTGATCTTCTGAATTACAACACATCTACAGCTGTATCTGTTGGAAACGCATACCCATGGAAAAGGGTACACAAAGTAATAAATGCACTGTATCAGGGAAAAACACATTTCTTCTGCAGGGAGTTCAGATACAACCTTCTGCCAGAATAACAGTATTCATGACATTTTTATTGTTATTTTTGCTGGGAATCTAGCAACCAGTGTTTTGAAGACAGAAGTGACTCCACATAAAAGCTATACAGAAAAGGTTTAAGACAAACTTCAGGCCTGGGAAAGACGTGGTCTGTGTGAACCAGAACGAGCCCTGCTAGACCTGTCCGCTGCAGCCCCAGGTGGCCAAGTCTGCACCACACTTCTCTTATTAGCAGTCCAGGTCTTTCACTGGCTGATCAGTTATGCAAAAGGGATGTGGAAGGTCCATGAAGCATAAACTGAGCATTCAAACTGACAAATGCCTTGAGCCTTGGGCTGCACAGAATGGGCCAAACGCTCTGCAGAAGTCAGCAGGACTTTGTGACACTGACTCAACACCCGCTAAGCCAGCCCAAGTTGGCCACACAACTGACACTGACGTGTGAGCTGGCTGCAGGAGCCTGCATGCAGCAGTAGCACCGCTTGTCGCGTCTGCCGGCGTTTAACCCCTTCCGCACAAAGCACTGTCTTAAGCCGATGAACCCGAGCTGTACCCAAGGGCTTCTCAACTGCTGCCTTCCCTTGACAGGATGAATTGCAAACCTCCATAAACTGCTAACACGTTACTAGGAGCTATGGAGAGCTTTTATAAATCACGGCTTGGAGGGAGAGGGAAAAAAGTGAAAGAAGGGATGAGATATTTTTAATAAATTTTCAGTATTAAGCTACATGCCTACCTAGTCTATCACCCTACAAATTAAAAAGGCTCGCAACATATAGAACCCAAATGTTTAGAATACTATATATTTTTAAGGAAATAGATTAGGTCAAAATTCAAAGAAAAAAAAAGACTAACAATTAACTCATCATGTCATTGCCTCTTTTTTTTTAATACAGATCAGCAAGACATTATGAGTTCTGAATATACACAAACACACAATTACAGAACGATACTGAAACTGTTCCCAGAGAGAACAGAAAAAAAAAAAAAAAAAAGAAGGGTGAGCAAACAAATATCTGGAATGTCATTATGGCCAGACTGTGGAGAAATCACACAGCCCTGATTACAGATGTAGCACACGTATTCACCTGTGCTAATACAGAGAAGTGACAAAGGTAAATAAAAAGGGAATAAATTCGAATCTGTGCCATTGAACAGTTCTGCCAGAAATGAGCTAGCATGCCATAATTTATTAATATAATATTTGCATAGACGCCATGCAAGACTCAAAAGTCTAACACATACTTCGGTTTTCAGAGCTATGTAACAAAGAGGTCATGGGGGAGAAGACAGTGAAGTCCAAAATGTTAAATGTTTAAGATAATTGGCTGTTGGAAAATATTTCAACAATCGAGACAGACCTGCTGTCATAGCAGAGTATTTATTAGGAGGTCAGTCCCAACAGGTCAAAAGGTTAAATGTCTGAACCACTGAGAGAATTACAGAAGGCAGAAAACTATTTCATTAGATCCCAAGATAATCATGTTTCACTGCTGACCTTGCCAAAACAATGCAGAATATCAATAATAGTAGAATGACAGCACACAGCAGCAAGGTTTTGAAAAGGTCAGAGTACAAAGATGACCCATATTCCACAGAAAAAAATAGAGCAATATTTGATGAAAGTATTGATAAGTCAGGTTTCTTGAGACAAAAAGCAATGAAAATAATTACGGAGAAAGGGTCTAGATTTCATCCCGAGATACCATCATAACCTCAGTCTGAACAACAGCAAATATTACATGTTCAGCATAACTCAAGGCCTGGGAAATTTGATCAAATTGCTGCAAAATTACTAAAACCGGTGGATTAGTTATAACATGAAGTGATGGAAACATAAAAGATTTTAAATGGTGCCTGAGAGGCGTGTACCTCTAACAAATGCTTTTCATGAAACAACCGCTTTGCTACCTCACAGACAGGTCGCCTGTGACTGACAGTCTAATTTTAGGAACATTGATTTCTTGCCGTGAAAAGCAGCAGAGTTAAGGACTGGGAAGCACATTACCCACCTGACACCTTTCTGCAGGAGCAGCACCGCACATCAGCTCCCAGGCCGACCTGACAAACCTCCTCCAGGACACTGAGAATCACTCAGGTGCACTGACTGCCCTCTCCTTTGCCAACCACCCTCTGGGAGAAATCCACACTTCGGTGCTGTGGACCTTTTGGTTATGCTATGATCACACCTCTGTTGTAAGTAGCGGGGGACACCAAACACAAATTTTCTGTTGCATTAAGTAAAACTGAACTAAAACTACCCTTCAAATTGCATGAGGAGAACACATTTCAGGCCTTTCATTTCAGTTGTAGGAACAACCACTCATAATCTATTCTATTTTAAAGAGTTTGTCTATCAAAAAAAGAGATGTCATTTAACAAAAGTTGAAGACCCATTTCAAGGGCAGAAAATGTCATGCAACAAAAACTATTTAGTCCAAAAGAGAAACATAAGCAAAGGCTAGATATATACAAATGAAAAATAATCTGCATATTTTAAAAAGTAGTGATAGAACAAGTCTCTAGCAAAAATATCAGCTTCATCACTATCACCAAGCCCCTATTTGAAATCTCTCTCTTCCCAAAAGCAGGAAGTAACTGAATTATAATCCAAAAAACAACAAAATATAAACCACGTAAACCTATACGCATCTGGATAGAT
The DNA here is from genome assembly GCA_034781795.1 of Crypturellus tataupa. Lineage (NCBI taxonomy): Eukaryota > Metazoa > Chordata > Aves > Tinamiformes > Tinamidae > Crypturellus > Crypturellus tataupa. The sequence continues at coordinate 491,315 of JAWLRI010000241.1, forward strand.
GTCATCGACAAATTGTTAGAACAACTCTCTGCGTACATATGGGTATATGTATCTCTATTTATATATATTTATCTTTACATTGCTGTGTAACATAAATTTCTAGAGAAATCTGGAAAAAACTGAGAATTCTGAAGAAAGAATGTTTACGTGACCAAGAAGGTGTTATGGATATCTTGAACCAAGCATAGAAAAACATGTAGTACCACCCTGCAAGGCAATGCTAATCTGCATCTGAAGCAAGCTAGCTATGTTATCTTAGCTATGTTATCTTGGTTAGCAAAAACATCTGAAGAGAACAGAAATAGCTGCCTTTACAGATCTGTAATACAAATACTAAGACTGGTATGAATGAGGTATGAATAAAAGTATGTGTGCAAGCACCATAAGTGGAAAGAGAATTAAAAGAACTGCCTGTACTGATATGTAGAAACACAGAACATAGCAAGAAAATTGAGGAGCATGTTTTCATCAGGTCCAGAAGAGTTGCTCTCTGATAAGACCACAGCACAGACCACTTGTCTGGTGAAAACCCTGATAACACGAGGGCAACAAGGTTGCAGCCATCACACAGAGGCCAACTGGAAGCAGAAAACAAGAAGCAGTAAACGGAACTGAAGGTTACGCAGGTTGAAGCAAGTAGAAGTCTGAAGCAAGTGGATCATGCCATAGCTGATCTCCAGCTGGTACGAAAGACTTGCCTAAAAAACAGCTTGCAGAATCCAAGCACAGAATCCAATAGATATGGCGAGGACTCAATCAATCTCATCTACCACATTCCATACCGCTTGGGCATGCCCATCACGTTCACAGAATCACAAGACGGTTGAGGTTGGAAGGGAACTCTAGGGATCATCTAGTCCAAGTGAATATGAATGAATGAAATCTATGACTGAGTGCGTGCAAGTGGGTCAAATCAACTACACTAGTTTTGTGATGTAAGCATCACCTTTCCCTTCCATAAGATCTCTCAAGTAGTTTTGTTATAGTAAGCTCCTGGTGGATAGTGTACAGAAAAACAGTATAACCCATATAAGATTACAAGAAAAATGCCATTCTGATGCTCCTTTCTTCAGAACTAATTATGCAGAAGGGTTCGTTGATATTCTGTTTTGTAGTGTATATAGCATTGCACTATTATCATTAAAATGGAACGATATTTCAAGTATTTGTTTTGCTGGTTTTGCAACACTGGTCTGGTTACCTATCTTTGAGGACTTGTTGTAAAGTCTGGATACAACACTGATAGGGAACACTCTGCACAACAGGGACTGCTGAAAATCTGAGGGCAGGAGAAAAATGCTTTTATCGTTGTCACAGTGTCACTGCTGTGGTGTCAACAGCATTTAACAATAGGGAAGTTGCTTCCCTTTCACCTTTTATCTGCAAGGCAGTTTCAAATATCTGAATAACCTACATGAGTGAGAATTACTGTATTACCCAAGGGGCAGAGAACAGTAATAGAGGGAAACTGAAGAGACTGAAAGGGACACCATCTTTGTCTTGTGATCTCACAAACAGAGTGAAAACAAATTTTCACTTAGAGGCATGGGGCTCTTCGAGGGGTCCCAGGTCATGGACAGATAATACTGTCTAAGAGTAGATGGGAAATGCAGGGTGAATTTTTGATGTTAACATCAAGCGGGGAATTAAGCCAGGAGCAAAGAAAGAGCCTAAGACCATGTCGTTGGACACTGCAGTGCATGAGAAAAAGAGACAAAAATAGAAGGAGGTTAAAAAAAAAAGGATAAAAAAAGGCTGAAGCAGCATAAGAGGCAGCAAAAATAGGACACAAGCCCTAGAAGCAGAACTGTGTATGTTGAAACAGAAGGTAATAGAATACATGTCAAAAGTGTAATACAATAGCAGAAAGATTATGAAAAATGGCTATGCTAAAAAATTTCTACAAAAAGAAAGTGTAAGCGAAAAAAAGGGGTAACCATCTTTTTTAAAGGAAGAACAAGAATTAAATAGAAAATAAAGTGAAGCACAGATTGCTGCTTGAGTTATGCTGGAGATGAAGAGCAATCTAAGCAAGAATGTTGATTTTATATTGGGCAATAAGCAAAAGCATCTTTAAAAATCAAGTTAGAAGCAAAAACAGCTACAGTAGCAAAAAAACTTTATAACCAAAGCTTACAAAGTCCATTACTAAAACAGAGACAGCAGATGATCGTGAGCAAAGCAGAAGTGAGCAAGTTATTACTCAAGTGAAATTAGGTGCCAGTCAAGTCAGAACTCCAGCAAAAGATGCTAGATTTTTAAACAGGGAGACATGAAGGATTGCAATGCAGAGGTAAAATATAGATCAAAATCAAATTGCTCAAGCAACCACAATAGCAGATGACAGAGTTGTGCTCAATTCAGCAATGCAGACTAATCCAATAACTAAAAATGAGCTAATAAGATGGACTTGACGAGCCTTGCAGTGCTTCAAAAGCTTTGCTGTGTTATCAAGATTGCTTTTATGTGTATCCTTCAGAGCTCTCATTTTCTTTTCGCTCTTCACAGCGAAGCAACTACTGGAGGCTGCTGCCCTGTTTGTGCTCAAGGACAAGAGCAAGTATAACTATAAATGATTGCAGTTTCAAACTATCAGTACATGAAGGATTAAGTTACCTCTTAAAGGTGATTATAGGCCTAGGAAACCCAGCAACCCAGGTTGGGTAAGCTTGTAGATAATATCTGAAAGGCTGAAAAAAATTACAGAAAAAAATTTTTTAAAAGGGAGATGTATTATGCTCTTTTATAAAGAGAATAAGGAGAAGCCCATTTAAGTGGCATTGTATTAAAATTAAGGACTGGAGAGTCAAACAAGATTGATGGGTACCTGGCAGCTTGGGTTAAACACTGTCCTTAAAGAGACGTAAAGAGAAACAGCAGGAGGCCCAAAGAGCAGGAACAGAATGGGGCCTGGGAGCATATCTGGGGAGAAGACACATCTATCTGACATATGAAACAAGTGCTTTCTGAAAACTATGAGGAAAATGAAATAGATCAGTCTGTGGCATCAATAAATGCCCCCTCATGATCAGATCAGGGGATTTCCTTGGCCTCCCTGGATAAAGTACTGTACTAGGCTGAGGGGTAGGAAAGTTATTTAACTCATCTTAGCCAAAAGCACTCCAATATGCTAACTGCTTCCAGTAGCAGAGTAAATAGCATTTAAACAGACTTTGGTACCAAAGGGAATCAGAGGGACTGCACAGATAGTATATTTAGTACCATGTGTGGGGGCAAATGTAAAAGATTTAAAACAGTAAAAAAGTAATTAGCAAGGAAAATGACTGTTTTCCGTTCAAATGAAGATGGACCCAAAGCAGCACAGCAAGCTAAAGTAGGCAGCCTGTTTTTAAAGAAACAAGTTTGGTGTTAGATTTAGCTAATGTATGTCCACGGAGTAGCTTGAATGAGGCCAGTGATAACTGGATTTCGACGGTTCACTTGCATTAGCTGGCAAGATTGCCTAACCTAGAAGACAACCAAATGCAGGGATGGTCAAGTTAAAATACTTATTACAGGTTCAGTCCAAAACCCAGTACCCATCCAAATATCTCTTGGAAGCTGAAGGGGCCTGTAACTGATGATTTAGATGAGCAGCACGTATGCATGTGGTATGTATGTATGTATGTATGTTATATCACGTTACAGCAACCCTACAGCATACACAGCTCTCCAGTTTGGCCAGTGCTGAAGAGCAGACAAACTGTATCCTAAAATAGGAAAAAGCCCTGAATCCACCAGGATGAGCCCTAAATCTTTTACCCCCACAAACAGCTCCAGCTGTAGCCACAAGACCAGGTGCCTGCAATAACAGTTGGAGGGTCAAAATAGTATTCAGCAATATATTTAGTGTTTATATTTTTGTAGTCTGTTCAGCAGAATAATGCTGCTTTAAGTTTACTTTTATGTTCCAAGGGAAGCAGTGCAGCTTTTACTAACATGCCCCAGGGGCTCCATAAAGCACCTGCTCCTCATCCATCTACCGTGCAGCTATTATACTCCTGCCGATAGCTTTTTGTTTAAGTGATTCCTGTCCATAATACCAGCTGGAAAAATGCCGAGTTGATTAAAAAATAAGTATCAGCAAATTAACTGGACCATAGGAAGTGATAAGAGAACTCTGCAAATTCTGATTCAATCTGAATGTAGAAAGCAAAATCTAGATAATGAACAGTCCCCACTGTTGGTGTTATAAAACAATAATTATAGTGTTACCTGCTAAAATCCTATCAAACAAACTGAAGACAGTAGATCAAGGGTAGTGACTTTGGTGAGAACTCGTATGGTAACCACAACTACTCACAATATCCACTGAAGCTACAGGAATTATATAGTTGCTTTACAAGAAAGATTAAATTTCTGGAGAGAGCCCAAGAATAGGAATGTCTAGGTATAGAGGACTGAAGGAGCACATGGCAGGAGAAGGGTCACGGACTCATCCTATAAATAATGAATTAAGGTTTACGGAATATATTTGTGCATTAGAGCAAGGTTATTTGCAACTGATCATCTAGACAAGCCCAGAGCATTCAAAATAGACTGTCCTATCAAGAGGCCAGTAGTAATAACCAATGGTTACATAACTGAATGTGTCTCCTTCAAGGAGAAGCTTGATTTAACTTGAAAAGCATCAAGTTTAAACCAACGCCAATTAGCACGGCTGTAATTGGATAGGTGTTAATAACAAACCAAGAGAGGGAAATTATTTTCTTTTGTCATGGTTATGCAATACAGATTTCTGGCCACCCTAGGAAACATAGCTGTAACTGTCTGGAAACATAACTGTAATACCTTATTGTGTGCATCTTGAACATATGTGGGACGGAGAGAGAAAAACAAAAAAAAACTCGCACACCTCAACCATTCTGATAGAAGAGGCAAAGCTGCCTCTAGACCAGCAGTATGAGACTACAAACTACAAGGGGCAAAAACAGTGTTGCCCGTTTTCATTGGAGATGGGCATGTGGATTTGGTCACTTGATATTCTAGTCTGTATAACTAACTCTGCGAGCATTGTCCTAATATCAAAAATGGAAAATACATTTCTGGTATTTAGCCTATATTTGCCTCTGAGGACTAGTTGTAAAGACGGGATGCAACTGCAATCATGGAACACAAGCTCTTGGTCTCAATAGAAAAGTAACTATGAAATTTTATAGCCTTTTTAAACAGCAAATTAAGCTAGTTATTATAATGGTCTTTTCTGGCTTTCAGATTTATTCTTAATAGTCTCACTCTCTTTAAAACACATCTGAAGGAAGCTCATTAGCCTTTCTCTTGTCATAAAATTAACATGGAAAATACTGCACTGCTAACTACTGACCTCAGTTAACTGAAAACTGCTTAATATCACAGCTATGACGAACAGCTTCAATATTGAAGTATTCTCTACTTGATGCAAGTTGTGAATATCCAGGAGGGGAAGTTAGGAATGCTCAACAGGTTTCACAGAAGAACACTGGAAAGGAGTTACAAGTTTGGCATAAAAGAGAACAATCTGCCAAACCCAGGACAGCTTCCTATGTGACCATGGTCATTTCACATTACATCTCTGTGCATCATCCTCTCTTCTTCATTATTTGGCTCAGCTAATTACTTATCAACTAATACAGATGATCGTTGTCCTAGATATGTGGAACACTTCCATATGGGCAAATATCTGACTAATGGCCAATAATGTTTCTTACCTCTGCCTGAATTTCCTCTGAACTCTATTTATTATATATAAATCATTGGGTGATGCTGCAGACATGTATTTTTACAGACTAGTCAGACTGTTTCAGAAAACACATGCAAGTGCTTAAGGCAAGTCCTGTAGCAGAAAGCATAGAAATGGTACCACATTTCTGCTATTAAAACAATTGTGGTCCAAGTAAACAAAACCCTAACATTGAAATTACAGAGCCAATTTTAGTGCTGGTGAAATAACCTCCTCTTGAAGAAAATATCCACATTCTTCACTCTAGGTAGTGTGGATGTCAACTGTGACTATTACTCAGATCATAAAGGTTAGTGCATTTCTGTACATAGAATTTAAATTGGCAAATTCCTATTATAAAGAGCAGTTTTGAGATAAACTAATTTGATTTTGAGCTGTTAAAACACTGACAGTGAGTTATTGCCTGGCTGCCTACCTCATTATTTCTGCTGAACCAGAAAGAAACTCTTACATTAATAACAGTACATTACTAGAAGCATTTTAAGATAAAACATTACCTATGAGAAGGAACATGCATTAGCACAATCTGAAAGCACTTTACAATGATCCCTGACAGATCAGTGGACAGTGGTGCGCTAAAAATCACTACTGCTGACATTCAAGATCAGGTTTACTGTGAAGGACACTGTTACAGTAACAGTTCTTTTTCAAACATAAAAATATCACAACCAATATTGTAATTGTGGTTCAATCACAACCAATGTTATTGGTACAGAAGTTCAAATATGAAACAAACATGTGCTTGAAGAGGGCTAGATTGGACATGTATTTGTTCCTCCTTTTCATGATGGCCTCTTCACAAATAAATACTTCATCAGAAATCAGATATTGAAGGATCAGGCAGTTTCCCTAAAATTTAGACTAAAGCACTTACCAGAAGTAGCTTATACCATGCAGGGTTTTTGTTTGTTTGTTTGTTTGTTTTAATTAGGGCAGATCTCCATTTATTAGTGGAGTCTTCCATAAAACTGAAACATTGGGCATTATACTGCAAGCTACGGACAGGCTTTTTTTTCCCCTAAATCTCTCTAGGATAAAACTTCTTTAAAAAAATTTCAAGTGTGTCACTCAGAAAAAGCTAGGAGAGAGCAGTCAGTAGGAAGGCAGAATCAAGATAAACAAACTGCATCATACACTTGAGTATGTCACCACAGACCATTGCCACTACTTTAAGAGGTCATCAAATCACAGCCTAAAAAACACACTGCATTTTTAAAATTAGCTTATTTTGAATCATATATAGAAAGCTACATAAGCTACGTAAGCTACGTTCTGCTAGAAGCAGAAACTAAGTCACAAAAAGATAGGGCCAAAAGCCTGAATCCATCAAGAAGATTGAGTTCCAGAAGTGCCAACCTTAGATTCAGTATCACTTTTTTCACCAGGACTGTAAGTAATTTAAAAGTAGCTTATTCATATACATTTTAACTACTGCTATCTCTTGATAGCCAAGACCAACAGCACTGGCCAAAATTTCTTGTCATGGACATACAATATAGAAGAAAAACAAACACACACACATATCCATGTCTCTTGGTTCTAATGAAATGATCTAGTGGTATGGTTGGATCTAGTGGTTGGACAGACACCACCAAGATATCAGACAAAAAGCGGAGAGAGAAGAAGAATATCAGCATGGTAAGACAGGTTGAGCAGAGCTCCTTCCATATGCTACCCCAGCACTCACTAACAGCATATCTAATAGTTTATGAGAAGACAGAACTGCCTACTCAGAAGCTATAGATTTTAATGCTGCAATTGTAATTCATCCAACAACATGACAAATAGCAGCATATTTGGGCATCTTTAATGGCTTTATCCAAGGCTGCTATCACTCCAAAAGTCTCTATGGGAAACATCCTTTATCACTTCTTTTACATAAGTTCAATTAATGTTGAATATGTCAGAATCCTCTTCAGAAAAGATTTTTCATCATCTTTGAAGTGGAAATAAAGGGGTGAAATACTTAGTTGTATTCATTCACTAAAACATGGTTGGCTTTTCAGAAACACAAAGAGTTAGGCAGCATTTGAAATAATGACACAGGCAATTAGAAGGAAATTCACTCTCAAGGCCATTCAGATTTTAACTTAAAGTCTACTTAAAAGACCTCAAGAGCCACATTCCTAATGACATGTGAAAGGAAAAGCAAATGGAGAAGAAAAAAAAAAAGCACCACCACCATCAAAAAAACCCCACACATGCAATTTTTGGTGCAGTTCTTACGACTGTAGAATTATTTTCTGCTTTCAATTTTGGAATGGCACTAACTCCCTGTAACTCAGATTTTTTTTGTGTGTAGCTGTAACCTACATTTAGATTCTCCAAACATACTGCATGAAACAAAAAGAATCTATAGAAGATTATCCTTTCTTACACGAGAACTTCATTGCATATCTGGGTCAGATGAAAAACCATCACAGAGAACATATGCTCACAATGTCCATATGGTGGGCAAACTGCAATCTGTCTTTTTCACACTAACGAATCTCTAATTGCTGAAAAAGTTTCAGTAACTCAGCTTTCTCTTTACTGTCCCTTCTTTCCTACCTAGGAGATAATTAGAGAGCCATCAATTACGTTTTCAGGATGCTTTACAATACATCCACAGCCCACACCTAATTACGTTACTTACTCTATGAGGCAGAAAACATCTCATTTCTTTTCACAGGTGCCCTCAAGTTTTACTCACAACACATTTTATGAAGATCTGGGATAGAATTTACCTTCCCGAAATAAGCAAACTATTTTCCATCACCTATCATTTTCTATCTATTACTTCAGAAGATCTAAGCTGTTCCACAAAGGTTTTTGTGCCTGCTCAGCCTGTATTTTCATAACAGCAGCAAATACTGCATTATTTACTTTTCCTTGTATACACCTACTTCATCCTAGGAAGACCATCAGATGTAGCTGTTTTAGGACAATGGTAAGGAATGTTTTTTAATACTTTTGAAACTTAATATATGCAAATACATCCATATATGAAATAAAGAACAGGAATATTTACCAGAATGAAAGCACGAAAACATTTATATTGTTATATCTTGCACTCTACCCAGCTTCAGTGTTTGTGAGGCGGTAAGGGTGGTGGGAGTGTGGGATAGACAAACACAGGGACTGTTCACAAGAATGGCTGCCTTCTCTGAGCTGGCTTTTGTCCAAGTTGACAGAGTAGACTATTTTCCATGTATATATTATGGATTTCTTTTAATTTCTTTGGAAAAAAAAATATAATTTATCTGCAAAACAAGCTTATTCTGAATTTATACAATTGCACATTATAAACTGACTTTATAGTTAGTGCTGCCCACATTTGAAGTTGATTTTCTTCACCTTCTATTTTAGAGAAAACAATTTTCATTGAAGAAGGGAAAAAAAGGGAGAAGAAACATTTAGAAAGAACATTTTTATTCCTACTCACTCCCACACACATTCTATTCATTGAACAGTCCTGGAAATTCAGCAGAGAGTTTGTCAGCCTTCTGTTCATGGCTTTTTCTCCTTCCTTCCCTGTAGCTGGTCTCTATTGCTGAATTGTGGCTGCTGTCAGCAGTAAATCTGACCAAATGCCCCCCCCCCCGCTAAATTACAGTAAAGTGCATAGGAGGGAAAGTAATGGGTTTATTTATTTTCTTCTATAAAATATGGAGACAAAGACAACCTACTACATCACTGAATGAGTCAGTTTAATAAAAGGAACTCTGTATGGCCTAAAGTAATCAAAGCAACTGCCCTGAACCAAATAGCTTAGGAACAAATACTTAAGTGTGCTTGTATGGTACAATACAGGGTAGTTTCCCCTCCTCCATGTTGTCACAAAGAAGACAAAATCCAGGTTCCTGGAAAAAGGAGTTTCAAAAGGAATTCCAAGTTGTACAGTCCTGACCATCTACAGTCCACCATCTTACAGGGCCAAGGGAGATGCAGACTGCAAGAAGCCTAACCTCAGAAAAGGAAATATATTGGACAACTGGTGTTACAGGACAGCAAAATGCAGTGGTAACAGAAAAAGGAGAGAATATGAATATTCTAGATGGTATAGTTATATTTCAAACATACCTTTTCCAACTATTTGCATTAAAGCAAGATGGAAAGAATTAAGCCTCCTGGGCACTTGTTGTCCCTGTATGGGAAAACATCCATGTTTAATGATGGATTTCATAGTCATATGTAAACTTATATAACAGAAGAAAACAGAACATCCACTTATACTTTAAGTATCTCTGTTGCTCATTCAGAGCTATTTTTATTATCCTCTGTATATTAACATCCTATAACAGGAGATTTATCCATCAGGTTCACAAATTTCTGAGAATCAATCTACCTAAGCTATTTCCTGCCTTTTCCAGATGCCTGGAACTTTGTTGTAAAATGAATTTAAGTCTGTTGAAAATAGACTTGCTTCTTTGATATCTCCCAGACATCCCTTGAGAAGAGTCATTTCAGAGGTGCCAGACATTGCTGGATCACACACTGAAAGCCACTCACAGGCTCCCACCTACGCAGCTGGATTACACAAAACATTATCACACAAATCTTTTTCTAAAAGTTACTCAGCTTCAGTTTTTCCTCTTCCTATGTTTTCCTTCAGATCATGCAATGAAGTTCAACTCTGAATAATCACAGGACCAAGCAACCCAACTTCAGCTATGATTAATACTTTTCCTGAGATATGATATAAAACAAAGCAAAAACCCAAAGAGTTATTAGATAACTTTCCATTAAAGATGTTTCTTTTCTACAAGAGAAATAAGTACTTCATTTTTGTTCACTCTGTGGCCATGATGTCGAGAAACACTTTTTTCCCTGGAGGTAGGGGGCTCTTCAAAAGCCAGAAGTAACAAATGCTACATTCAACACAACACCAACATCATCACACTGACAAAATTCTTTAGAGGGAACTATATTCATCCCACTGACTTGTGTCTAACATTAATCCAGGTCAAACACACTTTTGGAAACCATGACTAGTAACTCTGCTTCTGCTTTGCATTTTCACAGGGAAGCAGCGGCTCAGTTTAAAATCTGCAGTGGTTCAAGGTGCAAGAATTAAGGCCTAGTCCATACACAACATGAAACCAGGAGCTCCTTTGCTTTTTCAGGGTATTGTTATATACATCAGAAAACAACATGATTCTCTCTCTTCACCTTCCCCCAACACCTTTCTTATGGCTGATGTTTTTGTCAAACACATTAAGCTATATTAAGCTGGACGTGGAGAACCCCAGCTACTCTCGAGTAGGTAATACTCAAACTACCGAATAGAAAAGGAAGCTCGAGCCACGTCACCAGATGTTTTAAGATGTGGTTATGCTCTCTTAAGTCATAAAATATATAAAGGAAGCTTGAGCCATGTCAGAAGATGTTTTAAGATGGAGTTATGCTCTCTTAAGTCATAAAATATATAAAGGAAGCTTGAGTCATGTCAGCAGCCATTTTAAGATGTAGCTCTGCTCTCTTAGGTCATAAAATATATAAACTTAAAGGTCATATAACATGCTGCTGATGGAGTTTTTATTCAACACGCAAGGTAAATGAAAAAACTCCAAAGCTACCTGTATCTAAGAATTAACTAGAGAGGATATTGGTTCAACTCATTGGTTCACAACTGGCCCTTTCTTAGGGCTAATGAGCAAAATTTGCCTATCCAAATTCAAGCTCCTGACATGAATGATGTTATCAAAATCCTCATCCTTTAAGTCAGAAAGAGGATTTCACCTTCAGGTATTAAGAGATGGAAAACAGGAAGAGTATTCATTTTGAGCAGAGAAGAACAAAAAGACAAAGAAAACAGAAGAAACAAAACAAAAGAAACAAAAGAAGAGACTCAATAGTAAGCAAGAAAAACAGTAGAACAGCAAGCGTTCATTTAAGAGTTGAAATGGTAACAAGATTGAGCTGGATGCTCTGTAACTGCAGTTTCCATAAAGATGTAAAAGAGACCTCAAGGAAGCAAAGCACTTAAGCACATGATAACCTTAAGCATATAAATAGGTCTCCTGGTTTCTATGGAATTAATAACAAAGATGTTTCACTGGATTACTCCTTATTTCCTCTTTGCAGCTATTCAGATAATTATTTCAGGTTAATAAGGTCCAGGATATCCACAACTGATTCAATGTTCAATGAAGTAGAAAAAAAAAAAAAAGACAAAACAAACAAACAAAAACATTGCCCCCCCCCCCCCCCTTTGCCCCAGAACACACACGTCAGATAAGTGAAACAAAATCTATGGGAAAGGGGGGAATACTCAGTAGTCCTGTGAAGATTTCCTAGTCATTAAGCTCTCAGGGAAAGTTTCATAAACTTCAAACACTCAATAATACAATACCATCTATAAATATATGTCTTAAATATATCTTTTAAATAGTTAAATAAAAGATAATATACCACAACTTTGAGATACTTTAATAATATTTAGATTCCCATTGCTAGAAGCATTTTGGAAGTACTAGGTAACTGCTTAACTTATTTTTCAGACGCCCATATTCCATTAAGCATTTAAAAACATAACGAAGATTTTATAGAAGAAAGGGAAATAGGTTCTTGGTTTATTTTCCCAAGTGAGGCTTAGTGCTCAGTTTAATAGAAATGAATTCACACCCGCTTTTTAACAAAACACCAAGCTACCAGTAATGCAGTGCAAGCAAATATCCTTCTGAGCGTACAGCCCTGTCTGTTGAGATAGGAATTTGAATCACAATTCAATCCCTCCTCCACAAAATTATTCTTCATGAACATTGGAATCTAACCCAGGCAGCCACATATTCACTTCAAATGCTGCAGTTTGCATACTTTTCTACCAGTATTACATCCCTTTTTAAATGTGCGCCAACCCATTGGCATCACATGGCAACATATTCAAAATGTTACACTTGCCCAATAACTTCATTTTTGCGGTTCTGCTTCTGCCGCTCATTAGAATGAAGTTTAATAAAATCTGCTGAAATTCTAGATCTCATAGAATTATAGTATCTTATTAGACTAATTCAGTTTTATTTGCCATCTGCAGTAGTATCAAAGGCATAACTTGGTCCATTTCAATTGAGAAAAAAAATATATAAAATTATGTAAAGCTCAAAATCCAAAACAAATCAATTTATTTTGTTATGAGAGAAGAGCATCACATTTTGAGAATAATCCGAGCAAAACATGTATTTAAGTTCCTACCCAAACAATACTACTCTGTCATTATAGCCACGGCCAGGCACTATAGCAGGGTCCATGCAGTCCTTTTCCACAAACTCTGCAAGACTAGATAAGGAAGGCAGAAATAAAAAATAAATAGTGGGACATCCACAAGAGATCAGCCATCCTAGCTGACAGAAGTCACACGGAGACACACCAGGCCAACCTGGGTACAGGACTGCAGGCAGGGATACCCCAACCAAGAGCTTTGTCTGTCAGGACATGGTGGCTCCCCACACCTTCCTCACAATTACCTGTTCCTCAGAGCCAAGAAACACAGTTCCAGGCTGCTACAATTCCAGGTTACTTTTATTTCTATTTGCTTAATCCAGGATAATAAAACTATAGATTTATTCTTCCCTGATAAGAGATTGTCTTATCAACAGAATGTAGAACAACTTGGTTCTTCAAATGCATAAAAAGTTGTATTATCCTCTGTAACCTCTATTGTCTTCAGTGCAGGTAGCATGGAGGCCCTTAATCTTCTTCCAGTGATAATTACAAGAAAAAAGAAATAAAGACTTTTTAAAGTAGATGAATAAGGCAAAAGAATTACATTTGAAGCAGAATATTTAACAAACAACCACTAACATCATATTCTGGTTAAAAAAAGAAAAATCACTAAATATTTGTATTATGTCTTTATTGGGCTGATCCTGAATAATTTCCTAGAATAAAAGCAATATCAATATAGCTAATTGTTATTTTATAGTTCTAATGTAATCCAAGCTTGTTCATTTCAGTGAAACTTCCTGCTGTTTTCTGAAATGTCAAATTTTCCTCCTCACATAATGAGATCCAGAATAGCACCAAGTTTCAGTTTTGTACAATGATCCATTTACTTCTAACACAGATCAAAGCTCAGATTTAAAATGAGGAATGTGCAAAATGCAATAGCTCTCTGAATCAAAAGGGCATTCAAAAACATGAAGAATGGCATAAATGTCTGCATAACACAGTCCAAGAACTCTTTCTACTATTTCTACCATTCTATTTCTACTTACCTACCTACCTCTTTTTTCCATCCCTCCACATTATATTTTCTAATGACTAATATTTTACCATATACTAGGCTACTTTATTTTGCTGCAGTTTTACTGCAGCTGAATTATAGAACTTGAGGTTTAAAGACAGAATTGCACAAGAAATATTTGCATTGATTTTTAGCAATGTACATTCAATGAGAACTGACTTCAATCACCCGGCAGAAATGTCTCACCTAACTCTCCCATAGATTTGGCACATCTCTAGATTTTATCTTTCCGTTCCTTTATTGAAAAGGTAAAATAAAATAAAATAAAATAAAATAAAATAAAATAAAATAAAATAAAATAAAATAAAATAAAATAAAATAAAATAAAATTCTTGGAGGAAAGAAGTAATGCTTTTGGCAGTGGTGTAATCTGAAAATCTTTCTCTTCAGGAGTCACTTAATGAATCAGTGTCCCTTGGCATTTCCAAGGAGGCATGTGCAAATTACTTTGGCATGTTTAATTAATTCTAGAGTCAAGAACAAGAAACAAGAGAGTTGCAGCTGCTGCCTATGCATACATTTCACCTGTTAGGAAGTAACATGCTTTTTAAGAGTATCCAACTGTATTTTACATATTCCTCTATGCTTCACCACTCTGATTCGCAGAAATTTGAAAAGTCTGTTTTATTCGGTCATTAATAACACAACTAATTTTCTATTTAATGTTAATGCTATGGATTGTGGAGGGGAATCAAAATCTATACCAAGATGCTTATGCTCATCTTTTGAATTTTAACCTATTGTTAAACTCAGTCTAGCTCCAGCACAGGTAGTGCAGCACAGGTTCGCATGTAAACCAGGGAGAACTTGCCTGTTATGTACCCAGAAAGGGTGCCCCATTCTGGCTCACATGTCTAATACTGCATCATCACCTCATTGAATAAACTGTACTTACATTTTGTTTTTTTATGTTTTATTTATCTGTGATTTATTATACAATTAAATCTGGACCAGGTTGGAACACTGATGGATCTATTTTACACAAAGTGTTTTCAGGAAGGCAAAAATAAATAAATAAATAATAAGAAAAGGTGGGTGAGGAGGAAAAGCCAACTTATAACCAATAGTCCAAAGCTCTCCTGGGGTCCTGCATTAAAATACCTCCTCTGCCATGCACCCAATTCCTCTTGAATACAGAACAGTCTATTCACGCGTGCCTTCAGTGTGCAATTTTGGGTAATTTACATCATAACGTATATACAAGCTGCCACTCAGCATCTCCTTTGAGCCGTCTCTGATCTTTCTTGTGAAGTAGAACTATTTATTTAATTCTCCATTTCTTAGAAAAAAATGCAAGAATGCTTCTGAATTTCTGAATTTGAAGGTACAAAAGACAGCCCCTAATCAAAACAAAAACAACAACAAAAAAACCCAACCACCAACAAAATCAGAAGTCTAGTCTCAAATCTTAAAAAAACAAAGACCATCCCCCACATACATGCTATTCCAACCAGGATTGAAAGACTGGGCACAATTAAAAGCTGTGGGATTAGAGCATTCCTGAAGTAAAACAGGAGCACCTCAAATCTTCTGCTCCTAAACAGAATTGAAACTTTTATTATAAAAAATCTAACTTCAAAGACAAAAAGGTTAATCTCCTATAAATTCAAGTGTACTATGTGCTTTTAATAATTTAGTCTTCTGTATCTGAGTCGCACCTGTATTAACATATAGTTTAGAA
The DNA here is from genome assembly GCA_034781795.1 of Crypturellus tataupa. Lineage (NCBI taxonomy): Eukaryota > Metazoa > Chordata > Aves > Tinamiformes > Tinamidae > Crypturellus > Crypturellus tataupa. The sequence goes on from JAWLRI010000241.1 coordinate 506,939, forward strand.
AGCACGGGAAACCCTTATAAGAAGTTACTCTTTCAAGACGCTAGGAACGTATGAGGTTAAATAAGCAAATGAATTATGTTCTGCTTGTGTAAAAAATATGCCAAGTGGGAACTAGAATTTGGAAGTGGGAACTAGAATTTAATGGAGTTGGAAAAAATAGTTAAATCCATAATACTCATGTGCACTGTGTTCTATCTATTTCCTCAAAAGTTATCAGAACAATTACTAAGATGTGGTTCTGGTTTTGCAAGAAGATCAAGCCAGAAAGAACATTAAGTGGAATTCACACTGCTCACACTGTCCTCTGGCAGATTCTTTCTTTTACAATCACAAAACAGTGAAGTCCTCCAGAAAGAAAAATCTGAGCATAAGTAATATTTGGAATTCTGTCCAGAGTAAAATTTTCATACAACTGAATTTCTGCATCTTTGAGCTGAGCACATACCACCTGCTAACTTGAAACTGTACTGGCACTAAGTACTTCTAACACTGTTCAAGTACTTGTAACAAATTTAAGAGTCTCCACCTTCAGATTGAGGTAACAGACTGACTTCACTGAAAGTAACACTGACCATTCAAGAAGGGCAACAATTTCTTGTCAATTTGTACATTTTTTTCTGTGTTTTTTTTCTCAGACATCAGATATTTTGTGGCTGTCTGAAGCCTCAGAGAAACTGCAACGCCCTCAGGATGCTCTACGGCCACCTCAGCCCCAACCTGCACAGCAGCCGCCAAAAGCCAACCTGCCACCTGTACTAGGGTCATAGGCAAAACACAAGAAACACCTGGTCTGAAGTCCATTTCACTGACCTAATTACAAGAGCTGGCACAGATTAATGAAGAGCAGAACTGGCTTCATAACCTGCACCTGGTTGCAGCCCTCCCCTACAAGGCCATCCAGATGCAGCACTGCACAGCTGACACTGCATTCCAGAGCATGTTTTAGCCAACATTTTTGTTTTTTTAAGAGAACAAAGTCTAGAAGGGGGTATGCCATTAGATGAGATTTGTGTGAGACGTGGGAAACCCCAGCTTACCTGACCAAGCACCTTGAAGGCTGCTTTGCTTCACAAGCACAGTGATAATTCAGGACTACTAAAGAAACTTAAAATAAAATAAAGACGTGTAAGCAGAGAAAAATATCCAAATAAATCCACAGCTAAGACACCTGCATCTGACTTGATTCATCACACTAGTTTTACTACAAAGCGGACAGATCCACCTATAGTACTACATGAGTTCTTGACCTCTCTAGAGCTCTAAAAGCAGACTTACTGCTGACCCAGTACTAATATCTAAAGTGATCCTTAAAGCTTGTGAAAATAAACACAACCTGGAAACATGCTGAAAACCCTTGGAGTTCTAAGACCTGTTGGTGCATATAGAGAGCTTAGCCACATCTCTCTGTATTTAACTTTGCAACTCCTCTGGAGGTGGAAGGGGAACGAGGTACCCTTTGCCCATCAGATTTTTCTGTGATGTACCTGATTATGAGACAAAAAATAAGGATGGAGACATGATTGTTTCTTGCAAATAAAAAGCTTTTTATTACAGCATCTAAATCTCTTAACATGAATGCGTAGGTATAAACCTTGGTCTAATTAGCATAATTGTCATATCTGAGAGCCTCAACAGCTAAAAGAAGCCCCCAGGAAAGTTACACAGATGTGAAATGAGGGACAGGTGTTGCTTTTTCCTGCAAAAACACAAAACAAGATACTGAGTTATAAGCCTGTTCACCAGGTTTTAGCAGTTAGATTACTCCAGTCACTGGAATGCTACTTATTTTATATTTAACAAACTTAAACAAAATGCAAAAGATTCACAAGAAAAGAACAAGAAGGAAACAGTGCAGTAAGAGTTACATGGCACATGCTAAGTTCCTCGGCTTAGGAATACTCCAACAGTGAGCATGCAAGAAAAACCCTGCAGTCTTTGCTGCAAGGACAGACTGATGCCCTGACCGATGAAAAGGCCGATCAATAGAGGACTCATTTCTATAATCACGGTGCTGACAGCCAGAGCTCATGCATATTCTCTGGAATTAACTTCTGCCTTAAGCAGGTTGCAGTCTGATGTGTCTTCAAGTTCTACCTGAATAGTTAAGCTTGGAGTAAGGTAGGCAAGAAAATAAAACACACTGCTAGGACTTTCTTATTGAAAAATTCCTCCTTAGTTGCTCGTGTAGAACAGTTAGCTTAGGAGTGAGGAGATGGCTGTTTAGCTCTCTTCTGCCACACACTTCAGAGGTTCACGACATTGGAGTTGCTCCTGCTCCTTTTGTAGAATGATCCTCTTTTCCTGCACTATTAACGCCTGCTCTTTCTGTTCTTTTCTCTTACTGTTGCTCTCATGTGTTTAATCTTTCTCATTTAATTTACCTAACAGAAATGCTTGAGTTTTTACTAACTACAGCTCCAATTACTCAATTTTTCTCATATTCAGAAGAAGAAATAAATTTGCTTCCCATCCCTGGGATCTTTTATGAACTGAAGTTCCAAGCGTATATCTTAAATTTCATTCTTTCAAAACAGAGGCTTTAGTGCAAGTTACAAGATTTTCCATCTAGCAAATGGCTAACTCCCAGCATGACTACAATTTTCAGTAAACATAACAAATATTAATAAAGCAAATGATGGAGTTGGCACTTAGATGTCTTTTTTTTTTTTTTTTCCCTCTTCCTTTCAAATTACTTGTTCCTTCTCACAGATTCATAACACATTGGCAATCCTTCCTTTAAAGGCTAAAACCCGACTAAGAAAAGTCAAAATGCCCTGCTAAGGATTCTTCAAGAACATGGGCAGGCTTCCATCTGGCTCTTAGTTGACAGTCTTTCCTTGATCCCTCAGCTAACAAGGTTAATTAGTTACTAGCACTAACATGGAAAAACATCTCAGACTGGGATAAAATTCAAGGATTTAATTATTTAGGAAGGATTATTTTAAGATTTCTTAAACAATAGTCCTCTGCACCCTTCTCTGCACCCAAAATACCAGGCATTCTCTCTCTTCTTTGAGATGCTGCTACACAAAGCAAAGGAAATCCTGCAACATCCCCAAAAGACAAAATGCCAATCCAATTTTAGATCCTGCGACTCTGCAATGATGGCTTCTGACAAGGTAATCCAGGCATGGTATCTTTTCCAGTTGTCAGATTTGAGCTGGCAGCGCTGAACAACCTTGGCCCTGCTGCTCTAAGCCATCCCTCCGGCTTGCCTCAGTTCTATCCTTCCCAGTGCTGCCAATATTTGTTCTTTGCTTTGACCATGGATGCACACATTAGCTAACCTGCGGCTGGGTGAACTCTGCACTAAAGCTTGCCTGGTATATATAACTTTAAGGATTTCTCTCTTGTGACAATGACATCTCAACCACTTCCTCCACCGTCCCCATTCGTGCTCTCCAGAGTAACCTCAGCCCTGTCATCCTGTCTTTCCCTGTATAGGAGCATCTATGATGGAATGCAGGGAAAAATAACTTTGATTAGAAAGGGCAGGAGAGATGGATATCTGCAATTTGTGCTTGTTCAAATGTGCTTCAGCCTGATGAAAAGCCAGATGACTCTGATGAAAACCAGTTTGCTTTTTTTCTAGAGTTACAAGTTCACTTGTGTCCTTCAAGGCCATGGTAACGAGTATTCTTCTTTTTTTTTTTAACTATCAGGAAAGCAGTGCTGAAATCTGGAACAGAGGAGGATGGCAGAGTCCAAGGACCTAATAAACACATTTTTAACCACTTTAAATGGTTCAGTTTAGAGATATTTAGACCTACAGCAGTACCTGTTTAACCACAGTGATACACGCACGAACAAGGAAAACTAACAAAAAAACACCTTCAGCCATATGGAATAAGGCATAGATCAAACTGCACCTGAAGTCAAAACACTGTTTCTGCTTAAATCTGGGGTATATCCAACATCACCAGCACTTGTGCGCTCCTTGAGAGCAGATGGCTGGTGGAGAACCTCGATTGACTTCAGCGGCTCTTTACCTAGGCCAACAGCATCACGTTCCCCTTATGAATGTCTATGCCTTGTGGTTCCAGACAGCAGGTCAACACATAATGGAGAATTTTGGATATCAAATGGCAACGTTTCTATTTTTTTTTCCATTTGCTTTTGTATCCATTCAGAATATACTGAATGGTGAATACTGAATACATTCACCTTCAGTTACAGTCTCCACTAATTTCCAGCTTTCCCTTCATTTTCTCTTCTATGTTCCCTGAAGGAATCATTTCCATCTGCTTTAACAATGTCTGAGATCAAAGGTTGGCTTGATTAAATCTTTCAGCATGACAATATTGTGACATATGCAAGCAAAAAAAAAAAAAAAAAAAAAAATCCAATTTGCATTTGTAATCTAAAATAACAAGAAATGAATGAAGTCAGGAAGCCTGGTTTTACCTCATTCACATCTTCTGAAACTGTCCTCAGAGCTACAGTCAGTGCGAGGTTATTCAAGTTTAGCCCAATATTCCCACAGAGTTAGAGGTAGAGAGAAAGGCAGGAAGGATTTTCTAGATGTTTCCTTACCTGACAGGTCAAAGTCACTTGAAGTCCTCAGCAGTATTACTGGCTGTACCAAAAGATAAATGATTCCACACTGAATGTAAATCCAAGCAAACCTACCATATATCTTGTTTAGACAGATAACTTCCCATTGATTCTGTTATTTGCTAGCGCAGCTTCAAGTCGGGGAGTGCTTCTGCTTAGAAGGGCATGCATTGAGTTTGCTAGTGAAACAGCTAATTGCCAGGAATGATGGTGATGAATTTGCTCATAGAGGAAAGAAAGGGAAAATATGAAAGATGAACATTTTAAAAGCTTCTAAGTGCAGGAAGAACAGCTCCTCGTGTTTAATCAAGGATACTGAGTTTGAAGTAGCAATGCAATAAATAATAAGAGGCAGCCTCCACTGACCACATGGTGAAAATGCAGTAATGACATCATGGTAGAGATAAACAAAAAGCTGCAGCTCACTAGTAAGCCCTATACAGATAACTAAGTGGATTCATTTTCTCATTTTACCTTTCCCAGAAATCACATGAACGTGCCTTCTCATGTTTCAATGTGGCTCAAATACTAGTTAAAGGAGTTAGGATACAGCAACAGATACCACGCTTCTCCCAGAATGTGTACTGGGATGCAGTGCTAGGAAGTCCTCCCATCACCTAGATAGAAAACCAAGGAAGGATTAGGCAGATCTGGAAGAGATGTGGAAAGCAGATCCTAGCATCCAAAGGATCAACATGCTCCGCACCGCCGATAAGGCAAGGCAGTGAATCCCAGGGAAGGATATCCATGTTAACTTCCCTCCCTTCAGCTGTCTCCCAGGTAACATCCTTCTCTTCAAGAGCTGAAATCAGTTGTTTGCAAATAAAACTAACCAGGCAGCTTGGTGCAGCTTGAAAGGACACGGATAAATAGAAATATACACACACACACACACACACACATAAATACACACACATTAACAGTCAGAGATGCTGATAGTATGGGCAGTTTCCTTTGACATAGCGCTTGGCAAATTGAAAACCAGCTAAGGAGGACAGACTGAAAGCAAGGTTAAATTTGCAAAAGCCAGTAGTTTTGCCTTATGAATTACCTCTCGCTTTATAAATTCTGAACTAATGTTATGTCTTTGAAATCTTACGTGGATTCCCTTACCCAATTGTACTGGAAGCAAGAATAAAAAAGGGAGGAAAAGATAACAGCCTCTTTTAGAAAAGATTATCTTCAGGTTCCAAACTGCCCCTGAAAACAGCACTCCCCTTTGCATCAAACTCCAATTTCCTTCTTCGTAAATGACCACTCAGTGAAAGAGGCCAAAACCACAGCACTGTGACTGCTTCACTAAAGAAGTTAAAGCTCACATACTGATTATGATTTTGGTGCTATAGGAAGTGTCACAGGGCTACTTCATCTGATTAATTTACAAAGCACCAAATTTATCCCTGTTACATGTGCTGCACATGGACATTTTTGTTCTCATAATGAATAACCTGTCATTAAAAGAGCACTTAAGACAGTAATAACAGAAAAGTATTTCAGTTATGAAATTTTCATGCTTGACGAATTAAAAGTTTAAGTTCACTTTTCTCCAAAAGGAATCTTCATGTCTCTTTATTGCTTTCACAACATGCCATCCTTTACCTCAGTAGAAGCAAAAAAAAAATCAATTTAACTCCTGGAACATTACAGAGTACAGCTGTAGAAAATAGCCATTTCAGAGATAAGAAATCGGCAAACTGCATCCTTAAACAATATCCGAGAAAACTGATTAAAATTGCCATATATAGAACTTGGGCAGTCTTAAGAAAATGACAACCTGTGAAAGGCAGAATCACCAAATGGTTGAGGTTAGAAGGGATCTCTGGAGATCATCTAGTCCAGCCTCCCTGCACAAGTTCCGGGGAGCCCAGAACTGCACCCAGTACCCCAGGTGCGGCCTCACCAGAGCTGAGCAGAGGGGCAGGGTCCCCTCCCTTGACCTGCTGGCAACGCTCCTCCTCCTAATGCAGCCAGGATCCCACTGGCCTTCTTGGCCACAAGGGCACATTGATGACTCATGGTCAACTTGTCAACCAGGACTCCCAAATCCCTCTCAACGGAGCTGCTTTCCAGCTGGTCAACACCTAATCTGTCCTGGTGTCTCCTCCAGATTCCTCCCCCAGTACAGGACCTGCCTTTATTGAACCTCATCTTAAGTGCAATGTATTTACAACAGTATCTAAAACCAATATCAACAGAAGTGGTCAGAAACCAGGACAGAGATGCTGGGACGGTCGTCATCTGCCAACTACAGGTACTACTGAATTGTAGCCTTAATAGTTATATGATTCAGTGTCACGGTCATCAACTTCATCAGCATTCTGGAAATCTGTGCATCCCCCTGGCCCTTTGATTCAGTCTCAATATCACATTTAGATTTGACGGCAAAGAGACGAGTAATTTTGTTTATTTGCCCAAACCACTTTTTTGCTTCTGCAGAGGATACAGAAAGCAGCAGAATTATTTCTCTGCGTCAGTGCACTGCACTGAGGAGGAACTGCAAAGGGCAGGAGAACATGAGTGTCGCTTAATTCCCTCAAAAACAGAGCCATGCCCTGGGAAGACAGGGAGCTCAAGGAAGCAATATCTGCAGTTTAAATTAGAGAAGGTAACTACTTAAAGGCAGACTGAGCAGGGTAGCTGCTACTCAAAGGTCAAATCTCAGCCTCAGTTGGGCACACGTGGTATTAAAATACAATGAAAAATTGCCTTGAAGCAGTTATAGCAAATAGTTTTTCAAATCACAGTACCTGGAGAAAAACTGAGCTCCCTGTTATTATGTGAATTTCTAGGATGAGTCAAGTTGAAATTTCTGAAGTGAATGACACTGCAAATTCAAATTCCTCCCCAACTCTGCCCTGATCTAATTAGGATATAGTTTGAAATTAATCTAAGCTCAGCCAGACTACTACTAGTCCACAAAGCAACTATATATCCCCACACTCACACTGCTGGATTCTAATGCCAGCACTGGCCCCATTTCTTATGAGTGTACAACTGTTCATGGAAACAGAGCTTACAACCACCTGTAAGTTTGCACAAATATAATTCCCATTGGTTTATCTTCGAAAATCAGAACTACTAGCAAGCCAAAATATTGATTTCCAATCATCAGTTTTGGTACAATAGATAATTTGCTAAACCTCCCCATAAGGATCAACTGAAGTTTCATAAGACCTTGCACCTGTTACCTTGCAGCATAACAATAGAGAGTTACTTGTATTTGTGCATTTTTGGTTGCTAAAAATCAAGCTATAGTATAGCTAAGTAAAAGCCAGCAGAGTCAGGGAAAGTTGCCAGTTTTTTCATGCCCGCTTCCCCTTTATCTCCAGTTTACCTTATTTATTCAGCTCTCGTCAAAGAGATTTTTTTTATTAATACAGTGCCTCCAGGTTCTACTGAAAAATAAACCCATCAATAATAATAAAACAAAAAGTTATATCAGAGTCAGAATGTATCTTCACCAGAGGAATTTTTAACCTTTTTCATGATGGAATTAAAACTACATATATATGCGCAAATAAAATACCTACATATACACACTTTCTTGACCCGTATATCCCATGCTAAACAGGAGAACCATGAAGATAAATGAGTGCTGGGTTCTTTGCAGAAATGCAGAGGAAATTTTGACCTGTCATCTGCTTTCTTTCTGACCATCAAAGCCACCCCTTTGTAAAGTAGCAATCATTTTCCAAGATAGAAGGTAGCAGAAACAGGAGGTCAGGAGAAAGCCCAGAAGAAGAGAAAGGAAACAGCAATGCTGATCCAGCTTTTCAACAGCACTAGCTCTTGGAAAGAGGGAGAGGAAGCCTGAAGCAGAGCACCCCATGGGATGCTCCTGGGACGCACCGACAGGGAAAATGCTACTGCTGCTAGAAACTGCAGCACTTGGACACCCAGGGAACGTTTTCAGGCAGAACATGAGAAGAAGTTCAGAGTGGACAACTCCAGAAGGGGAAAGCTGGTTTTCCACCCATGCAAGATCCCTATGGGCTGGAAGGTGCTTTTTGTGACTCCTCTGGATGCAACTTCCTTAGAGCAAGCTGTTGGCTGCAAGTTTCTGTGTCTCCTGCTCCTCCTGCCATTCTGAACCTGCTGGACCATTGCTCAAAGTTGACCTTAGTAGCAGTGAATTTCACTTCAGCCTTGATAACTTCCTTACCAAACTTGCAGCTTCCTAGGTCAGAATTGGAGCACTGAAATAATGTGTCTGCAGACTCAGTAATGTTGCACAAGCTTATAATTCAGTAAATTTTATGACTGCGAGCCACTCCTATTGATTTATTTACTTGATTAGTGAGGGGAAGATGAAATTCTGCATTCATAGAGAATCAAATTAAAAAAAGAGTAGCTGATTAGACATTTTTAAAATCGCATTTTAAAATGAAATTTTAAAAGGATATGTCCAGAATTAGAGCCAAATATGACTGAGTTAAATAATCTAAATCTATAGTTAGGATTAAGTCACTGATTTTATTTGTAGATGAAGAAGTTAGACACCTGCTTTTACAAACTATCACATTACTTCCCTATTTGATAAAGCTTTACAAGAGCTGCTAATGTAATTACAGAAGTCTTAAACTGAACATACAGCTTTGCAAGTTTTTACTCCTGGGCTTTGAGGGAATTACGTTAATGGAGATCAACAGTTTCCTAAAATTACAGCTGAGTACTCAATAAAAGAAGTCGCTCACTACCAGCCACTGCACGCATTACACAAAAGTTTATGGCTTTGAAATTAAGACCATTTTGTCATTTTTCTTTGATGCATCCTCCCCAGCAGAGCATTGGTATAATTATCATAAAGGCAATAATGTGGCAAGCATGAAACAACATCTGCTTTAAGTGAGAAATTAATCTTCCCAGAATAAGATCTGTAAATATTTAATTTCAACATATAAAAATTACTAAGGAAAATGGAAAACAAGCCAAGTAATAACTTCATGAGTAATAATACTTACCACCACCTTTCCATTGGGCATCTCTAAGCACTATAAAAAGATAAATAACCATTATTGTCCGGATCCACACAGAGAAAATGGAAAGTAAATTGCTCAAGACCATGAATTGAGACAGGGACACAACTGAAGACAGAAGTGGAACTTTTTTTTGCTCCAGTATCCCAATCCAGTATCCTGCCATCACACCATATATTGCCATGCAAAAAACACACAAAAACTTCAGTGAAGGAACTCAGTCTCCTGTTGACCTCCCCACCACCACCATTCCTTTGGGGGCTTTCTGAAGACCACCTCCAACCTACCTGCCTCACCTCTTGGGTAACGCGTGCCCCGGCTAGGCCCATAGGACCACCTCAAGCCTCCCAGCCCGTACAAAGCCCAGAGACGGAGGGCAGTGCCAGGACAGCCCCCTGGCCGCAGGGCGGGCTGCAGCCTCCAGCACAGTTACCCGAGACCGCTCCGGGAGCGACGGCGCCGCAACAGCGCGAGCCGGGCTCTCCGGAGAGGCGGAAGGTCTCAGTCATGCTGAGCAAGCCGCAGCGCTCCCTCGCGAGGATCCGGGAGCGCTCGCAACCACGGAGTGACATCAGCATCCACCGAAAATAATCTCTCAGATCAACTTAATGGAGCCTGAATCATTTAAGGCAATATTGATTTTGCTAATGCTCTTCTACGCTGGCACCTGGAGGAAAAATACCTATTTGCAAACTATACTCAGGTTCATGTAGGACAATAGCCAACATCATTGGCTATTCTCCCACAACCATTACCATTTCTCCCACATTTCTTTTAAACCAACAAGAGGTCTTTAAAGTTTTGTGTTCCAAAGGTAGTCACTAACATTATTAGCACTAAGAGGAAAACAAGCCATGCCTAATTCTAGACATTATGTTTTGCGTCTCCTGTGAAGAATACATCTGAAGGTAGCAGGGATGTCTTGAGCAAGAACAGTCATGGCTGGCACTTCTGGGGCACCAAACTAAGAGCTCCTGCACTCAGTCAACTTTTTAATGCTCAGCGGGAGGGCTTTTGTGGTTAGCATTCCCTATCCAACCTCCTTCTGCTCTTACTGGACAAGCCACATATATAGATTTTTTTTCCAAAATGGCTTTCTTAACAGTACATCCTGTTTAATTGCCAAGGTTGACCATTTTAAAATCAAACGCTAAAGATGCATCCACTCGCACCGACTTGAGTAGAGCTATACCGCAGCTGTATTTCTATTACTCAGCTATAGATGCTCAGCACTTACTGGAATGGTAAGGATCTCCCCCAGCAAAAGCCTTTGCTACTGGACTTCTCCAGGGAATCTTGACTTTTTTTTTTGGTCTTCTATTCTCCTCCATCTCCTATAAGACACTGAGAAGTCCAGATTCCCTCCCTCCTAAAAATCGGACAGCTCCGATCCACCATGTCACATTATCTTGTATTATAATGAATGAATAACAGAATCACATTTCTGATTGGTACAAGAAATACCAAATATCTTCATTTTTAGGGTACATCCCTATCAGATGTCTAAAGAATTGAGTTTTGTGTATGCTTTGAAATCCGTAACATTCACGCATGCTTAATCACCATCTTTTGCCTGGTCTATACCATAATTGAAGGCACAAGGGCTAATAAAATTGAAAATAAAGTGAACAATCATGTATGAACACTGAAGAACCTACCCAGATGTATCTTATAATAGGATAATATCACACTCCACAGAGGATAATAAATATGGAGAACATAATTACTTTTGAATTTAACCCACCATCATTTGAATTGATAATAAAACATAAGATTTTATCATATCTTCAAACAATGCCTCTTATTGTGACAGGAGCAGCAGAACTGAGCAATGCAAGGAACACGCTACTAAATGCTGCTTGAGCTTCAGCTCAGTAATGCTCCAGCACGATACATTTGAGGACACCCCTCTTCCTCCTCTACATGCGTGACTCATAATACCATGGAGGACTTCTATGCAAACAGCAGGTACTCAGCAAGTTTAGCAAAGTAACATGATGAAAAATCCACCTTTGGTCTACCTACTCCTTTTATCCATCCAGGGTGGTCTCCGAGCAGGACGCTGATGAAAGAACTAGTTGCAATAGCGTTCATCCTGCAGTTTGCAAATTCAGACAGCTGGGAGAGCTTGTGCCAGTGAATAAATTATGGAAAGCCTTTCTAAATGTTATAACTATAGTTAGAATATCTGAGATGAATCATGTTCCTGAAAAATTACACCCCTATCTGTCAGAATTGCAAAGCCAGGAACTTTATATAGAAACCAGACAACTTTCAGATAAAATCTTCCTGCCAAGATTGCATCTTTTCTATTGGTAGTCTATCCTGTTTTCATGCTGAGCATGCTCCATTTTTGGATGATGATACACTACACATGAGGATTGCTCCAGCAAGCTGCTCTGGCCAGATGCAAAAAGGTAAAAATGTTGGAAAAAAAATAATGATTTTTCAGTAAAAGATCCTCTGCCAAGTGGTTAAAAGGAAGAATGTTTTAGGTTAAACATATTTCATCCCTGAAGAAAGTTAAGTGTGCACAGTAAAACTGTGGAGATTTAGAGGAAATTATATATCCATTTGAAAAAAAAAAGGCCATTCATGTTCATATTTTCTAAAAATATATTCATGCAGAAAAGTCATTTTTATTATTACTAGTCAAACACAGTCAAGCTCTAGTATCATAGGAAAGCATTTTTAACATGACAAATATTTTCAATTAAAGAATAACTTGTGGACATGAGATATTCACAGTTATCAGGATTTTTTACTGAGAGCTTACAATGTACTCAATGTAAAAGTTGGTATTTGTGCTATTAACTTAAAGAAATCAAAACATATTTTTGCTGTCTAAACACTATATGAATAACCACATAATCATTAACATGAACATATTTTAAGGAAGATTCATATGAAAAAATGCTGTCTGAGTTGCAAGCATAAGAAAGCCATCTTAGGTATGACAATCAAGAATTTTCTCAAGATGTTCAGAATAACTTATTTTACTGAGTTGTTTAATTCATTGCATTATATGCAATTAACCTTTTTTCAGTAAAGTATCTTAAATATACACCATAAAATTTGCAAAGCAATATTACTTCTTCCAAGTACTTGAGATGGTCTTAAAGTGAATTATGGCTTGTTTAGGAGGTCCCGTCCCCGTGCAGCCCCAAAGCCAGAACAGGAGATATAAGCACAGAAGTCACAGTTAGATTCTAATCCCTTTTTCACTGAAGGAAACATGGCAAGAGATGAGAAAACAAAATCTCTTGCACAGAACTTTGCCTGGGTCATCAGAGAACCCAAGCACAGCTAGGAAGATGAATTTATGCACCATAAAATAAGAATCTTGGCTCAAGAAAATACCGTAAGTTGTTTATCTTTATGATTTACAGGCTGGGTCACATTAAATCCATGGTAAATTAAACTTTTTGCTTCATGAAATGTAATGAAAAAGAACTTGTGTAGTGCAGTATCATTGCCTTCACTCTTGCTCTTTTAATTCCTTGGAGATTTGAATCTTTCTAATCTTCCTGGCAACTTCCAGGTTTATATTATGTGCAAAAATAAGTAAATCTCCCTCCGCTACGAGCATTAGTGATGCTACAGAAACTAAGCAAGGGAGGGGAAAATTATCATTCCTAAAGCCCCGAGAATTCAATTCAGGAAGCCAGGATTTCAATGCTAATGCTCAGGGGCAAGATGGAAAGTTTCTCTAGGATTTTTGGCTCTTAACATCCTACAGCATGATGCACAATTCAGTTACTGGTTCATATGGCAATATCCCCTCAACTTATGGTAATAGTTCAAGCCTGGACTATCCAACTGCTGTCACGCACAGAGTTAATACAGGAGATTTCTACCCTTCCATACACGGATGAACATGATTTATCTTTAGTATTGCAGGAATTGGGTAGATCCTGTCATGCAGCCCTTACATTTTTCCCTTCTACCTGAGACCACAGGGATATTAAAAAAAAAAAAAAAATCTCCAAACCAAAGAAATCTGTGGGGGTTGTAGCTGTACTGCTAACAGGACCTGTTGCACGTGACAGAAGTAGAGATAGGGAATAGCGGACGG
>JAWLRI010000241.1:520643-564526 GCA_034781795.1 Crypturellus tataupa
CAAATGACCCGGGGTGCTGGGCGGTGGCACACGTGCTAACTTGGTCTGCCGGGATAAATGTTGCTGCGAGGCAACAGAAATCCAATTACAAAACAACAAAAACTGAAAGCATTTCTAGTAGCCTTGCAGGACAACTAAAAGGGAACATAAAATACTTGCATAGACAGAACTGTAAGTAATGTAATTCAATCAAGATGTACTTTGTGTTTCAAATAGATTTCAGGGCACCTTGCAGGATTCCCTTATGAGAAGGGAATGAGCTCTCTCATATTGCAGCTCAAAAATGTAAAGCACTTAATAAACCTTTACCATGAGTATATTTGATAAAAGAATCTGAATTAAAGATACACAAAACAGTAGAATAATTAGTAGGAAAGTTACATGACTGATTGTGTTATGCATTAATTAACAATGTTACTTTTATGAATTACTATAATGAATATTTTAAACCTGGACAATTTATATCATTTATTTTGATCTGTAGGTGTTAATTGTTAGTTATCACCTTCACAGATAAGTTGCCAGCATTTTTACTTTTACAGTAAAACAAAAAGTAAGCCCTTTGAAGAAAGAAGTACTATTTTGAAATGCTTTATTTATTTTTAAAGATACTGTGTTTGGATAGATGTGTTTAACAATAAGATTTTAAAAGTCATGTATTTTAAACAAGCATGTCCCACACCATCCACTTTCCAGTGCCATGTAGCACAAGGGACCACAAAGCTCCAGCTCCCATGTGTCATAGTAAGAGAACAGGAGGAAGCAAAGGCATTGACACAGGTCAAAAAAAGAGAAATAACAACAGGAATAGATTCTTATGACATTTAAAATGCAAAGGAAGATTTTTTAGGCCAAACTGGAGAAACCTTTGCTATAAAAACCCAATTTCATATCCAACATCTACAGGTAGTTGCTGCCAATATCACTGATTTAAAGCTGCTTCTCACACTGCTCAGGCGAGTGTTGACTGAGCAGACTTGGTTTTTTAAAGTAGGGTTCATCACATCATACTTTTTCCTAGACTAGCTTCTTTTAGCTAACCAACATCCAATATTCACTACTCACCCTCAGATGAATCTCCTATTTCTCAGTCATCCCCAGCCAAGAGGGACATGTTGAGTTTAAACTCTACATCCCATCTGTAGCTGATGTGAAAGCTGCAGAGCCAACAGATAACACCTGGTTGTGAGGAACATTGACCTACTTGCATGAAATCCCTGTCTCTTCCTGTATTTCATGGTGCCTGCCTTATTCTTGTGCCATGCTCTAACACCATAAAATAGGGAAGTCATTTAAAACATCCAGCTGACTTTATTGCCTTCTGGGTCACATTACCAGTGGAAAGAACAACGTGAAAGATTTCTAAAGACTTCCTGAGACTTCTGAGTGCAGCTGTAATACAGACATAGCAAAAAAAAAAAAAAAAAAAAAAAACACTCCTGTTGTGAAACTGCTGTAAAAACTGTTTTCATTAGTTACAATCTGGCTAGCGATAATGTAAGACTTTTATGAGACTCTAGGTAGGACTTGATACTAGTTTTAAGCATTTATTTCAAAAACAAATTTAATTAACCAAATGCAACCACTGCACAAAGACTAGCCATGCTATCTTCCACAAGCAAATCAGGCCCTAAACCCAGCATGGGCTGTTTCCACAGACAGAGCTCCTTCCCTTCCCTGCTCCTCTTCCTCCTGACTGCGCATGTCCACTCGCACGCTCTTGTGTCTGCATTCGCAGCCCAATCAGGGTGCCAACATGTTCAAAAGCCAGCCCATTAAACAACTCTAAAGAGAACCCAAACCAAATGACACTTATTTCACTTTTCACTCGCCAGTAGTGCTGCCTGATGATGCCCCCTTCAGTGAGCACCCTCTAGGTCCACGGGTACAAAAAGTAGAATTTTCTCCTCCTGCTTTCATTGCAGCATGGAAATACATGGCCATAGAAACTCAAGGGATGAAGAGACGATTTATTCACAAATACATTTTTTAAAAGAAATATATAAATATATATTTATATAGAAATCTATAAATCTATATGTTTTCAGTGGTGTAAGATAAACTGAACCAGTCAGGTCAAGGCCCACCAGTTTTCTCCCACAATTCTAGGGAAGCTCCTGAGGATGAGGCAAAGTATCCAGCAAGGCGTCTGCAGAATATGCACCAGACCACGCATTTGGGACTTTCCGAGACAGAACTGGCATCCTTGTATTTAACAGCCCTCAGCAGACTCTTCTAAAACCTGTTCACACGTTTTGTCAAACAATGCCACAAAACACTCAGTGACAACTTTGAATGTTTAACTGCACCGTACAGAGAAGGACTCCTTCTACTAGCTTCAAGCCAACAGCCCGCTGCCCCTAGTTCTTGTGCTGGAAGTTCCCTAGGCCGCTCCAGCTGACAATCACAGATGTACGAACCTCTCTTTCTCTGTATATATACACACACACATATATATATATGCATATATAATCTCACTGTAGTCAAATTATTTCTCATTCAGGAGTCACTCTGTGCCTTTGGTCATGCTGGTCATCCTTGGATCTATTTCAGTTTGGCTAAATCATTTTGAAACAGCAAGTAGAAAAAGGAAGCCAGAATTTCATGCTGTATTCCAGAGGTTGGTGGAGCATCAACCTACACAGGAGCCTTATGAAGTTTTCCACTGGTTCTTTATTCCCTTTCTTAATATTTTTTACTGCTTGATTTGCTTTCTTTGATCCCTATCAACATGTTTTCATAAGAACATCTTTTATAACTTTCAGTCATCACTCCTGAAGAGGAACAGTCAGCTCAAATCCTGCCATGTATATACCCCATTAGAGCAGTTTACTTATATTCATTGTTTTACACTTGTCCTCATAGATTTTATTTGCCCTTCCATCTCCCAGTTGCTCAATTTTACAAAGCCTGAGTGCAATTTTTTTGTCAGATCTCAGCTGACTACCCTGAATACCCAAGTATCACCAGCAACTCACCTCAGTTTTCAACCGCTATTTCCAAGGTATTCATCAATATATTGAGCAGCACAGGCTCCATCGGACTCTCACCCCCTTTTCCAAGCTTTTGGTCAATATATTGAGCAGCACAGGCTCCAGCAGAGATCCCTGCAGACTTTTCATGGTGATTTCCCACAACCATGAGACTGGCCCATTTTACTCAAATCTGCAGTTCACAACTTTTCATCCATTATTAATCTGCATCAAAATTTAATTTTTCCATTTGTTTCAGCACAGAAGATCATTGGTTTCCCTCCTCCCCTCCATATTAAGATTGATGAGGGATTCTGTCAAATTTACCTTTGGAAAATATCCAAATATATCACATGACCTGGATTATCTTTGTTCACACGTTCATTGTATATACCAAAGAAGGCTCACAGTTTACTGAGAAATAACTTCTTGGTGCAAAAGCCATATTGACCATTCCTCTCTGCCACACTTATCCATAGTTTAATTATGTTCCTGAAAGTTGTGTTAATTACTCCCCCGCATACACACACCAGTATTCTGGTCATCTTCCCTGTGCGATTTTGAAACATCACCCTCTCTTCCCATCTCCCTTCCCCTTTCATTCTTTCAATATTCTGGTTCTGAATCATATTGAAGTGAGAGGTTACCACAATTAACTGCTCGGCTCTTTGATGCACACCATATCATTATGATCACTTGCTCTCATCCATTCTATTCAGTTGTTCCTCTATTCATCTCTTCCATTGACATCAAGACAAGTCCTTTGATTACCTCCCTACACACCACCATAAAGAAGGCTTATGGGGCGTGAGCCTCTCAAGCCTTTCTCACTGAAAAAAACAAAGCGTTTTTTTTTTTTAAGCCAGTTTCCTGTGTTTTTTATACTTTTTACAAGTCCTTTCTCAGCTATCTTTTTGTCAGTGTTTTTCTGTTTAACTTGGTAGGTTTCCGATACTTCCTATGCCACTCATTTGGATGTAACCTCAGCCTTCCAAAGGAGGTTTTAGTTCTAGTGTTTGTTTAATAAATAAATACAAACTATTTGCTTTTCCGTTGTTTGAATGTTGTTATACTTATCTGCCAAAAGGGAGTTTTCCGACTTTTGTTGCTCCTGCAGGGACATCAAATTTAAGCATGTTGCAGGTAATTTCACAAAGCCTGCATGCACAGCTCAGGAACCAAATACTGCCTTTCCTTTTGTGAATTCCCCCTCTAATAGGTCCATAAGGCTGTTTTTGATTGTGCCTACTCACAACACCACAAACCTAAAACTACAGGTACCAAAGCTAAGTAGAGATAAAAGACATCACGCACTACTACTGACCTCATCACTCTGCAGTCTCTTCCATCTTCCTCAGAGGCTGACTGTTCCTGTAACAATTCTGGTCATTACAGTGCAGTCCTACCACCATTTTTTTTTCTTTTCTGTACCTAAAATCTGAACCTGAATCTGAATTCATATTACCTATGACAGGCTGCTAATCTGACTTGAAGCTTTAACATACAGCACAACTTCTCTGTCAGCTCCAGCCTGTTCTATCTTTTTCTGTACTTCAGCATTGCATTAACCCACCAGTTGTCTTCCTCCTACCAAGTTTAAGATACATATTATGTCAATATACTTGTATAAAGATAAGCATTCAGTTCCCCTGTTTCTCAGATATTTCTGGCATTGGTATAGAAAGAAAAGAAGTTTATCATGTTCCGGTTTTCTTGTCCTCTGTGCATGTTTAAATGACACTCCATTTATTTCCATTTTTCTTTTCCATTCCCCATCTAACTACAGATGAGGCCTCTTCTGTCAATTATAGGAACACAGCCAAGGAGTTAGCTTGAATTTTGTTTCTGGAACATCCGGATTCACTGTACCAAGGATACACGCAAGAGGCCTTGACCACTGGGTTGTCTGTCCTATTTCCTACGAACCTATTCAAACATCTGGTGATGAACACCACCTCTACTGGTGATGAACACCACCTCTTTGGCCAACAGACAAGTCACTGGGCTGTCCTTCTTTGACCAACAGAATCAGTTCTTAGATATCTCTCATAATTCAATAACTTGCCCTACTCTTTCAAGGACAATGCCGTCTGGAGGGGTGTTTCAGTGCAATCTCCTCATCACCAAGTCATTGCTCTCCTGCCCTGCAACTACTGCGGCTCATTCAGAGGTGGGACTGTCTTAGTCCCTTGCATGCCCTTCAGTGATCTCCACCTCACTGCCTCATTCTCAGCCTCGCAGGAGTTCCTCCACTAGAGGTGAGCATGTTCAGCAAGAGGGTTTCAAAGAATTTCATAGCTGAGAACACCGAGCTGTTCATGTGCCAGGTTCCAATAAGCCATATTTAGCATACTAAGAGCAGTAAATTGAGAATCTATTTCTCCCTTGATGAACTTCTTCTTACATTTATTTTAAGGCACCATTGCTATTCTATTGTTACATCTACATCCAGATGGTCCTTTTAACTTTTCTTGTGTGATTCATTGACAATGCTGGGGAGAGAATACTCGCTAGCTTCTGCTCATGCTATATAATTAGATTCTACAGGCTTCCTAGTTGGAAAACTGATAACAACCCACATGTTTCCTACAGTTGCTTAATAATATAGTCACTACTAGAAATATCCATCACGTATCCTGCAGTTCAGGAACTGCAACAAAGATACATAGGCACCTGTAGGACCACAGAAACAGTCAACAAGGTTCCCTTCTTAAGTTCTGAGCAAGATTTTCCTCCTTTAACACGTAACTGATCCCTCTCCCTCCTTTATTTTTCTGCACCGAGACAGGCAGTGCACTTTGGTGACAGTACTTCACCCAGACAAGTTATTAGGTCATGGAAGATTTCTTGCTGTTTCAAGAGAATTTGGAAAGTACAAACAAGAAAGAGTAGAGAGCCCTAGTTCTGTCTGGGGACTGACATGCGGAAATTCTGAACTCCCCATGCTGAATCTTCCACAAAAATTATAGTCCTATTCCATCACTGGGAATGATATAAAACCACCTCAAAAATACATAGGGCAACATATATATTATACAAGTAACTCAGAGTAGCAACGTACTAAAGAGTTCAGCTGCTAAGAGAAATCACAACCTCTGAAATGGCATAAACACTTCAGAAAACTACATTTCACCACCACTGCATTTCATTCTTTGCAACTCTGTGCAATGCAACGATGCTATCATTAGGGAAGGACTTCAGCTAGCTATATATGCTACTGCCAAAATAAGAGCAGCTCATAATGCAATTTGGAGGAAGAAAGAGAGAAAGCCAAGCCCACATGAAGGCTAGAAAGTTAATGTAAAGCAAGCTTTGAAAATAGTTCTGACATAACAAGGAACTAAATTATTCATATCACCAAGCGCAGAAAAAGGTGCTGACATCGGAAACTATTTGCATGAGGAACTGCCCGGTCTTCAGCTAGCTACGCTGAATTCATGCTTTTAAAAATATGCAAAAGGTCTTACTCTTTGATATGTGTTACATTCGGTGAAGTGATTACTGATCTACTTTACATCTAAATTGCTTAGAATTCAATTTCTGAATTCCTCCAAGACTCTGCCTGCCTATCCAATAAATGTAGCATAGTTTGGCAGTTGTTAGACAGTTCTTCCTTTCATCTCCAATATTTAATAATATCCCCCTTGGTATCAAAAAGAAACAACTATACTGAAGCAGAAGTTTCTTTATTGATTTATGCCAGACCTTTGATCCTGTAAACCATTTATCACTACCATATGGACAGTCACAAACACACTTAACATAATGTGTTAAACACAGAGGTTATAAAGGGAATAAACCACATTTTCCATGGGGATGCTACTCAATCTCTTTTTTTTTTTTTTTTTTTTTTAAGAAAGTCAGAGATTGGTCTGCGCCTGTGAAACAAGGTGTGGGTAACTGCACCTACACACTGTACCAAACGGGATTTTTTTTCTTCATTATACAGGTCAAAATGTCTTGGTGAGGATACTTTCAGTATTAGCAAAAATTTATTTCTTCTAAAGTCTATTTTTTTTAAGATTGGTGTTAAATGACTAATTAATAACTCAAGAATGGTCTTGTTTGCAATTTTTCATTTTCATAAACTATATTTACTTGTGCCAGAGTTATCGAACTACTGCCATCTAGAAATACCTCTACTATCACCTGTGGCCTAAATTTTTCATAGAAATTACAGCTTGCTCTCTATCCATGATAGAGTAGGGAATCATTTGTGCTCAATACCAAAATTACACTTAAAATACACCAGTCCAGAACAATCTTGGGGATGCCCATTTTGTGACAAGTTTAGAGATGACACAGGTTACCTTGCTCACTGACAAAAGCATAACAAATCAAACCAAACTCTACCAAAATCTTCCCAGGAAAATCGTGACAATATACCCATGAAATGCTTCCATTTTGTTATGTCTTCATATTCTCAGGAAAAAATAAAAATTGCTGTGTGGGTATTCGGCTGCTATTGTAAACAACCTTGACGCCACGCGAAGGCACTCCACAATGTAGCACGCAGCCTGTTTTGTCAGGCCAGTACGAATTAATGCCAGATGTTACACACTGATTCCCTTTTTGTAGCTAGGAAGCACATGCTGTTAGCTCCTACTGCAACATGACAGGATGCTGAGAGATGATACTTTAATTAAACAGAAGGCAACTGTTCTCAGCTGGGAGTTTGCCCCAACTCAGATGACGTTTCAGAGTGAAGGAAAGGCTTTGGTTCTGGAAAGCTTTTATCACTTTTTCATTCAGCCTAAACAAAAGCTATCACACTTCCTTCCAAGCCTCTCTTAAGAGAGCTTTATTAATATTACTGTAACAGTGCTGACTTCCTTTGCAACCTTACTGAAAGTCCCAAGTCCTTCCCAGCTACAGGACACCTTCCAAACCCAATTATATGGGGGCAGCTATACTATTGAGTGCATAGCTATCCAATCCAGGAAACGCAGGCAATGCTTTTTGTGGCTCTATCTTTTTAAAGAATTCGCCAGCAACGCTTCCTGAAAATCAATGGAATTCAACAAAATTTCATCCAGTTCAATTTTTAATAAATAACTGAATATGCAGACAAATGGACCATATCTGCTACTGTACAGTTATGGTCCACCAGCAAACATTCATTAAGGCAAACATCTGTTTGACCACACACACGGTTTGGCTGAATCAAAACAAACAGCCCTTAATTTATTTGGACCAAGACATTTGCTACTGACTCAAATTACCTGATAGTTGCCCAATTCAGGAAAGGTCAGAAACAGAAGAAATGGAAGATGAAGTACAATGGAAATTTTACAGCAGGTGGTGTTTTTGCTTATAACACAAAAGGTAGCTCATTCAGAATAATGTCCAAGCAAAAGTATATTAGCTGTATCAGCAAAGGTCACTGCAAAATAATCCAATCATGCAGATCTTGGATGGATTAGTCACACTGACATGTTTCAGATTTAACATACAATTAGATTTGGGTTTTTTTCCTCTCTTTTTTTTGTATACTTTAGTTTAAAGCCTTTGTGTGCATCAGACCTTAAAATTCAAATACCCCTAAATGTAGCAGAAATTCAGATTCTGAATGCAAGTTAAAAATCACAACATGTTGTCTCTAGGGCTTCAGCTCCTTATTGACGGCCACTTTCACTTCAGTAAAACCATCTCTTACCAAAATAACCTAACTGCAGATCACACGGAGCAGCTTCCCAAAGTCTGTTCCAACAGTTTATTCCATAGCCCCAGCAAAAATCAGGTAGCTGAACTGGCATATGGGGATGAAACCCAGCAATATACAGAGACTCTGCATGTTTTTAAAAGGCTCAGTGCCTCAAGACAATTTTTTGACAGAAGCTCAGAAAGTTATTAATTACTGCTAACTGTATCATTGTAACACAGAAGCTCTGGTTATATGCTAGTTACTATTTTCAGTTACAAAAGCAGCAAATTACAGTAAAACAAGGAACATCAGATAGATGCAGACAGATAGGGCAAGAAAGCAACAATAAAATTCTATTTAGTCCAAGGAGTATCACCGTGACGGATTTTTAAGTCTTCATGTTTAGACCAGGATAATCGCTGCTTTCCCATCAATTACACCCATAGTGATTCTCACTGCACATCTCAACACCTCCCTCCCACACACTGCAGCACGTCTAGAGAGACCATGCAAATTCCCAAGAGTAAACCAGCCACCTTGCACGAGCTGCCACAGACAGAACAACCTTACAGAGAAAGTCGTGGAGATACTTAAGAGCGGCACTGCTAAGAGCTGTTTCCAAAGGACAGAGGTTTCACTAATCCCTACACTAATGAAGTTCTAAAACAAGATGGATTTTCAACATTTAATTCACTGAGTGAATTCTAGGTCCTCTCAAGGCATCCTGGTGGGTGCTTGAGTGCGAGTACTAAAGGATTAGGCAATCACAACCTACCTCTGCAGCCAGCAGGTTCATCCAGAGAGACCCCCGAAGGCTCTAGAAGGGCTGAGTCACCTTGGCAGATGCCTCCTCAACGGCTGCACAGAGATTTTCACAGCTCAGGTGCAAGACCTACTGCTAAGGAGCAGACTGTGAACCAGAGGGCCACAGGTGCTGCTGTGCAAGCAGACAGCTCTGCAGCACCTCAGCCAACACCTCAGCATCTCCTCCCCAGCAGCGCAGCCCAAGGCTCATCCCATGCCCCATACAGGATACTCCTCTTCAGGTGTCTGTGGAGGCGTAATAGCAAGATCTGCTGAATTTCCTTACAATTCAGTAGCTGTCCTGCCTGAATGGTTTTCTCCAACTATTTACTTCCCTTATGTGTACTCACTTTTGAGGTGGCTCAAGCCACAGCATTATCCAGGCAGGGCAGGACTAACTTGGTTCTGCAGGCCTCGGACCAGACTTTCAGCTCAAGCCTTCAGATATTAGGATTTGATTTTCTCTTTGGAAAATCATTATCACAAAGTTTCCAAAGAAAATAGACACTACACCCAGACGACTTTGATCCCCACCTCCAGATCAGCCTGAGAAAGATGCACATAATAGCAACTGCAGGCACAAATAACTGACATTTAAACCTCCAAATCAGACTAGCAATAATACTAGGATTAGCAAAAAGACTAGGTCCCCAAATATAATGTTTTTTTGTAGAGAAGATAAATTAGCAGTGATAATAAACCATTAACATAACTGATTATTTTATACTCTCATCTTGTCTCCTAAAAGACAACATAGAAAAGGGGCCCTTACTACGAGGGACAGTCTTGGAACACTATCCAGTGCTGTTATACCATTAAAGCTACTGCACCGTAAGGGGGCAAAAAGAATCACGCTCAAAAGACTCATCACATTGTCTCTTGGCCTTTGTCATTTCATAACGAGCATTGTTTATCCTACAAGTAGGATGCAAATGCTACCCAAAATGCAGGGCAAATATACCATTAAGAGGTGGGCATTTTTTCTTTCATTTTTTTTAAAGAAGCACCAAGGATTTTAAAAAAGAAGATAAAAATCCCCCCACAACACTAATTTACCCCCTGGGATAAATTACTGGGCAAACATATTAGTCCAGAGACTAACGCAGTGTGAAACCTGACACGGCTTTCACAGATGTCTCTTCCTCCGGGCTCACAGCTACTCTCTCCCCATCATCTGCTGATGCTGCTGGAGACTGCAGCACCTCTGCTCTGCCTCCACCTGCCCCTTCCTGCCCAGGCTGACACGCAGAAAGAAAGGGCTGCCACAGCACAGTGGCAGCTTTGCTGATCCATTTTGGGATCTTACTTTCATCTTCCAAAAGGTTAATTTTTGCTAGTCTATTGTTTTAAAAATATGGAAGTGCTGGCAAGGTAGACAAGAGGCTAGCTTCAAATAACTGGCCCTTAAAGTGCCAAGCATCCAGGTTTCCAGACACCCAATGTGTGAGCACAAACATTTGTGCAACTTTTTTCTAAGATATTTTTAGTGCTTAGGCATAGAAAATGGAAGCAACACATAGTCACTCAACTAGAGCAAAGACCAAATTAAACAAAACACCTTCCAACCTCTACATACTGGAAATGCAGAAGTACTATCAGTACTTTTAACAAACTGTTTTATCTTCCACATGGAGATTTTAAATCACATCGCAATTTCTCTGGCACTTTAAACTTCCATAGGTTTTTGATTCAAGTGGTATAAAGACTTTAAAAAACACCTATACTTTGCATAACACGCACCAGAACCCCATTCATTTTTTCTCAAAATAATGGATGTTAATATATATATTATAAAGTAAGTTTTCAGAGTTAACATAAGACTTTGCTGCGTGCTTCATCAGCCCTCTGCCTTGTTGGTATTCCAAAATGCTCTATTGTCAGGAGACGGAAATACCAAACATTTCGGGATAACAGTAAATATTGACATTGTAGTGTGGTAAACAAATTTCAGCTGGACAATGTGATGAGCATAAATGAAGCATCCTCCTTTAAACAATGCACTTAACACACTGTTCCTAAGTAGCTTAAGTACCAGGCTCCAGAAATACATTGTGTCAGCAACAAGGTAATCTGTGCCTCCTCCTCCTCCTCTATATAAAGCCCGTGTGCAATGAGGAGGGAGGTGCACGCTTCATGGAGGAAGCTGTTGCTACGAAACAGAAGCTGAATTGTGCACGTAACCCTGCGACTGTCACTCTCCACCTGCTTACCCGCACTACAGTCACTGCGCCAGCCCAGGGTGCAGACTGTGACCTGCATTACAGGTATACGACAGTTCTTCACCTGGCAGAAATGAGCAACCCTCGCTGGAGCTGCTGGAGCCCAGATTGGGTGTTTTTACTGCCAACACCATTTGTTAGCAAGCCACCATTTTGGCCAATACTTAATGCTCACCGAGCACTCACAGGTAGGGCTTTTCATCTCCAAGCAAGAGGGGTAGGAAAGGTTGGAATCAAGTAAGAGGAGTTTCCAGGAAACCTGCTCTTCAGACGATGGGCATTCAGACTGGGTTAGGCAATGATCCAGGAAATACAGAAATAGAAAACTTAAAAATGGGTTAGGCTCTCGTGGCTGCCTTGCCCTCCTTCACTTCAGTTGTCCCATATGGATGCACAAAACCACAGGTATCAGGACAAGCCTCCACAGTTTCGTAAGAAGAGCAGATTCACTCCTGTCTCGTGATTTCAGGCTATCTCTTTCTTCCTCTTTTATTCCTCGTATCCCATTTGCACAGGCAAGCATATAAGTGGGTGCACTTGTCCCAGAGGTGATGAAGTTACAGGAGCTGGACCAGGCAGGATGGATTAGTCCTGCTGACACCAGAGCACCCAATGGGATCATAACGAAGAATTGCAAAGGGGGAAAGGAGTGAGGTTATTTTCCCAGGTGGACAAAGAGTAGAAGGTTGTATCTCCACATCTCTGTGCTTCCATCACCAAAGGGACTGAAGAAGCCTCTGCCACCTCATGCAGCTGTGCCCCCTGCAGCTCGTACTGCTGCCAGCACTGCTCCGCTTCAGCCATTCCAATGACCGAGTCCTAAGGTGCATTAGAGAAAACACCTTCCCAGAGAAGTGTTTGCAAACCCTTGGCAGAACCAAAGGGCATGCAGCCCTTGTGCTAAAGCACAGCAAGGCAGGCACTCACAAGGTAGAGGAGCATCCTACACAGCCAGGAGCAGGACTGCTGAGGGTGCTACTTTCCGTGCCTCAGGAGAGGGGTTTCCTCATGCAAAGCAATTATCATCAGCACGCCAGTTAATTAAGAAGCCATGCTGAGTAGTCAAAAAGCTGTTCTGTCCTGTTTTCTTTAGCTACAGAAATAAAGCATTCACACTTTCAGAGGTGCCAAGAATGAACTACCAGAAAAGTGAGACCTAAACTAAAGGGGGTTGCAATCTACATATCTTTTTCCTCACATCTTCCATATCCTTATAGAAGACACTGTATTTCAAGAACTGCAAAAGAGATTTTGGCTTCCCCATAACAAATCTGAACTCAAGTCTCAAGCATTCAGATTCCCATTATGTCTTCCTAATGCCAGCTTTACAACGGTTCTCCTTCACACAGAGGCATGAGGACTTTGACCCTAGCAGAGATACATGACTAACCAACAGAGACTGGCATCTTTATGACCTGTCCTGATTAAGGAAAAGCCTATAAACCACTCTGAGTATTCCTCATCCAGCCCTGTTGCTTTCCATTTGACTTGATCCATGTCACCACTCAAAAGGCAGTCCTGCCTAGCATCCCCAAAGACACAGGATTTCTAATACTGACAAAGATTTCAACCAGCATGATCATGACAAGTGTCCAGTCCTCACGAGTTAAAAATAGTAACAATTAAAAAAAAAAATGTTGATTTTGACTGAAGCCTGAACAAAGGATGGTTGGACCCTGAACTCTAGGCATACTTGCTAGTATAAATCCCCCCCACTCCCCAATACCTGCACATGATCCATTTTTTGATTCAACTGCTCCACAGATTGTTTTGAATAATTTATAGTATGTTTTTTTTTCACATGCAATTGCTGTAATACTTTGTTTCTGTGTTTGTGTATATTCTGCCTCCAGGAAATATAGCATTTATTTAAACCAAAGTCAACCTTTAAGCAAATATATAATCCCAACAGAACTAATAAAACAAACTACGATACTCCATGGACATTTTGGCAATACCATTGAATGCACTTTCTAACAGAACAGTAGTTAAGTGTAAGCTCATGGTAGTTGCGTTTAGCAAGTAATAGTAACATTAGCCAGAACTGGCAAAGTCTGGCTAATAGCCAAATTCAGTACTTAAAATGATATTGGATAAGGAACATTTTTCCCTCTCTGCCCAAAAACAACCATCAAGTTTACTTTAGTAGTAATGACATGTCACACTGTGCTTGCCTTCTGCGTTTAAACTGATGGGGCAGTGAATGTAAAAATCAATGTCTGCACATCATACAGAATAAATAAATATCCAAGTGCTGCTGGAAAGGAATTAATTACTGCTTGTGGAAGCAGTATGTTCTAGATGTCCTCCTACTTGACCTGAGCTAATGATCTAGAAATTCAGGTAATAGAGATTCAATCAACTGCTCTTCCTAAACCATCAACCATCTATTACGCTACTGACTGCTGAATCGCCATTTCTGAGGTATTAGCTAGAATAATATTAATGATAATAATATTAGCTGTGAAACAGGTCCTTTATCATCAAAAAAGACCCTGAGAAAACCATTTCTGTACTATGTAAACACCTGCAACTACTTACCCTTTCGTTTGTGGTCAGCCTGCTAGCCAAACATCTCAGCACATTTGGGAACAGGACTCTAAAGAGAAGGCACATTAAGCCCTTAGCTGAGGTTAGACCTTAATCCCTCTCAGAGCAGCAGCATATCAATGCCCTGGACTATAGTCACTGTCTGTCCTAAGTTTCCTAAATTTACTCAACAACTAAGGACAGGTTGGTTTCTGCAGGAATCTGGAATGACGATGAATTCCAATGAATTATCTCATGCTATTGGTAAAACAGAGTGGGTATTTATGCAGATCAGAGCCAGATTACTGCTGCATTTAGGGTACTTTTAGGGTTTTTATGAAAGACTTAAAAAAAAGCTCATATTGTGCAGAATTGAAGTGTTGGCTCTCAAAGTATCTCTTTTCTTTCAATAAAAATACTGAAGTTGCAAAAAGAAAAAAAAAAGAATACATCTCAATCGCTGTGATAGATATTGTGCAGTGCTATCAGCCACTGAAATAACCATATTATTTGAAGAGCATTATGGGAAACTGATTTCTAGTACTGGAGAACCATTGCATCTACCGAAAAGAAAACCAAATCAGAATATCCAAGTTTTGTAAAACCTTCAACAAACAGAGGTGAAAAGGATTTAAAGTGTGCTGAACCAAATCGGAAAGGTAGTACTTCCACTTGAGATAATCTTAGTTTACAAATTCAAGATACCACATTTAAGTCAAAACAAAAGAGTTAGATTTCCATCAAGATGTCTCTCCTGCTTATGTTATCAGAGAAGTGCTTTGATGCTTTGCTGGGCAAACTGCTTCATGAAAGCCCATACACAAAGTGTATTTAAGAGCATTAATATTTTTAAAATTTTAACTAAATACAAGCAATGGCTACCTGTAAAAAATATATACATAATATGAAAACAATGCAGTATTCTGAGGAAGAGATTTGGAATCATTAGTGCTAAAATGTTGACTTTTGCATGACCTACAATCAACCTCCGGGAAGTAAGAAACCGTAATGCAAGGAAACAATAGCGATTAGGTTTCTAACCAATGAACGGCGCATGACCCCAGAAACTAATAACTAATTAGCTTTCAATTAAGCTACTTATATCCTTTTGAAGCAAAACAGCCTTATTTTATCTCATTTCGGCAGAAATAAGCATCACCAAGCAATAAGAGGCATTATAGTTACACTGTAAGTTTAATTCAATGACAGATTTGAGATTTAAAAAAATACAAAACATCCTGTTTGCCCTATTTAAACTGCTCTAGTCTGACTGCAAAGCTCATTAGCTTCACAGATCACAGCGTAGCAGGATTTCCACACTGTATGTTATCAAATTAGGCAGGTATCATCTTAAAGCCACGGACTGAATGCTACCCTTGTTCAAAGGATAACATTGAAATAACATTGCTGTGTGAATTTACTGTTCTGTTAAAAATGGCAAGGTTAGGCACTCCAGAGCTGTGTCAGATGTACTTAAAAAAAGCAGGTTGCTTCTTGGGGAGATTGATTGTTGGTCTTCCTGCTCACATCAGCGCCGAGTAATGCACAGTGGCATCCAGGCACACCAGCAGCACTTGCTTTCAGTGGATTATGAATTTTATTGGATAAATTTCATTGGACATAACAGATCATTAATTCTAGGGCCTTCTCTTAATAAGTTGGGGTGAGGACAAGCAAACAAGGGAGAAAAGATTCTGTGTAGCAAGACTGCAAGCTGCTAGCCGACCTCCTTCCCTGAGCAGAGTCTACAACTACTAGTATCCACAGCAGTAAATAAAGCAGTGATAGGCTAGTAATTATAGAGATGCAGCTCTGCTTCCACCTTTTTGTAATTCAGGCAGGGAAGTGTTTGCTGATGTATAAACAGTTGCTTAGAGAAGATCTTCCCAAAGGGCTCTTTGCACTTCCAATTAATTCTTCTGCCCCCAACAGAACCCCTGCAGCCAAACTACAGACCTTGGCTATAATATTTCATGCTTCCTATACTAGTGTCTCAGAGAGTACAACAGTGCTGTCATCCTTTCAATATTGCTAAAAGGGAATTTCCTAAAGGATGAACAAATTTATTGTCCACTTGTCTACCTGCACCCACACTTTGTCTGGTGATGACTAGACGAAGTCCACTACATTTAACTTCTGGAGGGCAGACTTTGGGCTGTTTAGGACATTGGCTGGGAAAGTCCCTTGGGAGAAGGTCCTAAAGAGCAAAGGGGTCCAGGAAGGCTGGACTTTTCTCAAAAAGGAAATTGTAAAGACACAGCAGCAGGCTGTCCCTGTGTGACAAAATGCGAACCAGAGAGGAAGAAGAGAGGCCTATCTGAATAAGGACCTATTGCTGACGCTCGGGGAAAAAAAAGAGTTTATCACCTTTGGAAGAAGGGGCAGGTAACTCAGGAAGGGTACAAGGAAGTTGCTAGGCTATGTAGAGTGGAAATTAGAAAGGCAAAAGCTCGCATGGAACTCAATCTGCCCACCACAGTAAAAGAAAATAAAAAGTACTTCTACAGACACATTAACAGCAGGAGGGCTAAGGAGAACCTCCATCCTTTATTGGATGCGATGGAGAATATTGTCACCAAGGATGAAGATTAGATTGAGGTACTTAACTCCTTCTTTACCTCAGTTTTTAACACTCATACCAGTTATCCTCAAGGTACTTGTCCCCCTGAGCTGGAAGACACCTATACAGTGCAGAATAAACCCCCCATAATCCATGAGGAAATGATCAGTGACCTGTTACTCCCCTTGGACACCCACAAGTCCATGGGGCCAGATGGGATCCAACTGAGGGTTCTGAAGGGGCTGGTGGAAGTGCTCACCAAGTTGCTCTCCATCATCTATCAGCAGCCCTTGTCAAAGAGGGAGGTCCCAGATGATGGAGACTTGCCAATGTGACGCCCACCTACAGGAAGGGTCAGATACAGGATCCGAGGAACTACAGGCCTGTCAGCCTGACCTTGATATCAGGGAAAGCTATAGCACCTCCTCATCCTGAGGGTGATCACATAGCATGTGTGTGACAATCAGGGGATCAGGCTCAGCTAGCCTGGGTTCATGAAAGGCAGGTCCTGCCTCACTAACCTGATCTCCTTCCATGACCAGGTGATGATCTGGATAAGGAGTTTGAGTGCACGCTCAGCAAATTTGCAGATGACTCCAAGTTGGGAGGAAAAGTAGATCTGCTTGAGGGTAGGAGGGCTCTACAGAGGGATCCAGACAGGCTGGAGCAATGGGCTGAGACCAGCTGTATGACGTTCAACAAGGCCACGTACCAGGTCCTGCACTTCTATAGGTCTGCATGGGGTGGTTGTGACCGGATTGAGGCAGGGTAGCCGGAGAGCTGCACGTCATAAAAGGATCTGGTCGACACCTGGCTGAACATGAGCCAGCAGTGGGCCCAGGTGGCCAACAGCCTCCTGCTTGTATCAGCAACAGCGTAGCCAGTAGGACCAGGGAAGTGATTGTTCCCCTGTGCTCAGCACCAGTGCAGCCGCACCTCAAATACTGTGTTCAGTTTTGGGCCCTCACTTCAAAAAAGACATGGAGGTGCTGGAGCAGGTCCAAAGAAGGACAACAAAGCTGGTGAAGCAACTGGAGCACAGACCTTATGTGGAGCGGCTGAGGGAGTTGGGGTTATCTAGTCTGCAGACGAGGAGGCTCAGAGGAGACCTTAGTGCTCACTACAACTACCTGAAAGGAGGCTGTAGTGAGGCGGGGGCCAATCTCTTCTCCAGAATAACTACAGATAGAACAAGAGGAAATAGCCTCAAGTTGCACCAGGGGAGGTTCAGTAGACATACGGAAGAATTTCTACATGGCAAGAGTAGTCAAACACTGGAACAGGTTGCTCAGGGAAGTGGTGGAGTCTCCATCCCTGGCAGTGTTCAAGAAATGTGTGGATGAGGCATTTAGGGACATGGTTTAGCAAGTATGGTATTGAGGGATTTACCTTTGGACCTGATGTTTAAGGTCTTTTCCAGCCATAATGATTCTATGACTGTCACAAGCCTCCTAAAGCTAGAGAAGATTTTCTAACAAGAGTTGGCCATCCTTCCTTCTCCTGCACCACACTGTGAAGCACCCAAAATGGCTTTGTTTGTGAGTCTTTTATCGGTTCTGGTATATGAGATCACAAATTAAACACACCCCTTGCCATCCAAACTTCCTTAAACAGGAAGGACACTTTAAGGAACAAAGAGGAAGTCCTCAGAACAATATGGAAAGCTCCTTTCTCATAACTTGTAATGAAGTGTGATTCCCTTAGAAACCTTTTTGTTTTTCTTGGGAGCAAACAGCATGGCTAGAACTAGACAATGGTAGGAAGAAGTGGTAAAATTTTAATGAAAATGTCATTTTGAATAAGTGAAAACATTTTAAAAAAATCCAAATCTACTGTCTGTTTACAGGTACAGAATCTGTGGGCTGTATAAGCATATTTATTCTGCTACTGAAGTCAAACATATATTTGAATTTGTACCCAAATAAATATCACTTATCTTTAAAATCATAAATTTTGTAATATCAGAGAGACTGAATCAAGAACTTCATTTCAACAAAAAATTGTTTTCATAAAAAAAGAAAAACAAGAGTCCAGTTACCTCATGAGTTTTTACTCAGCTCATTCCCTGAGAAGTGCTCGGATGCCAAGGAGAAAGAGGTCATGTGGTTCCAGACCTGCACAATGTCTGGATCAGTCAGGTTCTCTTCTGTTACTGAGACTCACAAGGTCCACAGTAACACAGAAAACAGATGGCAGTGGTGATTACATAAACTCCTTCCAAGGAGGAAGTGGTCGGTGAAAAGGAAAAGATGTGCTGAACTATGGCAGAGATGGGTGACCTCCCAGTCATACAACCCATAACAGATAATCTCTAGGCAGAGAGCAGTGAAAGAGCCCTGTCATGCTGCTGGCATCCTGCTCATATACCCCAGGTTAAAGTGCAGAGCAGCAAGCGCATCTCCTCCAGGAGATGACTGCACAACATTAGAGCAGTAATGCGCTTGGTCTCAGAAAAGCTGCATTATTAGCCACATTGAGCTCCCAAACACTTAGCTAATGCAGTGGACAGAGCAGCTGCATCATTCTTGCCACCGCGGTCTTGTCAAATATATTTAACTGTGGGGATGAAATTGCTGATCAAATCACTCAGCCGCTGATGCGCCATGGAAATGATGTCACGCCAACATGAGCCAGCACAGCATCTGGGCCACCATCCATTGGGGAGCAGAGGTCCAAAGCACGCGTTGCCAAGAGAGATGCCACCACCCAGGCTGGGCTGTCACGAGCAGAAGGGTGCATTTTCCCCAGCAGTTAGCTTGCCTTTCAGTTAGCACATCATGATACCTCCCTGCAGAAGAGGTCCTGAGGCTTTTCTCCAAGACAGACAAAAGGCATAGTGATGGGTTGTTACCTAGCAGTAACATTCAGAAATGTTCTTCTCTCAAGACTCTCCTAATGTCCTGTTGATAACCTTAGGTATCTTTAGTTTAATTTCTATTAGAAACTGGCCATTCTAGGCTGCTCAGATGAGGTTAACAAAGAGTGAAGGCTGCACTGCCTAAGACATTAGCAGTCAAATGTCAAAGCTTCAAGGTGAAGTAAATCAATATAATGCAAGTCTTACTGTCGTGTATTTCTCCTCTGATCCTCTAATATAACATTATACAAGTGCTTAAATTGCACATGTAAGTACCATGATTTTCAATGTGGGCAGACGATTCTCAACAGACAAGGCTCCAATTCAAATTATTTAGCAGATTTTTTTTCCTGTGTCTTCTAAAGAGCAATTTAAAATATAAAGAACTTCTTAAGAGTCTTTATCTGGATAAAACTGTAAAATTAAAAATATAAAGTTGTGTATCTGCAGGCAGATATTATAAAATACAAATAATGACAAAACATAGGGTCAAATATGCATTTTAATTAAACTCTGCCATCAATTTCCATTGAAGACCAGAGACTTAGGAAATGCAACTCAAAGAAAAGCTTTTTTTTTTTAATTTAATGAAGTCCAAGTCTGATGCTATACAGTATTTTTAATCAATAATGTTGCCAACTACAAGAACACTCAAAAAAAATTAGGCATCACGGAGGATGAGTAATTCAGTGCAATTCCCAGAATAATTCTATGTCAGAAAGAGCAAATGCAAAAGCATAAAAAGGAGTCAAGGAGCAAAGAAACATTTTTTCTTTCAGAGTAAGGTATTACATCTACAGATACTCGTTAACCAAGAGTTGCAATAAACAGTTTCTTTCAGAGGAAAGTGAAAAATAGGGTGCAGAGAATTACAGCATTGAGTTTGCATATCACCCTGAAAAAAAGCTGAAAGTGTCACTGTTTAGCACATGACAGGCAATTGCCAGATGACTCTATTACAACATCTAAAAATCACACCAAACAAGTTTTCAGGCTTTTAGGACTATTCCCCTCACCACAAGCAGAGAAAAAGCATACCCCCTCTCCCCACTCTATCCTTAGATGAAATTTAAAAACACTTAATTTAGATTCCTGAGAAATTAACCACTATAGCCTATTGCCAAGGAAACAGTCCATCTCCTCACATCTTCACACCCAGACTAAATACCTTTTTCAGAAGACGCCCATAAGCTAAATACAAACTGTGGTGTTCAGTGCAGAGCTAATGGGATGGTTAGATGCCAATCTGTACTTCAGAGGTCAAGACTAGAGAAACCTTTATTTAAGGTTGAAAAGCACTAAATTTATTTATTCGGCCTAAAGCAAATCCGAAGAGCATAGTTATAAGCATTTCGGATGAGATAAGCCCTCCCAAGCATCAACCTAGCTAAGTTTGGTGTCAAATCTCAACTAGCCACTAGGTCCCATCTGTGGGGGACATTCAGAAGGGCTCTTCTGCTGTCAGCCGGTCTGTCCCCCTGCCTCCACAGAGTACAGAGGGAGCCTGACTGCTCAATGCTCAGGTGGCAGAAGGTCAGCAAGATGATCCCAGCTTGCTTTTAAAGGCAAAAATAAGTATCAGAACTCAGTTATTCTCAGAGGCCAAGAGCAAAACCCCAGCCTAATTTAAGCCAAATGGATGTTAGCCTTTGACTTCAGTGAACCTAGGTCTCTCCTCCCCAACATTACTTGCACGGCAGCAGTCCTTACAAGCCCTTTAGTCAAGGAGCAAGATCCCAGTGGACTAGGTCTTCTTCAGAGGGGAAGAATAGTCTCCTGGTCCAAGAACTGATGGCTGGTAGCTTAGACATGCTGTTCAAACAGCATTATAGTCTCTGCAAGCCAAAAAAAAAATGCTTTTTGAAAAGAGTTGGAAGGAAGGCAATCAAGTTTTTTATGGAGGTTCACAGAATGTTTCTCAAATGTGCAAGGTGAATTCATCTTACCCTTTAAAGTAACAAACAATACTTCACTGTCGTACAATTTGACTCTTTTCCAATGAGAGATTTAAATATTTAACACATGTAGCAGAGTAGAATGAAAAGTGCTTTCTTATGAGGAAAAAAAATCATAACAGTAATCTATAATAATGTTGCAACATGACTGCCCATCTTCTTATAGATTTAAATTTCTGTAATTTAGATTTCTAGCTTCACTGCCAGACAAGACTTTTCCCCATACATCCCTTAAGATAACCAAGGAAAATAACAAGCAAACATTCTCACCATTTTCATTTTCCCTCTCCTTAATGAAATAACTCATTGATATAAGAAGTTATAAATCTTAATACAATATTAAATTTATTTTTTTCTTTATCTATACAGAAATAGCTAGTGAATAAGTGTTTTTTCAAGTAATCCCACAAATATATCTGCCAAAACAAAAGAAAAAAAAAGTCTCTGAATGTAAGCCAAAATAATTTTACAGTCTAGACAGCAGGGCATGATGCAGTTTTCCAGAAGTAAACCGTGGATACTTAAAAAGGAAAAGCTAAGTAACCACAAAAGAAGATGGAGCCAGTGATGAACAAGAAATGGAGAAAAGCAACTTAACAGGAAATAAGGACAGATAGTACATATTTACCAGCAATTATCTGTCATTTAAATCTAAGTATGAAAAATATGGTATTTAGAGAACTTTCACATGTCAGACACAGGGCATTGCAAGTTTCAAAGAGGACATGCTAAATAACTTGTGTGACAACAAAAGAAATAAAAAAGAAAAAAAAAAAAAAAACAAAGTGCTCAGATGCCAAAAGATGCCATCTTTTCTTACACAAAGAAGAGTACTAAGAGCAAGATCCAGGTTTCAAGCTATGCTATAAACAGGTCCAAACTATGGCTTTCACTGAAGTCCAGGCATAGCGTAGCAGTATCACTATTATGAAAACTATCCTGTGTTATCACCGATTAATTTCTGTGTTGATATGTCTGTTAAGCAAGTTCTCCCCTTAACCACAGCCACGAGTTCTGCAGCTGGGCACTCACCAAGTACTTGGAACCACCATAACCCCAAGAGTCTACACTGCTCTTGAAGCAAGCCATACAGATCTATTAAACGCAGTGAGGAGGGAAAAGTGTACCAAAACTATACATAAAATAAAGACGTTAAAACATTAAGAACAACAAAACTATTTTTTGACTTTAGCAGACTTTTCATCCCAAAGTATGCATTTTCACGAACAGGAGCAGGAAACTAAACCTATGCAGAGTCACTTTGATCAGCTCATTAAGCACCTGATGGAATACAAGAGTCATCTATGGGAACAGGACAAATATATATAAAAAAAAAAAAAAAAAATATATATATATATATATACACACACACTCACACACACCATGCAGAAAAAAAGTGAACAGGCAACATGGATCCATCAAAATATTTCACTGCATATGTTCAGTCTTATGAAAAAGGCTATGAATGTTCAAATTAATGCACTGTCTTGACAGCAAGTATCACCCATTAAATTATCAGCTAACAAGTAAGGAAATCTCAGCTCTATAAGATTTGACACTACTAGCCAGTGCAATCCATCAGCACTGTAGGTGAACTAATAAAGGCCCTATTTTGTGCTGAAGTATCAAATCTTTTCATTCTCTGCCACTGTTCCCTTCTTCCCCGCTTGTCCTCTGAAAGGAGGATAGGAAAAAAGTTAATTTTAGCACTCCATGCTTATTAGCTTTATGGTAGAGCCACAGCAAATATCCTCAAGTTAGCAATACAGAAAAAAGCTTAAGTCTTCTAAATGTCTTTTTGAAATACACCCTGGTAAATAGAAGAGGTATGCTGAGTTCACACTTTCTCATGTACCTTTAGGAGAAGGGACTCCACAGGCTCAATTACAGCCTCACTTACATTACAGGTAAGCTTTAAAAAAAGGGAAAAAAAGGAGGTGGGGAGAGGGGGCAAGCACTATACAAAACATTACTTACACAAACATCTCTAAGGAGATTCTGAGGTATTTCAGGACACATCAGCAGAAGCAGTAGATTTCACACGGTACACACCAAAGATAAGGGCTTTGTATGGCAAGGCAGTCGCCATGCTCCTGCAGTTTGCCCATGGACTATTTCTATCCACCCTAGCAGGGCCATGAGCCCAAAAAAATCCATACATACTGATTACATTGCAAAACTCCATCCCAAGGTGGACATGAGCCACATCGGTTCAGCCCTCCCACCTCTCTGAGACCCACCCAGCTGTGGGGAAAACCCAGGTCTGCCTCTTCACTTGGCTGCCACTTCCTCTCTTACACAGAAACGGGTTTGTGCAACTCAGGTGCAGGTACGGCAGCACTAGAGCAGCCCCAGAAACCTCCTCGTGCCATGGCATTAGTGCAGACCCATTTTCAACTGCAGCGAGAGCCAGTACGGCTTGTTTGTGTTGTTCCTTTATAGCAAAGGGACAGGATTGCTTATTTACTTTAGTTAAACCTCCATGGCGCAGCAAAAACCTCCAGAATAAACATCAAAAGACCCTGAGCCAAAGCACCCCCTCTCATCACAGCTCCTGCACTCTCAGGTGGCCTATATTGAGCCGGCCTATATTAAGGGACACAGATGGGACCCTACTATAGGGTCGCCCTTAAGCAAATGGGTCTTGCAAAAGTTTCAAAAACAGACTTTTATATATATATATGTGTGTGTGTGTGTGTGTGTGTATATTTATATATATTGCATAGCATCAGAGACATACAGATGTGGGCAGAGGAATAGTTATCAACTCTGGTATGAAATGGAGATGAGGAAGCAGCTTCTTGAATATTGCTTAGGCTCAGTGTAGTTTCTAAATCAATTTAGGATCCACATACCTTCATCCATGCCTTCAGGAGACAGGATGCTCTTTACCCTCAAAAGTCTCACCTTCTTTCCTTTCTCCTTTTCAGCCTATTTTTTCAATTTCCCCCTGATCTTGCCATAAAAAGCAATTCATTTCTCTTTTCCACAGAATTCTCCTCAAAGTTTGTGAGCCATATGAAAGATACCTTCCTTTTCATGTGCATCTTCCAGAGCTGCCCTAGGGGAGCAGTGAGCACTGGGGAAGGAGAGGGGATGTGCAGCTTAAGGCATCAATCCTTCACTCTAGCAAAGCAACAAGCGGAACCGCTGGCGTGACTGCAAGCTTCATCTTGCCTGTTCTCACGCAGTGGGATTTCAGAGACAATGTGAGCCTCTGGTCTCTCTGCACTGCTGTAAATCCATTCCTGCAAACCCCAATCGTGCTGAAAAACTGGGTCAGCCTGGTTTTCTTAAAATTCATCAAACTAGGCTCTTATCCTGTGCTGCTCTCCATCTAGGAAAAGAAGTCATCAAAATTCAACGGCTCCCTAGATGTTTCTCCGTCTGTAAGATGGGTGATCCAGTCCTCACAGCACGTGAATGACTTGCCTGCCTGTAAGGCACACAGCAGTGCTGCAATTTCATAGCCACTACCATGTTTCATATACAGCCTGGAGGCATAACCCCCAGATGATCACGTTTTATGTTTGGCACTTAAAAGTTGTCACTTTAGGCAATACTGCCTATGGATTCATACGAACTTACATGAATTAAAAATGAGCTTCCTCATGACTCCTTGGGTATACCTGTAATAAGCTACTCTGGTATTCAGAACTTGTGGGAACAGGAGTGTAACTCATAAATCATGCACAAGACTTCTTTAAACCATTGTAATTACTATATGTATAGAGCACTATGCAGAGATGCAATATTTGCATAGAAATTCCTTACAGAAATGTCAATAGTAGAGTCTACAGAAACTGATTACTTTGGACAAGAACCTCAGCAGTTGAGAAACACAACCTTCGTAAGGCTGTTCAATTTGCCAAATGTAAATGATACCTCCTCTTATGCTACTAACTAGTCCTCTGTTGCATGCATCACAAAGCAGAATTATCTGCATGTCTTATGGAGACTGTCGAATAAATAAAATCCTGCGATGCAGTTGATTTTACAGATAGGGAAAATATTTCAGAAATCTTTTTAGGACTTCCAAAGATATTATTGACAAAACAAACAAAACAACAACAACAAAACAGTTATAAGGGATAAAAATCATATTCCAATTAAAGTGCAGGCTTTTTTTTTCCTCTCCATGCTCTGTCAAACTACTTTGTATCAGTGCTACAAAGAAGGTAAAAAGCTGCCTTCTCCAAATGATGCACAAAGGTAGATAAAATTGAGAGAACGTCTGGGAAATAAAATAGATTTCTGTTTGGAACTGAAAGGAAATATCACGAGTTATTTCAAATTGTTTTAAGCTAAATTTAGAACATGTTTCATTTCAGCCAGTTACAGATGTGAATTTAATCTCTACATCACAAAAAAATTACTATGATCACTAATACAGCAAAGATTGCTGAAAATAGTAATATTTGTACATGCATGATTGTATGAAGCCATCTAATCCCATTTTTAATGATGCTTATATTTATATATAAATATATGTACAAGTGCTAAAAGAAAATATATATACACATAGATAGATAAGCATAGAAGCATAAACATATATATATGCACATGCACTCACATACATTAGTCCCTTTATATAGGCAGGACAGGAGAGTTACTGTTGATTGGGGGTAAGGGGAGGAAAAGGGGTTGAGAGAGAAGAGGTTGATAACACAAACACTGCAACCATGCAATAAGAAAAAATGGGTAAAAAACATACATTAGTTTGTTTGTTTGCGAGTCCTATTATCGACCAGCCAGTAAATGGGTGATTTGGAGGCATGACCTCTTTGATGGTTCTCCTGGTATTACAAGCACTAACATTCTCAATTTTCTTTCCTTCTGTTGTTAGCTAGAGAGGTCTTAGCTAAATATGCTGCAGAAGATCTCAGTTTGCAGACATGGTGCATGCTACTCTGCAACTTGGAGGAAAGGATGTGTCCTAATTTCCAACTCATTTCAGAGGAACTGCTGTTTCCTAAGTATCTACCCCCATAATGTTGTCTGACCTTGTGAGATGAGTGGACTGCAAATGTAAAAGTTTCTCTTAACATTATCCAGTAGTAAATATACTCTATGTAAGAAAAAATACAAGCCAATATCATGTAATACTTACCTGACAGGTCTAGCTAGTTCAGGACTTCTTCCACAGGATTACAAAGCTAATCCTATTAGGGGACAATCCAGTGTGAAGACAGCTCTGATGAGATGTTCCTTCTGGACATCTGATCTCTTACAGTCTACTTGGTTTCCTTTATTTTTATTAAAGTTCTCCAGCTAACATTTGCAAAGGGGAACAACTTCTAAACTGTCCATAAGAAACAGACTGTGCTCTTATTTATTCCAGTTATGAAAGCTGACACTGTACTGCTGCCCTTTTTCTTCCACGCCGCATCACTGCAAAAGCCTTCTAACTCACTTATGCTGTAACTAGCATAAAAGAAAACCTCCTTTCCAAAGACAGACTCTAAATGTGGAAAAATCCTTAAAAATCTGGGTTCTTGTACATGCACAATTGTTATGTGAATGGGATATCTTAGGACTTGCAGCAGTGCAGCTGAGAAAAGAACTTGGCTTTGATCCTCTTCAGGATGGACGTCAGCCCAGGAAGGTGCCCAGGCCAAGTTCAGTAGTGCAAGTTTAGACCAAACTATCCAACTCTAACTAACAACAGACAGCAATTCTCAGACTCTTTCCCATGGGCTTTGAAAATTTCACCTTCTCCAACAATTTTGGAATCTGTTGGCTAATCACAACCAAACTTGACACAGGAAAAAGTATTCTAAATGTGATTCATTTCTGTCAGACCTTTAAGAATAGACATCTAGGGGACAGAAGATGGGGTTTAGGCGTTTGAAGTCGCACATTTTCTCCCTTTTTTTTTTATTCTATAGACAAATTTTTACAATCAAAGGCACAGTATTGGATGCCACCTTTGACATTCTGCCAGAAAAAGCACAGGGAAGAAACTTTAAAGGTAGAAGTGGAAAACACAGGTCTCTCAACCAAGTAACACAAAAAAGTG
Source organism: Crypturellus tataupa (assembly GCA_034781795.1). Taxonomy (NCBI): domain Eukaryota; kingdom Metazoa; phylum Chordata; class Aves; order Tinamiformes; family Tinamidae; genus Crypturellus; species Crypturellus tataupa. The sequence continues at coordinate 548,203 of JAWLRI010000241.1, forward strand.
GGGAACTAGGCACAGAACTACTTGTTCATTCCTCCCAAAGGCTTCCAGAATGATTACAAGTTTGATTTTGAAAGAGGTCGTGTATCTGTTGCATTCATTGACTTAGAGGATCCCATGTATCTATTAAAATCATTTCCTTCTAAGCAGAAATCACTTCGCCTCAGCAAAATAGAGACAATATTGAATGGAAAAAGGGTAATTATTTTCATGAATTAATTCACTCCTATATTTTAGAATTGTTTCTTTTTCCCAGGGCAGAAAGTGATGAAGAGTAACTCATGCGGTTTAATAATACAAAGAGCAAACTCATCCCCAGAAGTGGCTTTCTTGATAGCAGCTTACAAAAAAAAAAAAAAAAAAGGCACCGAAAAGAGTAATTCTCCCCTTACAAAAGCAATATGCAACAAATTTAGGACAACAGAAGGAAACAAAAAAAAAAAAAAAAACACAAACTGTACAAACTGCAGCGCTGGAGCACTGGTTCATTATTAACTCAGAAGTCATCTACTGAGTCACTAAAGCTTGGATTCTGCCACCGAAGTCCTGCCATCAAAACACCTTACAGTTCTGGGAACATTGTCATGACAGTTGCTATTACTGTTGTGTGATTTAACACTACAAAGAACCAAATTCTTTGCTAGCAATAATTCTCTTGATTTCAGGAATGGTGCAGCAGCAGAGATTTCAGTTCATAACTCACAAAGTGTTGTCATGAAGTCCACTATTTATATTAAAAAAAAAAAAAATGAAAAAAACTCTTGTACCTAACTATATGTAGCTTATAGAGCAGCTGAAATCATATTCTGTGTTGGTACTAAAGTCTTTGACTGTAGGCCAGATCTGGTCACCAAAGTGATTTTGGTCATGGAAGGATTAGGACAACAAAACTGCAGCATAATCACTAGGCTTACCAGAGTGGAAATGAGGTGGGAAGGAAAAAGGCTAGAACATATGAGCACATTTAAGAAATGGCTGACTTCTTCACTAGAAACTAACTTCTTTATTAGTCTATTAAAATTGTGCTTGCTGAAAGACCAATATAAAACTCTGAATCACAACATGACATTCTCAGTCATGCTCAGGCATGTCACCAGATGTCAGCTTCCTGAAAAAAAAAAGTCAGGTTTGTATTCATTAGAGGGACATTTAAAAAAAATAATAATAGTATTAAATAATTTGTAGACATAAAGTACAGTTTGGATAGTTAACTTTAAAGGGAGGGACCACTAATACCTTTTTGGGAAATGTCCTGAAAAAGTCTACAAAGGAGCCTGGAAGAGGCTCCTAAAAGCCTGCATGGTCCAGCTCCCCTCAGAAATGGGGAAGATGGCAGACAGAGCGGCCCTCAGGCTGTTGATGAGCCCTGAGGGCAGGAAGACTGATTTTACCACTACATTTTATGTGGTAGCACCGTTCCCCAGCTCATCTAGAGGGCAGCCCGTGGGACAGATGGCTCAGACTCTGCTGCGAAGGCGGTGAGGAGCGGCTGCTGAAGGACGGTGACCTGCCAAAGCAACCAAATGCTTTAGCCTGCCTTCAGGCCCAAGCTGCTGCATGGGTGAACGGCGGGATTCAGGGTCACTATTACCATCAATCTGGAAAGAAGAGCCAACTCCTGCAGCTCCAGCAGATGGATCACCCTGAGTAGTGCAAAGTCAGTACTTAACGCAGCTAAATCCACAGGGTGACACTGGCTGCTCCTGGGAGGGAAACAGATGCAGAGCAATAGAGGATTCATGGTTTGCTTCGCCTGATTTTGCTGCTTCTCCCATGGAAGAAACGGTGATCGCTGAAGCCCACTCTTACTGAGAGTGGTCTTTAATCATAGGAGAGTGCATTGTATAACAGCTCAATGCCATAACAAAACAAACACAAACCCGCGAGCCATTAGGTAATGTAGTTTAAAGAATTTCCGTCACTGCCAACATAAACAACGCTAAGGATTCGTGACAGCTGCTGGTGTTTTCATTATCGCCTTTGATTTCTCCGAGTTCAAAAGCACATTCTAGAGATGCAACTGGCAGAAGGAAATTATTTCTAACAGTCTATCCGCAGAAGAGACCCTGTTATTATTATTAATTACTCATATTGCCACAGAACCTAATTGTCCCAACCAAGAATAGAGCCTCAGTGTATTACACTCAACACAGACAGACGGGCAAGCACAGGCCTTGCCCCACAGACCTCACTGCCTGCAGATTCTCCATCCAAGTTCCCCATTAACCTTTGCCAGCTCTGCCAGGAGCCTGAACTGATGCTCAACAGACCCTATGGGGTTTGGGCCAGCCTGAGCTCCCAAGTAAACAGTAAAAGTCACGTCTCACAGGGTTAAACGGCCACTCTCCCCGTGCTGCTATTGCACACGGCATGCCACACTCGAGAACCCAACGCGGTGAACAGCCTCATTTCACTTGTTCCACACAGAGCAGAACCAACAATGGACACGTGGTGGTGGAGCTGGAGGAGGCCACATGGTGCCCGTGGATGAGAGGCGTGAGGCGTTCTTTATAGGGAGAGATGGTTGGATTTGCAATGAACACTTAAGCTTTTAAGAAGGAACAAAAAAATGAAGTCTTTCCGCCAGCTCTAGGGGTTCACAAATGCTGATGTGAAAATCTCAGTCATAGCAGGGAAGAGTCACATCTTGGAAAGGAATGAGTGGGAAGAAGTGGGAAGACTGTTAGAAATACTGCAACGGCAGCCAGAAAGTGGTCAACTGCCAAAGGTAGCGAGGGTAAAGCGTACGCCAGAAGTGGCAGAATAGGAATAGCAGCTAAGAAAGAAAGAGGGATGAAATCACTGGAGTACCTGGCAGAGGGACCGTAAAAGACTGACAAGGTGAAGAGGGCAATTCCACAGGAGGCAGAAATACAGGTGGAGAGTTACAGAAAGTCTTTCATAACAAGGACTTCACCACTGAAACGTGGCCAAATAATGAATTAAGAAACCAAGGAGGCTTCCATAAATTTTTCATCCTCATTTTTCATCAAGTTTTGATTGTGTTACAGTAGCAAAACAATGATTGGAACCACCCCTAACTAGCCTCACTAGTCATTATCAGAGGGAGATATTGCTAAAGCACACGCTGGTCAGCAAACACTGAGGGACTTCACATCTGGTGAGCAGAGGCCAAATAACTTCTTCATCTTTTGGTTGATTGGCTTTTTAACACAGAGAAATCTTTAACGGATATACCAATGGACCACAGCTGAGCAAATCTGTCTTTTCTTCATGATTTAGCAATAGATTTCCAATGAGGTTATGGTTGAGCAACTTGCCACTACACAACTTCTGGGCCCTCAGTCCTTATCTATAAATTCCCCTTATTATTCCAAATCCCTGGCAATCCTGTCTGTTTCCATTGTAAAAGCTCTGGGTTTGCATTATTTATATGCTTGAAAGTCACTGGGCTTGGTGTCAGGGAATCCCCAGGTACTACTCTCAAGCAGTAAGGAACAATTTATCCCATCCTGCTGAGATCCAGCGCGCAAAACAGTAGGTCAGGAAACAAGCAGTATTTTGATTTTTCAGAATGTTTCTGCTTTATAGAGAGCAGTCTGTGTTCTTTCACATGTGTATAAAAGAATTCAACATGTTTACCAATAAAGTTACTTCTTTTAAAGTATAAATTATTTTACATCGATCTATATTTTCTTTTCCACTATATGCATTTTGTCCCCTTCCCCTGTCAGACACGTCCCATTAGGGGTTAATCTCGTGGGTTTTATTTCACCGTAGGCTCTTCCTGCTGAAGACCCCAGCAAATGTCAGGCACTGCTCGCACCAGAAGCATTGCCCATCGCTGGTGGCAGCCAAGGTCATGCTGACTCACTCTCCCTGGCTTCTCCCCTGCCTCCATTGCCGGTGCTCCGGTAAGTGCTTGACTATTCATAACGCTGCCTCTTGCAAAGCTGCAATTCCAGTCTCTACAGACAGCACAAAGCATTGAATTGCAAGCTCCTAAAAAATTCGCTTATCAGATTTCTGACTCCTTTTCAGTCAGCTGATTACTTTCTGCCTAAAGAACAAATAAAACACTTGAAATGGAGACTTCTTACTCTAGGCCAGACCATGCTCCTAAGGAAAGAACTGAGTTGCAGCAGCAAGTTGGAGAAGAATCTCTGCCACAGGTTTTTGGGGCAGAATTTACGTTCTCCTTTTCCAAACCTACTTCTGCAGAGTGGAATGATTAATGTATTAGTTTCTCACAACAAGCTGATCCTTGAGTAATAGGAAAACAGTCACAACTGTCTGCATCCAGAGTTAGTACCCAGCGTGAGTTATGGGTCTCTAATAGATGTTTGCAGTAGTTGAGAAGACAGAGGCCCCTTTTCAAGAAGAATCTTGAAAACAGGAAACCTTACAGAACAAAAGCATATAAAGCCAGTTATTTAACTACTAAATCTTCTTATTACACACTAAGAAACGATTTTTTATACCCAAACAAGGCTCGTATGCTCTATTTAGATTCTTTGCATCAATCTGCTTCAAAAGCAAATTCAACAGCAATAAAACATTTGGAATGACTCTGAATGTATGTAATCTTAGCCCAAAGAATGGAACGTAAAGTACTTTTCAAACGGCAAGTGCCAAAGCTATTCTCAAGGCGTCATTTCATTTCCTTTTCTTGAATATATTGTTCCACTCTACTGGAACTAAAAAGATAGAAAATGTTCAAGACGACAAATCATGAAGCAATATTGATTACAGCAAAAAAGTTTATACATATCAGCCTAAATCTGTACCCCTAGATCAATAAATACTCACTCAACTAAATATGTGTGATTTTAAAGTATGTGAGCAAAAGGAACTCATACAGCTTTCCAAATAAGGTTGCTCAGACTGCTTATTAACTCAAGAAAAAAAAAAAAAGAAAGAAAGAAAGAAAAGGCTTTCCATGAGACTACTAAAATGAAGATAATAAAGATTTTAGGACATGAACTTTCAGGTGTCAAAACCTGATAATTCAATTCTATCACTTCAATATGAACCTTATCTAATTTAAAGCATCATTGTAACTTCAAATTCTACGAATTTGGAAAAATGTTCTTTCTCCACTGTATTACTCCAGATATGCTCCTATTTTTACACAGCTGAGCTCATGTTAAATGAAGGTTTTGTTATTATCATATCGCAATCATCAGCCCCTAATTGGCAGAAAAAAAAATTACCTAATGCCCTAGAAATGGAATTACCTAATGACAAAGGACTGAACTCCTCACAGTTGCCATTTGCTTCCAACTTCCATATTAGTATAGGTAGGTTACTCTTACATACAGTAATATAATCACACTTCAACATCACAAAGGAGTCTTTCTGACCATATCCTTAAATCTGACTTTAGAAGTAGTCTGTAAGGACCCAGATTTATAACTAAGGTTTACACAGATTTTAAGTAATTGATCTTCTGGACATTTTTAGCTCACTGCAGATATAAGAAAAAAACATGTCAGCTGAAAGCTCTTTCCTTTAAATTTCTACCTTTTTTTTTTTTTTTCCAAACTTGCTCTTCCCCATTTGCAGCAAGCCAAGTGTAGGCACATGGTCAGTTATTGAAGTTCAGCTGAGTTACTCATTTAATTCATTTAGGTGCAATAATCAGATCGCATGTTTGAGTTAGAAATTATGCTTATTTTAGTTCATCCTTCTTTGATGAGAACAAGGCTGAATTCTCAAGCTTATAACATTTTACCATTTGCATCTTGATGACAGTTCTGTTTTTCATCAGGTGATGGGCACAAACTCAACAATGAATTGAGGTGTCCTAAACCTGATCGTGCTCCTAGCATAAAAGTTGCTGAAAGTGTCTATAAATACCATAAGGGAGGGAGTGAGGAGGATGGGGCCAGCCTCTGTTCAGTAGTGGCCAGTGACAGGACAAGAGGAAATGGCCACAAACTGAAGCACCAAAAGTTCGACAGGAACTTAAAAGTTTGACAGTGAGGGTGACAGAGCACTGGAACAGGTTGCCAAGAGAGGTTGTGGATCTCCTTCTCTGGAGATCTTCAAAACTCACTTGGACACAATCCTGTGCCACGTGCCCTAAGTGACCCTGTATGTGCAGGGGAGTTGGACTAGATGATCTCTAGAGGTCCCTACCAACTTAATGATTCTGTGATTCTGTGAAACCGCTGATAACTGACATTTTTCTTATCAATTGATAATTTTATCACCATTGATAATTTTACCCTTGACTTGAGTCAAGTTGGGACTTGAATGGAGGTATTCAAATCCTACTTACTATAAATGACTCTGAGGCACACTCCTGCATATAGGGTAAATTGTTGGAGACAGCTTACTTCACACAAAATGCTTAAATAAAACCATTCCTCTCCATCCATAGGTGGAAACTACATTCAGCTATCAAAGTAAGAAATGAACACAAATATTCCCATTAACCGGACTTAGACTAACTCTGCATGCTTGTGATTCCTTTACACATGCCTAGTGCACACATGCAACCTCTTAATGCATTGTATAAAATCTATGATGTATTTTGTATATGGGAAAAGCTTCTCCCACCCAATTAAAAGATAAATAAAAAAGAAATGTCTTTATTAAAACAAGAAGCTATATCAACTACAAGCTATAGAAACTATATTTTAATAACATCTGAATCATAGATTCAAATTGGGCAATAATCCTGGATTATGCATAAAATTTGAAATCAGTCTACACAGTTTAACCCAACTGCGAACTCCGCATGCATCCTCATATGTAATTCTCTAGCTCTCTTAGACTGTGAGTGCCAAAGGTCGAGAGCTCTGCCCTGTTGGAAATACAGGGCCAGGATTTCGCAGGGTTTGGCATCCTGCATCTTGCCATGTGGATGTGGGAAACAGACAGTACTCCAGTCCAGTGAGTGAAACTAAATTCGAATAAATGCTGTGCTCATGTCTGGCCAATAGCCAAACTTTTACAAATGAATTATTTCACCAAGCCACCTATTCCCTTTGCCTGACCTCATAACTGACCCAAATTCCTACCTTTATTCCTAGAGGTTTGCCAATTCTTTTTGATACTCCTAGCTGAGCTTTAATAAGAACTACTCTTTTCTTCCTCTCAGTATTCAAAATAGAATTTACGATGGCAACTGTTACCAAATTCCAGCTTCCCTCCATGGATGTGCCCAGCAATTAGGGATGACAAGCAGCACTTCACAGCTTGTCCTCACTACAGTGGCATTTAAATGTATACAGAATAACTAGGAAAACGAAGGAAAGGTGGTTTTGCACAGATAAACTTCCCAGCATACATGAATGCATGACATTATCCTGAAAACTCTGTCTCACCTGTGATCTCGGGGAGCACAAAAATAAGCAAGCACAGACCAAAAAGAACAAGAAGGAAAAATAAGGTTTATAAAGTTTAGTTGAAATGTCCCCAGACTGAAGCTTGAGGTCACTACCCTGTGATAACTGATGTCTTCTTTAATTCTTCAGGATGGTAGTGTTGTGTATACTGATGCTAGCAATACTTGCTGTATATACATGGGCTTAACATAGATACAGAGCACAGAGGCAAACTGAGCGTGATTCAAAGGAAAAGGGAAGTGCATGGCATGACTGTGTGGCTAAGAGATTCCAAGCCTAGTTCAGATCATAAGGGCTAGACTGCATCATTTAACCTCATCATGCATCAGTTTTCCTACCGGGGGGTCAAACAGGGCAATGAAGCCCTCCTGTTCACAGAAAACGTTATTTTTTGCAAAACTTCATGAAAAGGTATCTTCTTGTGCAGGGCTGGGCCAATCCAATTTTAAAACGCCCGTAAAAGATCATCTTCCTAAGGCGGATCAGAATGGTGTGGCTGCTACAAAGCAGAACTGACAAATCCTCTGCTGTTCCATTTGCAGGCCTTGTTAAAAACGCATTACGAAGAATTTCCGTGATGCCCTGTCATTGCACTATCCAGGCACTGCGTAGAAGGTCTAGCCTGTCCTACATGGCCAGATTTTTTTCTTTAATTTGCAGACAATGACAAAAAGGATCTCTAATATAAGATATTCAGCTCAGTGTCTTATGAAGTGGAAAGTCAACATTAATTGAGAGGTAGGGCAGAAACTGGCAGAAAGGAAGATAAGAGTGCATACACCCTCATGGACAGGAGACGAGTACTGTACAAGAACGAGATGCAGAGAATGAAATACTGCAGACAGAGAGGAAAGAACCACAAGAGACAGGCAGAAAATGGGAATGCACCAAATTCAGTCTTGTGAAAGCCTTTTGATACTTAAATAGGCTTCACAGGTCTGTCCCAAAACCATAGATTTAGGAGAGAGTGCTTGACTTTTCCTTTTAGCTATGTTTTATTAGCTGTGATAGTGAAAGAAGTTCAGAAACCCAAATATTCGAATCCTGAGATTATTTTTAATCTTACCCTCCACAGAGAAGCTGAGTTCCCACTAAAGCAGTAATTCACAATCTAGCTTAATTTCTAACTTTTCCCTTCAGTCTGAGACACCTCCCCTTGCTGAGATGCATTTTTCACCTTGTGAATAGTTCTAACTGCTTCCATCTATAGCTGTCTGTGCTCACAGACTGTTTTCACAGTACAGTATGAAAGAATTGCTGTATGCAGCTCATAGTCATCTGCTGCTAGTGATGCAAGCACTCCTGGATAAGAAGACAGACAGACATTCATGTTTTTAAATAACATATCAGTTCCTCTAAATTAGCAATATACCCTCTCCTTCTCCATAAAGTATGGTGTTGTTGGCTTCACATGGGGAAAAGAGAGAGAAATGGAAATCATCCCACAAATATAAGACAGTAGAACAAAAACAAATGTCTGCTTTTCATGCTCTGCCATTTTAAGTTAAAGCCATCTAAAAGAAGAAAGGTGTGGTGCAGAGATATAGTGAGCTAAACAGTATCACATCAGATATCAGACACATACGGAAGGGAAAGACTGAACAAAAGCAACTTGGAGAGAGAGATCTACAAAGCAACAGAGCTATGAGGGACACAGCAAAAATCAACAAGTGGCGAGTCAGATTTTATTCTCATTGTCCACAGAAGAAAGCACCAATGTATAAACATGCCAGAAGACGAGGTGCTGAAAAATGACCTTTTTTCCAAAAAAAAAAAAAAAAAGAGAGAGGTTGTTCAAAAAAAGTTTTTTTTTTTTTTTTTTTTTTTTTTTTTTCCACAGAGGCCCTCAATACAGCCAGAAAAAAAAAGTATGATGATATGATGATGTTGCATGTTTTTTCCACCAAGAATCATTTGAATAAAACAGGATCAGGAACAAAAACTTGCATTAAACGCAAGATTTAATCTGTGCTTCCGACTTTGAGAATCCTTCTTATTTTACCTTGATGAATGTTTATATATTAGTGTATTATGCCAAATCTTATTTTCCTCCACCGCAGTTTTGCACCCAGTTGCACTTCCAACAAGGTCAGCGGTCCAGTTTGACTGCCATCGTACATACTACCCATGGCACACACCACATCCCAGAAGGGAAAATGCTTTGGCAACACAGGACAACAAGAAAGGCAACACAGGACAACAAGAAAGGAAATATATTTCATATAAAGGAAGATGAAAAGAGGGTAGCTAATTAATTTTTTTAATCCAATACAAAAGGCCTAATTCCAAACAGATGCAGACCCTTAGATTAAAATCTGTTCAGTGAGCCATTCACTTTTACATTCTCTTATCTTAAACAGGAAGTACTTCACAATAATAATGCTTGGCTCACCCATTAACACTTCAATCGGTCATTTTAGATTTGATCCTAATCCAAAATTCATAGAAAGTCTATGGAAAATTAACTTTTCCCTGACATAAAATCCAATCGCAGCTCCTAGTTACCTCAGAGCAGTCCCCCACAGATGACTGGTTCAATCAGAATCCCTCAGATTAAAGAGGGATTTCATAGAAGATTTCTCAGAAGAAGGAGTGAAAGGAAATAATTTAACTAAGGAGAGAAAAGAAACTGATCTCCATTTCAATTTAGTTTAGGAGGATGAGAACCCCAATTGTTTAAGGAGGGCCACCACTAGGTCAACTAGGCCCACATTTCCCTCAAGATGCTCAAGATGCTCTTGACTGGCTAGGTTCTCTGTGGGCTAATGCACAGCGTCCGTTTCCCTTTAGGGGAAGCAGTTTTGCCATAATCTGAGGAGAGTCTCTCATACCAATGGTACCTGTTAAAGCAGTTCATCCCCTTCCCCTCTTCCCCGGGCTCTGTCCTCACGCTGACCTTTCGGCAATGCAGGTAAAACAGCTTATGGGAAGCATACCGCGAACCGGATCACGTAACCAGACCGGGTTACGGATAGCACACGCTCCCTCCTCGGGTATTTTTAACCGAGGTCAGCTCTCTACCCTGACACAGCAGGAAGAACAGCAGCAGTGGGAATGGCAAAGGGAGATGCAGGCTGCTCTTGCCGGGAGAGAAGCACATCAAACTACACCCTGTGTAACCCTAGGCCCATACAAGCTCAGTGATATGCAGAAGAAAGTGAAATCCAAGCATGAAGTGGGACTGTGGCCCTGCTACTGAATGCTGTTTCTAGGCAACTTGCTGCTGTGTACTGGGTAACTCACAGCAGGGTGCTGCCGGGCTTCGGCTACATGCAGCGAGTGCTCTGGAGACCCTGCCAGCAGCGGTCAGTGCCCCTCGCTGTGCGGCTCCTGCTCAAGGCAGCAGCAGCCCTGAGCTCAGACTGGGTTGCTCGGGGTTTTATCCGCTTGGAGCTTGAACTCCTCCTTTGAAGGAGACTGCAGCACCCCTCTGGTCAAGCTCTTCCACTGCCAGGCTGGACTCATGGTGAAACAGGTCTTTCTTAAAGGCAGTCCAAACCTGTCTTGTGTCAAATCAGTCCCTTTGTCCTCTCAGCACGCACTGCTGGGACCAGCCTGGCTCTCTCTTCTCAGCAACTTGCTCATAGGCACAGGCAAGCAGCTGCTACGTCTCCCCGATGCCTTCTCTCCTGCAGACGGAACAAGCTCACTTCCCTCAGCCTCCCCTCACAGGACACGTTCTTCACCTGCAGACCATCTTGGTGGCCCTCTGCCAAAAAGGGGCCAGTTTGTCCATGTCTTTCTTGAACTGGGGGCCCATAACTGGATGCTGTAATCTAGACGTGGTCTAAAAAGTGCCAGTTTTAGGGGGATAATCACTTCTATCAACCTACTGTCTATGCTCCTGTCAATACCGCCCAGGATGCTGTTAGCCTTTGGAGCTCATTGCTGGATCAGATTCAGCCTGCTGCCCACCAGGATTCCCAACTCCTCTTCCACAGAGCTGCTCCTCAGCAAGGTAGTCCCCAGCCTGTAAGTTTTCTAAGCTGCTCCTTGATTTCGTTAAGGCAGTCCTTATAATCATTGCTAAAGGCAAACTGCTCAGAGCATTTTCAGATTTTTTTGTTGCAAACCTCTGCTTACGAAGGAAAATACAGAGAAACGAAGAGTTGGAGGGACACCCAATCCTTTTGTCAGTCTTTCCCATTTAAGGCTGTTCTGGATCCAGCTGCCTCCAGATAATGGCTTTATCACTGAAGTTTTTAAGTTCTTAAATATTGCCTTGCACTCTTCTTTTCACAGGCAATTCCTTCCCATATTGCCCTGGGCAATGCCTGGGCCTAACCAGGCCCACTGGAAGGGAACAGAGTAAAAGGCCTTAGCTGGGCTCCAGGGGAGACAGCGCTGCAGACCATGCCTGACTCCTCCTCCAAGTCCACAGCCCCATCACCCTTTCTCTGTCCTCATCTCTGAGCTGGCTGTTAGGTAATGCTACTTCTCAGAGTGACACAACGTGAATACCCACCAAGAGCAAAGTGTTGAGACCAGGATGAGGTGTTGAAAATGCTCAGCCTCATCTGGCTCAAGCCGACAAATCCTGTCACCAAAAGGAGGTGAAAACACATACTGATATGGCAGCAGTTCACAGCTCTCAAGAATTATGTATTTGGGACACATTCCTCTCTGGGGAGGATTCAAAAAATCTCTTTGGGAATGCATAAGCCAGTTCACACTTTTCTGAGCATTCTGTGTTGCAGACAGTTATGTAGAGCAATTTCCCATTTAGCAGGCCTGTATTTGCGATAGGGTGTCTCCAGGCTTCCGCCTTTCTCTTCGGACACAGAGAGGTCCCACAAAGTGTACACTTCAGAGACGGAAGAGGTAGAAAAGCGACTCCAGCAGCAGGCACGTATGTAAGAGGAGGAAACTACAAACACAGGGCTTCAGAGAGCAGCGGGGAGCCCAAGGGGCTCACAATGGGTCAGAAGGGGCGGGAGCTGGATCTGGAGTGACCTGGGACTCAAAGCAGTGCAGGGAAGGGCAGATCAGAAAAGAAGCTACTGCAGAGAACTTCAGCTTTATTCCTCACTGATGCCCCCCTCATTTTTGTTTTTTTTTTTTTTGTCAGAAACCAAGAAGTATTTGTGAGAGTCCCTTTACTAAACAAAGCACCTCATAATGAGTGATACAACATCTCCATAAGCAAAAGAAACAAACATTGTCCACCTGTCAAGGATGGGGTTGTTCATCAATAGCCTGATTTCCAACAACTTACCAAGTATAGTTGGATTTAAAAATAACATAAATACCAAAGCGAATCTTCAACCTGAAAATCAGGTCTCCAGCTCTATGTGCAACTCGGTAGAAGAGACTGCCCCTACAGAATGCAACATACAAAAGCCGAGAAGCCAAGTGAGAAATTGCTTGAATTAGTCAACTGGAAAGGGAGCCAAGGAGACCACTTTATCATTGGCCGCTATGTGCATGATCTGATTCCCAAAGATAAAGATAAATCTGTCTGCTTGGGATCACCAACTCATAATGTCTTGCAGGAGCTGGTCACCAAAGCTGCCTCAGCCTTCTTCACATATTTTTATGACTGGAGGCGAGTGATATTTCTCCTCTCTAGAACCATGACAGGCTACCCCTCCACAGTAACTCATCAGCATGAAGCTATTTTTATACTTAATTTGAAGAAGGAAACCTAGAGCAAACGTTATCCTTACAGAAAATGCAATGTCACACCACAATCCTAACACCACTGGAAAATGGTTTCTAAAAAAATGCTGGTAATTAAATTTCCACCTCAGTAACAGGATGAAAACAGGCTACTTTATGTGCATGACTACTAGCAACAAGTCTTATTGACTGCATTCCTACTCACTGCAGATCAAAAGGTACATGAGCTAAGGTAACTTTCTGAACAGAGGTCCTGCAGGGCAAAATTCCTCTGGCTCAAGATGTAATTGCATAAGGCACAGACACATTATTTACAGAATGAAAAAAAAAACACTATAATGAAAATTAATAACACTTTTAAAGCAATAATGTTCTGTTCGTAACTCTATTCCTACAATCCTATCTATCATGAGGACTATCACTACTCCATTTTGCAATACCGAGAGCTGTTAAAAATTAACCCACAGAAAATACTTTTTCCCATTCCTACTAGTCAGTCCAGTTTTTGAAAACACAAAGTTGAAGCTGACAGATGCCTCCAGTCTTTCCTGGAGAGCTACTACATGTAATTACTGTTCTATTTTGGAAGACAGAAGTCCATACTAGGTCACTGGTTAAAACTTCAAGGTTTTCGTAATGCAGATCAAATCTCATACCCAAAACATCAAAGCCTCAGTTTAAAGTAGAGAAAATCTTAGTTTAAAGCACAAGAAACACCGTAGCTTACTAAAACAATTCATATTGCATGGTAGATGGCACATATTCTATGCGCAAGGACTCATATTTAATGCAATGTACTGCAAGTCTCACTGACCAACAAGGGTCAGCTACAGTATAGCTGAGCCTCTGCACTGCAATCTAGATTTGATGTTCACAGGAGTTTTGAATTGCCACAGTGCACAGGATAAGGGGTCAGATCCTAGATCACTAAGCCATCTGCTGAGCAACAAGCACAGTGAGTTCCTAACAGCAAAGCCTAAGAATGTAATGACGAACTAGCTCAGAAATGAAGAATAGCCTTAATACAAATGCAGGTGAGATGCAACCTCAAGTAATTAATCTGTGCAAACAAGGTGCACACGGAGAGGAAATAATCCTGAGCATAATCCCGCCCACACAGTCACGCCTGCTGCTCCTTATGAATGGAAAAACTACTCATTCCACTACAAACCTATGGCCTAAATTTTACTCCAACGTGATTCCAGAATGGGTAGAAATACAGAGAGCAGCACAGATGTTCACTCACAAACTAGGAATTTTCCTAAATCCTAGTTTTTTTTAGCCATGGTGTTCTGATACTCAGGTTTGCAGTCCACCCACCAGGCACACACGCCAGAACATGCCTTGCAGTGCCTGATGGAGAGCACACACAGAGACCATTCTCGACGCATGCTGGAGGGATCCTTAATAAAATACCTGCTTTGGGCTTATGCTGCCACTTTTTCTGAGAGTTTTCACCACTCAAAAGCCTTAACGCCCAAATCGCCACCATGCAGATCGCCCCAGCCACCTCAGACTAAATTCTGCCTAGATAATGTCGTGAGAGGCACCATTTGCTTACATTTCACAGTTACATATCTGCTCTACGTGCAAGGAATGGAAGTGTTCATAGATAAAAATCAGAAAATAGATCCCAGTGACAAGAAAGCATATGAGCTGCAAAGAAAAGACAAGAAAGCAAGAGCTGCATGGGCCATGAAAACCAGTGCAGTTTTCCCAGTAAAGACTGAAAAGAGAAAAAAAAAAGTTCCCCATAGACTACATAGGGATGCAGGCACCCTGGCCATAACTATGGGGCATTCTGGAATTGAGAGCCCCAGGCCTGAACCAGAAACCAGAGTGGTTGCACAGTTGCTTGGAGTTGGACAAGCCACAGGATTTTCTTCTTCCTCTCCCCATGGCTATTCCATGCCCAGGCTGTGGTTGGCACAGTGGGAAGGGATGGCCTCACAGGATTAATTCTGGGTTGTGGAGCATGCAATCCCACTGACTTCAAGGAGACATAGACAGGAAGAGAATTTGTGCCCATCTTTGATTTCGGTTAATTATGTTGCCTAATCCCTCTACCTTAGTAATTTTAACTCAATTTACAAGTTATCCACTGTATGGGCATGCACATGCATGTGCCCTCCCTACTTAGAGACCAGTCCTCTTCTGCACATTATGATGATGTGGTAACAGCTACCTCTGCTTATATCTCTCTCTTTTTTTTCTTCCTCCTTCCCCACAGAAATTGCACTGCAAAATTCCCTCTTGATTCTGCCCCTCCGTTACTGCTGGCTCGTTTCAAACAGCACTGCCTTCGTGCCAGTGCAAGTGGTACGCCCCCAGCCCTGCACCTGTGATTAGGGGTGTCAGGAACCCAGAGCCCGCTGCATGGTCTGAGCAGGGGGTGGGGAGGCAGATATCAAGTTTAAGTAGATCAATCAGGTTTATTTTAAAATGAAAATTAGCTCTCCTCCTCATTAAAATAAATAAATAAATAAATAAAGCTCTTCTGGTCACTGAACCAAGTCTGTAGCAAAACACCTGCAGGTAAAATTAAATCTTTATCTTCACAATAAATATTTTGAAAGTCCCTCAATGCTAATATTCTAAGGAATAGATTTATATATAACCTAAATTTGAGTACTAAGTGACTTCTTTCAGTATAGAATGTGCCCAGGATTTCTGATTCCATATAATTTCTGTAGATTATACACAGCAGTATAATTTTGTAAGCAAAAGAAGAAGGTCTCTCTAAAATTTTGGAAAACATCTGTTTTGGAAAACATCTTTACCTTCCCCTCGTCAAATATGTAGCAGTTTGTATTGCGATGTAGCATAAAAATTACTCTAAAACATGGAGATTGGAAGAGTACTGCATCTATGTGTACACACATGCCTTCCATAGGTCCTGCGTACGTGCACTGTATCCATCTCAAGTTACTTCCTTTAATGATGAGCATAGGCTCGGTGATGATATTCCAGGGTCATGTTTAGCAACGCAAAAAGGTTGGGTTTAGCATTCACCTACTTCGCTCTCTGGGTGTTAGGAAAGCTCATTTAAAAGCTAATCCCAAAACACCGCTCAGATCGATATATTTTTTTTTCCTTGTTAATGTTTCAGCATGACGCAGAAGTTGAATTTCCACTCACTGGGGTGACCTCAGGACGGAGGGGCTACTCCATCCCCGCCACCAGCAGCCGTTCGCCCGCCTGACCGGCACAACAAAACAGCTCTATAAATACCTCCAGCGGGAGCTGCCTCTCCTTCCATGTATCTGCAGGGATCCCGCACACAGCCCGCATACGCGGACACATCCCATACGTGCGTGTGTGTGCATGTGCGCGCTGCGCGGTCCCCGCCGCGCAGGGCAGCGCGGGCGCCGCACGCAGCGCCCGCAGGGAAA
>JAWLRI010000241.1:565380-603924 GCA_034781795.1 Crypturellus tataupa
TCATGCCCGGTGCCCGGCGCGCTGCTTCGCCGCGGCGCAGCCTCCGGGTTGCCTCAGCGCGTTGCAGCGGGGGCCGCGGCGCTGGCGCTGCTGTTAAAAATAGCAGCGGAGACGCAGCGGGCGGACTGCAGGGGCGGGAGCGCAGCCTGGAGCGCTCACCTGCCATTTCAGAGAGCTGCAAAGGAGTAAGCGGCCGCCCCGCTCCCTGGGCCCGGAGAATGCGCACGGGCACGGGCAGGGAGCCCGCGCGTGGGGCAGCCGCGGGAGCTGCGCGCTGGGCTAAGGGCCGCACTGCCCTGACTGTTAATGCAGGCGCTCTGCGCTGGGTAGACAGCAGGGCAAAGGGGATCCCGATCAGATGCGGTCGCAGCACTGTTTTTCTGTCACGTTAACCAGTGAATCTGATGCATAGGCTGTGCCCGTTTCGTGCCGGCTGCGGAAAGGCAGATGGTACTTGTCCAGCGTAAAATTAGAGTGGTGCCGGCAGACAGTAACTGATCTTGTGCAGAGTCTGCCGGAGCAAAGCTGAGGCATCGAACTAGGGTCTCTGTGAGCTTGAACTGCAAGGGGGAGTATATGCTGGAGCAAGTCTTAATATGCCAGTGTTGTGGGCCCCTGGAACCTGAATCGCCTGTTTCTTCAAACTATAGGTTGGAAACAAAGACCTGATCAAATCAATACTGGCCAAGTTTTGCCATAAATACTAATGGGATAAAGTTTTCACTCTTGGCAAGCATCTTTTTAAGAATACTAGATAAATTATGTCTTTACCTAGTGTTTACCTATAATGTTTAACAATTGGAATATAATTTTCAGGAAAAGCAAGACAGTTTGTTTAAAAAAAAGAAGATGCTACCTGCAGAAAATGGATATCACTGTCCACCAGCGTTGCGCCACATTGGACATTGAGGACAAGAACTCCCCTTCTTGCTTACTTGTTAGGCAGTTCCAGACAAGTCCCATCATTTTTCTAGCTCACCCTCCCCATCTTTTAAGAGGTGATAACATTTGGACAGCTCAGTGAGGTGTTTTGAGATCTGCAAGTAAAAGCATAGACACCAATCGTGCAATATATGCATATGCTATATAACACACATTCAAAATATGCATGCATAACTCTAACACATCGTTGTAATCTAGACACTGCACATACTCCTAGTTACCAGAGAATAGAAAGAGGATGAGCACGCAAAGTAATAGATGTTCTGTTAGCAGAAGAGTTTTTGCAGCTTCTAGGAAGTGCTCGCTCTTCTTCAGCTTTCCACACGGCCACTGTGAAAACAAGTCTTCTGTGAGCAGCCATTCAAGGACGGATTGGAAAACGAACAGTTTAAGATCGGTGCTGAAAATGAGCAGGTGTTTCAAGGACGATGTGGAAGGTGGCTAAAGCAACTGGTTTCCTATGCATGGTCTAGCCTGGGTTTAACTCCGCTTCATCCGTTGGTTGCTAATCTCACTCCTAACCCAAGGGCAGCCCCACCACATGTCTGAACATCTGTGCCTTGGTGAGGAAATCCAGCTCATTAAAATGCATCCTTTTCCTGCAATACTTCACACAGACACTTAGAAGAATCTCTCTTTTTAACACTGGGAGTAGGAATGAACTCCAGCAGAAGTTCACAGTAACTATGGGAAAGTTTTCCTAAACTGAATGTCCTGTAGCTACTCCACACTGAAACCCTCTGATGTGCCTGTGATATGCTATGATTAGTACTTTTTTTTTTTGGTACTATTCCTTATATACACATACAGTATAAAATCTGGCTCCTTTGCTAAGATTCATCCTGATTACCTTTTGATAACTCATTTTAGAAGTCTACTGTTTTAGACACCTACCCTATGGTGAAGAAAATCACGTCTTAGCCTTGGCAGTGACCTGGAGCTAGGGGGACCAGCTCAGCCATGGATGTCTAGGTGCAGACTTCTCCCTTTAATGAAATGAATCTCACCTCTTGTATCTATCTACAGTTTCTCTGAGCTTGAAACTGAAACCCACACTTACTTTTCCCAAACTAACTGTGTTTTAATGGACTTCTAAGATCTCTGGTGGAGCTCAAGAGTACTCAAGCTCTTTTCACCAATATAGGGAGCTCTGATTCACCTCGTCACTGACTCTGGGAAGATGAGAAAGGATGGATGAGCCTACAAATACAGTAGCATATTAGTCATAGGGAATGACATTATTAAGGAAGGAAATATTGCAACATAACCCAAAGGTGGCCTTTCTCTAGTGAATATCTCTAGGAGCATGCTTATTAGTGTATATAATCCAAACCAATGATATGGGTATTTTAAAGAATTTCACTCTAGAAATAGGCATCATGTAGCACCGTTTTAAGCCTTGCTACAGTGCTCTTAGGTTTTCTGCCTTTTCCAGCTCAAAACCCATATATCCACCTTTTTAGAAGTTAGTATATCATCTTGCATCATTATTCCTCTTTCTTTTTTCCCTGCTGCGCTCCCTGCACATGAATATTTCAAAACAGTTCATCGTCATTTAGTGACATTTAAAACACCCCTGTAAAGCAAGCCTTCTTATGACTGTATCCATTTTATGAGCATAAATTGCCCTTTGAATACCTGGCATGTGACCTGGCTAGAATCTAAACTGAGAATACCAGGTTCCAGCACAAAAAAATGCTATTCCAATTAGACATTTTTTTTGATACAACCAGATATTCACTGACAGGCAGAATGCCATAGTTCATATCTTGCTCAGGATATTACTATCAAAATTCCCAAACAGTTAAGAAGTATTTAATGGTCTATAAAAACAAACTACTGGTTCTACGTTGTCATAGAAAATGTATCTGTAAATCTGTCCAGTACTTTATCGCAGATGGCTGAATCACTGCACCTACAGGGTGCACAGAAATCACTTTGAGTCCATTTGTACAGAGCATCTCACACAGGACTGACTCTAACAACTGCTCATTAGTAGAGTCTGGAAGGATGAGGGGCATGAGGACTAATCTGTCCCTGCTAGTAGCAATGGGATTGATTTCCTGGAAACGAAAAGAGGAAGAAAGCTCCGATGGAAGCGAGTGCAGTAACTGTGCTGCGACGGTTTTGGAAATAAACAAGCAGCTGTCACGTTGCCAAACCTTCATCTTTCTTGAGCACTGAATATACACAATACATTTGTAGCGAATGATCAGCCTAGAGATAAAAGGGAGGCACTCAGAAGAAAACGAAATTTGAGAAGAAATTTAAAGCTCATAGTGCAGTGGAAATGGTAATAGGTTTTAATACAATTAAGTTTATAGAGAACATGAGGAGAAATTTAAGAAAACACAAAAGTTAATAAGCAATACCATGTATAATAAAAAGTAATGGTATTATACTGATTAACATGAGTGCCAGTATTCAGAAGAAAGGTTTTTGGACAGTGTTGTCCTTATCTGAGTTCTCCACAAGCTACCGGTAAAAGATCTGCAAAGATTAATAAAAAAAACAAGGCTATATTCAAGTAAGACCAAACTGAGGAACCTGTATCTCCACCAGAACAATTGTGGGTGCTGCAAACCAGAAAAATGTTGAAAACTGCCTATGTAAAATACACAGTATCCAATAAGGAGAAGAGAATAAAACAAAACACTTCAGCAAGGAAACCACTACAAAGAAGTGCACAAACATGGCTGTCAGGAAGTTTTGTGTATAATGGGCAGGAGTCTGAGAATAAAAATGATTTTTTACCAAATAATACCAGAAAAAATAAAGCATCATGACAGAACACAGCTAAACAACAAAGCAATTCCTGATGTATAAAAAAACTATAGTCCATAGCAAAGAACATGATTTTGTTCCCTTAAACTGGATGCTGTCACCTCCGCCTGACAGGATGTTGCTTCCAGTCAGGGTTGTACATGGGTCTTCATTCAGCTTTGCAGCTGCCAGCTTATTCTTCTAGCTAACAGCAGAGTCTGTAGACTCAGGACCTGGGATGTGACTCTTACATTCTATGCAGAGTCTTGTAACACAAAAAAAAGTACCCCAAAGAAGCACAGAAAGGATTATTATTTATGTTTATACTGCTAGGCATTCCCCTGTGGCAGTAGGGGCACCTGTTCACTAAGAAGACATTGTCTAAACAATTTAATCTATACAAATGTAAGCAATTTGATCTCGATAAGTTAGTTAGTGTCATGGTACTGCTTTTTAGTGGACAGGTTTAAAGCCAGGAGGAGAAGGGAGCATTGAGTCTGTGGCAGATGGAGCACCCACTGCTCAGAGAACCACTGCACTTACAGCTCAGGCAAGATGTAGAGCCGGCAAGAGCAGAATAACCATATCCCAAAACTCCTTAATCAGGGAAATGGAGGGGCAGAAGGTGCCTTAAAGAGTCATCTGGTCCAATCCCACGTGTAGGTGGGGATGAAATCTATGTGGACCATTTGCATCAGAGATTTACCTAATATCTTCTTAAAACTCCCAGCGACAGAGCTCCTACAGTAGCCTTACAAACCCCAAGCAGTATTTCACCAACATCACAAATGGAAACTTCTCAAACTTTTAACTTTTTCCACTACATATCGGCATCATCTGTTTCAATTTTCTGGTAAACCTCATGCCCTTAAGAGCACTCTTTTTAATGTGTGCAGACTGTTTCCCTCCAGTTTATACTTGATTTTTTCTGCAATAAGCGAAGGTGGCTGGCTGAGTCAGGCCCCATGTTTCCCAAGGGATTTGACCCTGAAAAAAGAATCAAACTACACCCTGCGATCCCCTTTTAGTTGATTTTTCCCCTCGTGAGCGATTTGTGTGGGAAAGGGACCAGACCCGCACTCAACACATTCGCAGACAATGTTCATAGACAATGTCAGCTGAGAGAGAAATGGATTTTTTTATGAAGAATTTGATTAGAATGATGTGTTGATAATATTAGGGAAAACATGATTCAGATACTAAATAAGGAACACATTTTAACTTGTTTTGTAGAGGGATGTAGTAGGTTAATATTTGAGCTCTCAGGAAAGGGCTGACAGTGGCTCAACCATCTCTCAAATGCAGCAGCTAATCATGCATTACAGTGGATGCAGAATGCACAGCACCAAGAAAATGATATTATGTTTACATTAATTGAGGGTAGCATTTGGGAAAGGTGCCCGATTTATGACACCATCCTGTAAACTTGGCTTTTATTAGATACTTGTCAAAGCATCTGATACAGAACATGTGGCATATATTTAAAACACAAAAATGAAGTCTGATTCTGAATTTATTTTCCTTGGGCAACAAAAAGTCAAGGACAGCAAAGAACTTAAGAAATTAAGTTAAGAAGTTAAGAAATTAAGATCTACATATGAATTGAACATGACTTCAGTGTGAATGATCCGAGTGACACTCTGCAGGTCTTGAACCAAATAAATGATGGACCGTTGATCATACGTTGGATAGATCTGCCATATAGCAGGATATCACAGGCACAACTACTTAAAAACGTCTCTGGAATGTGTTTTTTCCCCATAATAAACGTAATTATATTATAAAGCCCCCCTTCTCCCCTAATTATTTTGTTATTCAACACACAGAAAGGGATTAGAATGGCTGTCCTGCATTTTACAGAAAGTTGTTTCACAAGTGTTCTGTATGGTCAAATCTGACCACTCAAAAATGATGAAACTCATTAAAAGTAGTAAGAATCTTTCTTCTGATTTGGCTGTTGGGAAAAGGGATTCGATATTATCTTCTTTTGCTTTCTGCTTTCTGAGCCAGGTCAAAATGAACCACCATTTGACTCCAGCTTTTCCTTACAACCAAGAATGTGTTTTTTTTTTTTTTTTTTTTTTTTTTTTTTATTTTTAACAACAAAAAAAAAGATCTTGACATTCCTGAATAATCTTTTGAGACTCGAGATGGATGGACTGTAAAAAAACCTGCAAATTAGCCAGGCACAGTAAGAATGCAGCAGTTAATGATCTTGACCTTACAAAACAGAAAACATGCCTGATTTTTTTAGCATCGTCCTAGTAGGAGATACAGTAAGGATTTGGGGTAGAACACTTTTATATGTAGAGCAAGTGTCTTCAACAAGCAGATGTGGAAAGGTACTGCGTTATAGTTAAACAAGAGTTTGCATTTTGCAAACAAGAGCTACAGTTTGCAGCTGGGAAACAATCATATGGTGTCAGAGTACAGTAAAACGATACCGTGGTGCCTGGACCCCTCCTGACATGCAACACCTCTTTGGAGGGGGCTAAAGGTAACCTGTCGTTGCTGTGAGGTTGTCTGCCGAGACTTTTACATGTTTTCTTGGATGATTAGGAGTCTCCGGAAGGGCAGCAGATGAAGCTTGGTGTGGGGAGGCTGTGGACTTTTGGGTGCCGAATGTTACACCTGTTTATGGGAGTTCCCATCATAAGGAGGGGGAAAGGCAAGAGATGCTGATATCTGCCTACCATTTTTTGCCCAACAGGGCAGAAAAGGCCCAAGGAAACTAGGGGAAGCAATCACATCCATGCGAGCCTTGCACGGAATCGGGAGCTGAAATAACAGATGGTAATTCCTTTGATGCAAGTTACCCATCTGTCTGCTACCACATCCCCCATGAGCTGCTGTGTGGAAAAGCTTCAGAGACATCCTGTGAATGGCGAATATAAATATGAGGTGCTGGGGGGAAAATGGAGAAAGATGTAATTCAGCTTCTGGAAGGGGCCTGACAAGAGGGTTGCTATGCCCTGAGTTATACCTAGCTCAGTTCTTTGCAAGTCCCCAGATAGGTGTGTGGGATATCCCTTATAGGAGAGCGTACAAATAGCTATTGAGTGATAATATCTTCCAAAAATCCATTCACAACCAAAGTCCACACAAATACCACAGCATAGCTGTGATAGCAGACTACGCAGTCCTGCAGAACAACTAGGTTCCATCAGCATTGTCTCTATCTGATCTCTTTTTTTGTCTGCCTTGAGGAGCAAGGAGAAACAGAACTTGATAATATTTAATTTAATGCTTAATTATTACAGTTTATTATTTCTTTTATGATGAATAAGGACAGTTCATGATTGTGTCTGTTTTTTCAGGCTATCTGAACAAGGCTATACTCTCCTCATTCATTTACATGATACGAAGGGAGCAGTCTCTGCAAGCTCAAAGCTGGAGAGACAACTATCCCTCAAAGAGAGATGGTATTTTAGAGTGTAAAATATAACCATGGGAAAAGAGATGTGGGCACCTCATCATGCTCCTCATAATGCCCGGCTTCCAGCTGCTGTGCTGCCTGCTGCCAGTCATTGAGAGCCTTGCTTCACAAGCAGCTGAATAAGTAGGAAACATCCTTCTAGGAAGAAACTGGCTGTAGTGGAGAAAAAATACAAGCACGATACATACAACACAACCCAGATAACAGGAGAAGCCCAAATATGAAGCCCCTCTGCTCTCTATTTTCCTTTAAGTGAATTACCTCTGCTAATATAGCGAGAAAATGACAGCTGCTACATTTTAAAAGATTTGGCACTTCACTGATGTTAGACACAGAAGGGAAGGTTGATTTGCAAACTTGTCACAGATTCTCTCTGCAAGGGATCTGTCAGAGCTGAAACATGTTTTGAAAATGAATTAGCAGGACAAGAGCCTTGTTTTGAGCAAGGGGCTCCTGGCAGGAATGGTCAGAAGAG
Organism: Crypturellus tataupa; assembly: GCA_034781795.1. Taxonomy (NCBI): domain Eukaryota; kingdom Metazoa; phylum Chordata; class Aves; order Tinamiformes; family Tinamidae; genus Crypturellus; species Crypturellus tataupa. The sequence goes on from JAWLRI010000241.1 coordinate 572,997, forward strand.
ACGTGTCACTTGGCTGACCTGGCACGACGGTTATCTGGCGTCTTTGACTCCAAGCCACGGAAGGCTGGAGGAGTCGCGCGCTCACACACGTGCTGCTGGGTTACCCAGAGAAGAGGGCGACTGGAAATTTTTTCCTCCATTCTCTTTTACAGTATTTTTCATACACCGAGCTGTTGGGGTGTGTTGCTAAGCAAACACGAAACAAGACTTAAACACAGATCTGTTTGTTTCTATAAGGATGTCATTGGGGCACCACGATCTTGCCTTGACCAAGGGCTCAGTAGCTTTAGTGAGTCGTGGGACAGGCCGTGCATCGCCGAGGAGAGGAGAACGACACCTGACTTGGCTGACAAATGGGCTCCATCCGTAAGCTGAGCCGGGCAGTGTCACTTTGTCTCGTGTTCCTTTTCCACCCTTGACAAACGGGAACCGGGAAAAAAAAGGAGTAAATGAGAGACAGAAGGATGACTTTGGCAATATGGTAATATGAGAAGAGGAAAAAGAAAAAAAAGTATGAGTAAAAAAAAAAGGTGAGATTTCCCTAGCAGAGAAAGGAGTAAAGTTCAGGTAATGGGGGAGCAGAAGCAGAACTGAGTGCAGAAGGGATTAACCTGTCTGGTAAAATCTTCAGAGAGGGCAACCTGCCATTCTGATCCTTGTCACATGTCTTGGGATGCAACCAAAGCAGGAAAATGGCCCTTCAGGAAATGTGGCCAGAAGGACGTTACTGCTACCACTCTCATGGGAGACAAGAAGTTTGACAGCTGCATCCCACAGCCTTCTCCGCTGTGTTGCTTTCACTCCAGTCTCTACTATCTTGATAGAGAGAATTGTATAAATATGTCAAGAGAAAGCTTTCTTAGGTGTCTAAAGCTTAAGAAAGTTGGAGAGAGAGGCATATTACAGCCAGCCTGGTAGATGAAATCTGATGTTGAAAAATGACGTTATATACTGCAAAGTTATTTGCACCCTAAGGGGAAAAGAAACCCCACTGCTAAGCACAGTTTCTCTTAAACTGCTGCTATTAATCAGCTGCGGTTGTACTGACTGGGTGTTACAAATGTGGGCAGAGAGCACATGAGCTGCTTTGAACCTCTTGGTTTGCCTGTTTAAGTGGTGATCTGCATAAAGGGAAAAGCCCCAAGTATTTCAGGTGGCCCAAACCCCCCAGGGACTGCGCACCTGGTCTCACTTGGCGCAGAGCATCACACACCGCCCGGCCGGCGCGGGACAGGGCAGCAGCCGGGCAAGGAGGCGCCGCCGGAGCGGAGCCCCAAGAGCCCGGGCACCTCACAGCACCGCTCCAGCCTGACGGGCTGCCGCCGTTCAGGAGCATTTCGGCACCCCTGAACCTGCTCGCCCTCTCCGGAATTAGTCTCTGCACAGCTAAATATCTCAGGAATGTGAAGCACTGCCTGGCAGCACGAACACAGGAAAAGCCTCTGAAGGTCTCTTGTCTTCTCTTTCCTTTTCTCCTGTATCAAACAAATCTGATGTTTTTATTGAATGATTCTGCATTGATGGTCCTTGAGTTAAGAATCATACCTGAAATAAAACAGCATTTCTCTAAACAGTACGTATTGCTGATTTTTTTGGTTATGCATATAAGCAGATCTGCTTATATATATGAAAGTCACATTTACTCGTCCCACAAGCCAGCATGACATCCCACCATCTAAAACCGTTAAACCCGCTCCATGCCTGTGCTCCTGTCAGTGCTTTTTCCTTCAAATGAAGGAAGGAGGCTTCTGGTGAACTTATGATGGGAAGTTCCAGACGTGTTTCTTCTCTTGCCATTGCTTCATTTCTGCAGACTTTTCTTAACAACAGCAAGAAACAGGTAGGGACACCTCACAGCCCCTAGAGGAATTATTTGCCATCGGCACGAGTTTTTTACACTTCAGCTCTTTCTTCTTTGTTATGGGTTTATATGTTCACGGTTCCCAAACAACTTCAGTTTGTTCCCTGCGAGACAAAATAAAAATCTGTTTATTTGGTCTTTGAGCAGGTTTATTTTTCTTAAATTCCCCTTAGACACTATGTAGCTCCTCTGTTCATGCCTCCTCTTTTAGTCCCTTCTCTGTTCCCTTCACACCCCTGCTTTCCTTAGGCTGTAAGAGTATGTGCTGTGTGAGAGCATCTGCTTGATTAAGGTCATCTGAGCTTAATAAAGTGAAATTTCAAAGCATTTCTGTGTATGAGTAATCTAAATAACACGGTCATCACTGCTGAACTTGGCTGTTTTATACCGATGTGACATGGGTACATACATCACATAATTGTGATATATGCTCCATCCTTAAAAACACATATAAAAGAACAATAAGCCAATGAGACCGATTATTTTTCACTCAGTTTAGTGAGATGTGCCAAACCCATCAAGGTCTCATTGTGAGTGTATTGATCCCAACTCTACCGCTCTTCTAGAGTCATCTCTTCAGAGGAGATCTCAAACAGACATCAAGTTCATTTGCCCAGGACAGCGGTTGTTCTGACATTCCTTACAGCTCTTTGCCTGGCCCATTCTTGAATATTTCACTGGTGGAGATTCCACAAAACAATAAACCTGCTTGTAGTCTCTGCCTCAAGTTTGTAGGTGGAGGAGCTGATTTGCCTCATAATTTGTGAGAAAAAAAAAAAATTGGAAAAAAGTGGGTTTTTTTTTGGTTCTTTTACCCCTGGCTGTTTAACAACTAGAAACAAGTACTAGACATGAGCTTTCTTTTACAGTTTAACAGATAACTATAATTTTTGTTCAGATTTTCTCAGAAGAAACAGTGCTTTAGAGAGAGAAAACTGCAAATGCCAACCAGGAGTTACAGAAGGACATCCTCATACTGAGGGGCCAGCAAAGAGTTAGGAGATACTCAGCAGCAATAAACGCAAAGCTGTGTATGTGGGCAAGAGTGACAGTGACTATAGGAAGAGTGACACTAACTACATATTCACAGTAATGCTAGCTTTTATCACCAAGGAAAGCGTTTTCGTTATAATTGTGAGTAGTTCTTTGAAAGTTGAAGCTTCCTGCTCTTTGACCCTCAAAAAAGCCAGAAAAGGAATAGAGAAAAACATCTGGTAGTCCATAAGGTTCTGCTTTACCCAATCTTATGAGAAGCTCTGGTCACTTTTCCTCAGAAAGGATATTTTACAATATGTTTTTACAATATCAGAAAATATGCAGGGAAGGAAGAGCAGAATGGTCAGAAGTATTTCCCCTGGATGAGGCAGTAAAGAGAATTGTGCTCCCCAGCTTGGAAAAGAGATGACTGAAGATGCAATAGGTAATATTGCATAAATATAAATAAAATCATAAACCATGTGCAGCTGGCAAAAAATAAATGATAAGTCACTATTTTTTCATGTGAAAAAATACTAGAACTAGGGGGTACTGAATGAAATCATCAGGCAGCAGGTCAAAGACAAATGAAAGAAAGTCCTTCTTACAGCATCTAATTACACTGCACCCTGTTTTGTTTGGATGCTCAAAATATATAAATATATATAAAAAAAAGCAACTAGAAGAGTTCATAGAAGAAAGGTCTGCCAAGGGCAGCTAGAGAAGATGATGTAGATGTAATTTGTAGATCAAGAAGTCACTAAACTAGAAATTGGTGTAAACCAGGAAAGCATGTTGGAAAAAAATATTTCCCTTGTTTTATCCCTTTTTCATAACTATCTACTACCAGATGCAACAGAGATGTAATTATCATACAGGATATATATGTCAAAAACATGACTGTTTTTGATAGTCAGAAATGAGAAATCATATTAAAATAATGTCAAATGTTTCACATAGTCCATCAAACATGCAGAAAGAAATTATAATTTCCCTTAAAGAAAACCTACATCTCTCAAATAAAAGAATGAAAATCTTAAAATTGGAGGGTTGGAGGAAAGACAATGGCAGAAAACTGTGCCAAAAAAATGAGCACAGAACAAGTATCCTCCATGGAAAAAAGTAGAAATGATAAAGTGAGTTAAAAACTGAAGCTACTGTGCTTAAAAATTCTTCTTTTCACATCATTTGTGATTGCCATGCTAAGGGATTTGAGATACCTAAACCAAAGTACAGTTATAAGCATCATTATTTAACTTACTTCCTAGATCATGTATCAGCCAGCCCCAAAGATGTATTAGAAAATCAATCTTTCAGATAAGAAATTGCTTTCTGATAAGAAAAGATAATTATTAGGACCATCTTGACAGATTGGTACTGTAAGAAATCAGTATGACCAGAAGAGAAATCCATTTCCTCAGCTCAAACAGTAAACTGTTCTACATCATTGACTCCCTAGCAGATTTAGAGAAAATATTCTTCAAATAATAAACGTCTAAGAAAGATGTTAATATTCATATCCCTTCACAGGACACCTAGGATTAATTATTTCAATCTATTTTTTTTAAATTATTCACGTACATAATTGTGATTCCTTATACTCCCACCAGGTTTTGCAATTTATTCCATAGATTAGAAAGAGAAACTCTTTATCATTTTTCTTCTTATTAGTGAAGCTCAAATCAAATTGATATGTATAAAGATCTAAGCAGTTTCTGGATACACTGCAAAGTCAGCTTAATTAGTCTTGATTCAGAGGAAAGTTTTGTTTCTGTTTAGTTTCTGTATTTCCTTAGATTCTTTCAGAATCTAAAACTTAGGATCAGGTGATAGTAATTTTAATTGGGCTTATAAGCAAGACAGAAATGGTTCCGTATATTTTTTTGGGAGTGGGACTGTTTATAAGTTTCTTTAGAGGGAATCTTAATAGATACTACTAGCATTTTTCCATGAAATTCTCCTTCCCTCACAGCCCTGCAGCTCTAGTGGCAGTGCCTGCCCAGAGCCAGGGTAGATAAGTTCACAAGAGAGCTGAGAAAGGAAGAGCATCACCGCAGAGAGTTCTTTTCAGCTGTATTTTTCTATGCTTCTGTGATTTGCATTGTTTCCAAACCTCATTGCTGTCAGAAACACAGCATGATCAACTTTGATTTTCAACAGAAATTTCCATATGGGTCAACCTTTTTCATCCCATAATATTTTGCAGCATTGCAGAGCAAACTCCGTCAAGTTATCTTCAAAATATGGAAGCTGGATATAGAATACTGCATGTTTTGCTCCCACTTTTCCTTTTATTCAGCCCAAACTCCTTTATTTTTAGAATTCTGACAAGTTGCTTAACATTATGCCACTCTGTATCTTTTCCATAAATACTCCATCTTTTCATTTTCATGGCAAGTTCATAATTAATTTATATTAACGTATTTGAACCCAGAACAGGCAAACACGGCATGATTTGCAGATTTTAATAGTTTGCCATCTCCTGTCTTCTCTTCCATGTGTCATCTACTCCCACAGCTTCGTACCAGAATGAATAAACTTTAATCCAACTGTCAGAAGCCTGGATATGCTTCATGTGCATAAGCTACAGTGCTGATCCCAAATTTCGATCTTTGTGATTCCAATGCAATGGAGGCTAGTTCTTCCTAAGTATGATTTACTTCACATCCAGCGCCCATTTATTCCCATTCCCAATAAATATTATTTACCTGACACACTGATTCACAACTTAATGTGACCTGTCTGATTCCCTGTCCATGGACAATGTGATAGAGCAAGAATTGGTGGAGTGTGCAGAGGAGTATTTACCCACAAACTTAGCTCTAGAAACAAATCAAGAGATTATACAAAGCTGAGGGGAAGGGGAAAAAAAAGAAAAAAACAAAGGCAAGCCCTGCACACAATTACTTTCCTCGGCTTTCTTAACATCCCACCTCCATGCTTTGCCTTTCCAAACAGCCTTTTTCTCCTTAATATTCACTGATTCCAGGTGAGACCTCTTCCCTTCCATCCTCTAGAAATCATCAAAGAATTACCCTTTAGACATTTCCTCTCTGCTCACAGCAGATGTTTTTTCCTCAGGGACTTCTATCCCTTGCCATGAGAGGGCTCAGTGCTTGTAATGAGCGCAAATAATTGAATAGGTTCCTCACCTAGAAGCCAGAATTTTTCTGGTTACTTGAAGTAGCTGTTGCTTATTTCCTGTGAAGAAAGTCTTAAGACAACACTTAAGGATTTATGATTCTACTGAGAAATAGGTTGTATTATGCCTCCCTCTGTTTTGCTGGTATACATTATTCATCAAGCAGACCAATTTGCAGATAATACACCTCGGACTTTTTAGTCCATTAGAATAGTAGAGTTGCTACATGCTGGTTCCTGAACTTGTCTGTGTGACTTGTCACACCAGTTAGATTGATTTTTTTCAGTTCACGTGGAGAAGTACCTATTGATAACTGGGTTAATTGGAGGATAGAGTTTGTTTGCAGTTTAGAGTAGTCTTGGTCATATGATTTGTTCTTTCTTATGAAACCCAAATAAGATCTAACACAAAGGGTCATATTTTCTCCTGCAATATGGGAGAAACTGTCAGTTGAAAAGTCCTTTGTGCGTTGAATAGCTTGCTCATTTCCTAATAGAAAAGCAGCTTTTGCAGAATTAAAATTCTCCCTTAGGAAAAAAAAAAACAGTTTACAATTGGAATAATTGAAATTAAATACTTCGTAGGTTGCACTCAAGGCAGAAGTTGAAGTAAAGTTCAATATTCTTCCAAGTAGCCCAAAATGTTTCATTCTGCAGCACTGTACCATAAGTTGCCAGTGCTGACTCTAGTGTATTTATATCACAGAAAAATTGTAGTGTAACCCTCCATTCTTTCTAAATGGTTTGGTTCCTATGCCATGGTGTATGCTACCTAGTTCAGTGTAGTCTCTATTTAACCACAATGTACAGTGCTGTGTGGGAACCACAGGACTCTCATGCCATGGGGAATTTATCTGATGAGAAAACTCTGCCTATGGCAAATATGAGGTTTCTCAAAAACAACATCCAAGATGCAATGCACAATACTGGAAAAACTGGTGTGTAACCGTGGCCTAGCGTTGTTCGAATGGATAATGAACTAAGTCCAGGAAAGATAAAGTAAACTAAATACCTCTGCGTGAACCCGGACTCACCTTCGGCTGCCTGTGGACTTGACAATCCACCCATCACCAGGGCTGCCCCGATGCCAGGGAGAAAGAACAGGAATCATCTCAGCGCAGCTTGAGCATGGTGAGAACTCTCTGGGGAAAACTCGGTCATCACAGGGGTGGCCCATAAGGACCACAGTCGTTACGACATGCATCCGTGGCTTAACCACAGACTTCAGATGTGTGTGTGTGTGTGTATATATATACATATATAATTATATATAAGCTCTATTCCTAGCTTTACTGTACTACTTAGCCTTGTTGTGCTTGTAGATTGTCTGGTGTTAACTGTTTAGTGTTGTCCAGCATCTGCCCTATGTGTAATAAATTCTTAGAGTTGACAAACGATGGTATCTCGAGTTCAGTGGGACTAACCCCAGATCACTCCCCGTACACTTCACCACCAAAACAAACCAGCAGTGCAGGCATTTACAGGCATGGGGAGGAACCTGCCACGTGAGCAACTGTGCAGGAAAGCTGGGCCGCTCCAGGCCATTCCCACCACGGTCCCTGGGCTCCTTTCCTCCTCCTGGAAGTCACAGGATGAAGGGATTTCCTGAGACTATGGAAGAGGAGGTCCTGTTGACATATCCCCAGTAGACAGTAAAGGACTGTGCACAAGATGAGCGGCTGGGAGGACAGATAGCACATTAGCTGTTTTTGAGGGCTGCACTTTCGGGAGCCTGGCTCGCCCCTCCACACAGCTCTGCTTTGTACCACTTGGGTGTCTGGTTGGATCACAGTTCTCCCAGGCATCTCTGCACCAGCTGCAAGGTGGATGTGCCCCATGGTAGCCCAGCAAACATGTGCAGCCAAGTCCCCAAATCGCAATGCTGTGGAGACAGTGCTGGTCCACGGAGGGCTCCCTGAGATGTGATCAGTCAGTAAAACCTTGCTCAGCACCTTCCCTCCCGCAGGGAAAAGGTTGCAGGAGAGGTCCCCAAATGTTTGAGAGTTTCAGAAATAACAAGGTTACTTTGTTTTCCATCCTAATTTTTCATCGCTTAGGCCTCTCTGCTGGCAGGCAATTTCGTGAAGATATGGTCTGATAAACTGGCTTCGAACACTGAATCAATTGTGTGATTTAAAGTAAGAGCCCAAACACAGCGAACAAGTCATAAAGCAAAAAAATTCATTAGAAAGAGAGCTGCAGTAAGCCAGCCTAATAAAGGGCATCCTAATAGTTTTACGTTCAAAGCAGCCTTTAATGATAAATAATACTGAGCTGAGAAATAAGGAAACTGAGATAATTGTTCACGAAATTGCAATAGACAGCTAATTTGGAGGGAAAAGACAATCACAAAGGCCTTGATTTTAAAATTTTCTTCACATAGTTGCTAGATACAAAGGCCTTGAAAGACTCAGACTGGCGGTTATTAAGTGAGATCATTCACTGTATGGCTTTTCCGCTATCTCCTTACAGATAGAGTGGTAAGGAAAACTAGTCTGACAAATCTTCCCTAAATGGTAAGAAAAAGCAGAGCGAAAGAAAGTCCGTTTGTTCTCACTTGTGGAATTTCTTATTATCCCATATAAGGCCTTGCTTCTCCAGCACATGAAAAAGAAATCTTGAAATCCTGGGTGTTATAAAATCACTGGGACAAGTGCCAAATGCCAATTGCGAGACATCCATATCCAGCACTGCTGTGGCTGAGGGAGAATTGAGGGCACTTTGGGATTCCAGTGAATGATAAACTGTGCTACAATAAATGCCATAAACAGATTAATATTTCATGCCTCTCAGGTGAAGTCACTTTTTTATGGGGAAGGGAAGGCGAGGCAAGGCAAGGCAAGGCAAGGCAAGGGAACGGAGCCCGGTAATGCTGTTGCCCCCAGGGAGGCTCCATAGGAAGATCCTGTGGTGACCCGTTGGGGGCAATAGGGCTGCAGGAGTGTGGCTGAAAGCTGGATGGGCACAACCAGATCATCTTAACGCGCTAGCGCAGGTGGGGGCCAGCAGTGGGAGGGTGCTGGGCTTCAGTGGGAGAGCATCCAACCATCTGCTGGTTTTGAGCAGCTTCTTTTGAAATCCCCTCACCCCTCTCACACTTCTAAAGGGGTACACAAGCCATAGTATATATCTACTATGGCTTGTATAAGCCACATTATATATATATATATATTTATATTTGTATATGTATATATCTAATATTACTTACATTAACCTACTTTGCACTCATTTTGATGCACATACAGTCTTTTGTTTCAATTTTCTTTTTCTTGTAAATCTTGGCTGACTATTAAATATTCATCAGTAACTTTTAGTGGTCTTTCGCACTACAGTATCTGCACACAAGGTCACCACATAGAAAGAGGCTATGTGGCCTGGGAAAGGAAACCTGCTGTTCCCCATTACCTCTTGCTCTCCTCAGTACCTCTTGCAGAAGTCAAACCTAAACCATAGTCCTTGTCGCCTGACCGCCTTCTAGTGCCTTCCTTCCAGCTTCTTCTTCACTGCACTGGTCGGCGGTCCCTGGCGCTCTCCTGGGGTCCGGCACTGTGCGCTATGGGAATGCACCAAGGGAGCGGGGGGCAGAGCTCGCAGCACGATGGCAGGGGCAGGTAGGATTGGCCCCAAAGCTCCAAGGCACCTGGTGCTTGTCCCCTCACTTATCTTCCAGCATCACTGTCCAGTGTAATCCAAACCCCCAAATCTCTCAGCAAAGAGAAAGCGGCTGGTGCCGGTGAAGAAGCAGTGATCCTTCCTCCGATGCTCAAGTTACATTTATTACCGTCACTGACTGGGTTCCTCTCTTCTCCATGGATGATGCTACAAACCCAGGTACGAGCAGGGCCACGTTTCAAGCTTTGATTTGGAAGCAGTGTAGCCGGAGAAGGGCTGGTAAAAGACAGGACGGATGCTGCTGCGGCACAGCATGCAGCCTCCACACTGTCATCTAGTGGAGTTAACAGTGAAAACCAGCGCTCAGCCTAGAGATAACACAGCTGAAGTATTTCTTTCAGGACACTTTCTGCCTTTTTACATCAGTTCTCTTGGGACTGCTCCATTTTGGCTCCTTCATTTTTTAAAATAGCTTTATTTTCTCCATTTTAAACCTCTAGTCCAATAATCCTTTTTGTCAGGCTAGTGGGACTCTGAACAAGGCTAGTTCTTGCCTCCTGTCCTGTCTTTTGGGGAAATGCTTCCACCTTACTCTAAGAAAAAGAGGTAAGTTCCTTGCCTATGACAGACGCAGAATGAATGGCTGCTCTATGTGATGCAGGTGTCCCCTGACACTCCTCCAGTTTTTAAAGACAAAACTAACAGGTCAAGCAGATTGGCTGCTTCTCTCTTGTTCCACGCAACATCTTTGCCTGTTCAGGTTCAAGCCCCACAGTTTGGAGCTTCCTATGTTGAGAAATTGTCCCATAAATTCAAGCACTACAAGGTTAGGTTAATTATGACATAAAATTGTGTCAGTTATGCTCACCTAACCTTAACAGTACATAACAAAAATAAACTTAGCAGCACACGGGGGGGATGAATAGTAGCAGAATGGTGATAAAATCACGACAAATACTCTAAAAATACTGAATTCTCCCTGTCCGTTAAGGTCTGCAAGATGCATTTGCGGTCCCTTAGGGCCAATGTCTATTGGCCGGGGGTGTCCCCCTCCATGTGTGGAGGTGGCTTGGAGATGTTTGCTTCCACATCTGTTGATTCCCAACCAGTGGACTCTTCAACCCTAGTCTGCTGGGCCTACCTTTTAGTCTGGGATTTTCTTTTTTATCACTTCTGTTTCTGTGTCCCGTGATATCCTGTACTCCCATATTTTTGCAGCCAAATTGGTTCCTATCCCTGGAGACCCAGCTCCAAATCCTGCCTGAAAGATAAGGGGTTGCTCCGCCTGTATCCTGCAGCTGCCTTCCTGGACATCCGCTCCCCAGAGTGACCCAGAGATAACTGGCCCCTTCATCCTTGCTCCGCAGCTGTTTTACCCGCAGCGTTATCACAGCGTCCTCCCTACAGCCTGCAAGTTGTTAAATCAGCGACTCACTAAATATATTAATGTCAGACCAGCAATTAGGTAACTACTTTACAGTTATAATAATACTATCATCTCAGTGATCTGATTAACTTCTGTCTCATCAGAAGAAATGCTAAACACGTTTGTACTAGGTTGGCAATTTCATTACTGGTCCGTCTTGGCTCAGTGGTCCCCTTTTCCTACCATAGGTTTTTGAGCTTCCATACCTTCAGATTTTCTGTTGCAAAAAACTGAGCAAGAAGAAAAAATGACTTATCATAGGACATAAAGAAGGGATATGAGGCCCTTGACAAACAAACAAAAGGGTGAGTGAGCCCTTAAAAATTGTTCAGTTTGCAGATAACCGGCAGGTTATGCAGACCAGCTCTTCTTCATTATCTGTGCTTCTGCTTTCACATCAAAAGCTCTATCAAGAAGCTTTTGTAAGATTGCATTGCAAGGTTGTTTCTAATAGAAATCTCCATTTTAATAACCCTCTGCAGAAAATCAGAGGAAAAAGTCTGTTCCATAAGCTACGGTATTCATCTATCTGGAAAAAAGAACAGCTGCCACATCCATGGTTGCCTCCTATGCATAAATTGGGAGTGCAGAGTTCAGTGTTTGCAGCCATTAATCTTCTAGAATTTTAATTGACTTGAGTTACAGTAAATAAATAAATATGATGCGCAGAGTGTCAAGGGGTATCACAAAGGCAGCTGCCTCCAGTGGCCTCTAGGACACAAGGATCCCTCCTGTGCAGCCACAGGAGCCCAGCCTGGAGACTTGGGCGCTCCGTCCTTCCCAGCGTGATGGACACGGCTGCTGCTCTCCCCTTTGGAGGCCCACAGTGAGGCTGAGCATGTATCCCAGGGGCACACACACACACAGGGGACACTAACACAGCTGTCACAGACCAGGCATGGCCTCCAGCAACACCACTACCACAACAGTTTCTGTCTCTGTGGTTTTGCTTGTGGCTTCCCCCTTTACTTACTATCCCTTCTGAAAAGGTCCTTGATGATTTAACCTGAATGAAGCAGATATTCTCGAATTGCATGAACCCTTACACACACGACACAAGGAAATAAGAAACTGGTGCATGTGCAGATACAACTTAGGAGCTACAAATGACAGCTGGAGGTTAAGTCTGTGTTAGTGACCTGCTCTCTAGTGGTGAATCTCACAGAGATGACTGTTACTCACTATCATAGAGCTCTTAATAGAAACCCTGTTCCCTGTTGAAGGGACCAGTGGAGAAACAGAATTCAGCACAGGAGAAGGATTATTTCAGAGAATTCTCCTTCTGCAGTCTTAACACGAATATATAGCCCACGTATCCCAAGTAGGCATGTGAAAATACTTAGCTGTTCGTAGCTAAGTGCATTTTATTGAGACGCTTCATGCACTCTTCACATCTGCCATGGTCCCTTTTGGAGCTGTGTTCTGCTGTGCTATTTCCTGTTGACACAATATGGTCTAATTTACTCAGGGTGGTGAGTTTGAGACATGTAAGCTTATGCTAATAAGATGACGGGTTTTCTTAGCACTAGCTACAAAGCAGGAGGCATGGGACTGAGTGGATGGGGTCTCCTGTAGCCAATCCTGGAAGAAAATAAGAGCAAGAAAATCAGCCGGAAACCCAAGAAGTGGTAAACACATCTCTTGTGAGAAAACCAAACCTAAAGTTTCTTTTGGACACATTGCTTGTTGGAAGAATGGACAATCAGCTGTGGGGTTAGAAACTCCCTTTGCCTCTTCCTGCTGGCGATCGTTCTCTGCTAAATGATTATATATATATAAATATATAAATATAAATATAAATATATATAACTCTTGAGAGCATGAAAACCACACATGAGCTCAGGGGGTGGGAAGCACAGTCAGGTGTTACTGGGGGGCCATCTGTGCTCTGCTTGTGAGACGGTCTCAGCAACCCTTGAGCAGATATTGTCACATGACGAGTTTGTGTACTGTACTTCCACTGTCATGCCTATGTCTTGAGGAAAAAAAGAAAGGTTCTTTCCCAGGGTTTAAATGCTACTGATGCCACAGTTTGCAGACACGTGAGGAGATAAAGTGTGCCTGTTGCGAGGACAGGGACTATGTGGTAATGTAACATCCTGGCCCTGGGCTAGGAGGAGATTTTATATGTTCCTCATCTCCTCCTGCACTGCTCACGCAGAAAAGCTTTCTGCTCCCTCAGGGTGAAGTGATTTTCCACTTCAAATTATATACGTTACCAGAACAAAATTCACACTTCCAGCTTATTAATTAAATAAGAAAGCATTAGTCGGCTGTTTGCATGTTCTACCCTCAGGATATTTTACCAGACTCTCTCGCATTAAAACGCAGAATAGAGTCAGAACTAAAGGGACATCTCAGCCTGACTAAGCCAAGGACGACTCCTGCTGATTTTTCAAGCAGCAGTAAAACAGCACATTTTCACCACATATTTTCCTTTTGACAAACTGCATTCACGTCAGAATTGAGAATAAACCTTATAAAGCTGATGAGGCTGCAGAAAGATGGTGTCTTCTGATAAAACTTTGAAAAGACCAGCTGACTCGAGCAGGAGCAGTACTTGCAGCTTCAGAACCCATTCGGACAAGAAGCCACAAGAAGGGTCAAGCCTGTCCCCGTTAACAAACATCTGCTTGACACTCCTCCCGTTCCCAGCAAACAGACCAAAGGAGCAGGCTTGGTGACAGTCACAACATCTCAGAAAAATCCCTGCAGTTTCAGAGCTCAGACACAGTAAAGCATCCCAGAAGCCCAGCAAAGCCTAATACCATGTATATTCACCCAGGACAAAGTGCATCCCTGCCACATAGCAGCAGGACTCATCATTCTCCCAAGAGCCTTCCTTTCCATTGTGGGTGCAAACCCGTCATCCCAATGTCACATTAATGCTACTTAAAAGCATTTTAAGACTAGTGTTCACAAGTAAATCTAGTACAAGTATCTTCAAAATACAGTTATTTACTAAATATCTCTTTCTTATTGCTCTGCTCATTACAACAGATGAGGCTTTTTTTTTCAGTTTATTTAGGCAAGATGACAATGCTTTACCCAGAATACACACAGTTAAATGTTATTTGACATTAATACCAGGAAATCAAGAGAATTTAGAAAACTATTAAATTCTCACTACTAACCTTTAGTTGTATATTGAAATGTGTATTCCTAAATTACCTCCATATATTGAAGTACATCAGAATTTTGTGATTTATTCATGCTATTGCTTATTTCTACAAGGAAAATATCTTTTTGTCATAACACTGTTTTCAAATTTAAAATAGGGGGGACTCATATACCTGCTTGAATCTTGTAGGAAGTGACCTGAGCTCATACCTGAGATGAAATTCACTTTGGATGTGCCTGCAGCTCAGAAGTTATTCAAACACAGTTCAATGCATGAGAAGCAGAACAGAAAAGCAGAGGGGCAACATCAGGTTTCCCTATGGAAAGTTCTTGTTGGTTAAGCTTCTGTACTGCCTTTTTATTGAAGCCACTGTAGACACACCCAGGTGAGGTAGACAGCACGGGAGTGTGGTCAGCCCTGTCATGCAGGGCAGTGTCAAGACATACGGGCCACAATAAGAGACTTGATTTTAACTTCTGACATTTATGTGTATATCAAAGCTGCTACTATAGAGCAGATGGTCTTCAGGTTTTTTATTCTGCTCCCTGTAGCTACTCCGTATAGCCACAATGCTGCTCCTTGCACATCTTTTCCTCCTAGCAGCTGTCTGAATGGACAGTGGCCAATTTATCAGTCACTGCAATTTATCAAAGCAATTCCAATATTGGCAAAAATGCTATGCAGTTAATACACTAGAGACTGCACAGAGCACTTTAAAATAGCTGTAACTGTGCTGGATGGGGCACCATTGAACACAAACTGCAAACTACATTAAGGAACATTTGTTTATAGAACCTGACAAATTACCAGTGTCTTACAGCCTCTGACATAACCTGAGGATACCAACCACTGCACTAATTATTCCCCATCAATAAGAGCTCATTTAACATCAATAAGAGATCATTTTCTTTTTGTCAATATCCCTTGGCAAAGGGATCAGCCTACATGTTCCCGGCTCTGTGATCTTGTCTGGCTACTGTCTTTTGTTTTAGTGCATTGATATTTGCTCATATTTGAAAGCAGCCAATCTTGTCTTAGTGACACAGACATGCTCAATACTGGTAGTAAGGTTCCATTTGTCTTTTCCTCCTGCATTGAGGATGGCAAAGGAACATGAATCTCTTATTCATAATATCTATGGACACTTTCACAGAAGCTACCTATACCTGTGCTCTCTGATGCAGTTCTAATCTTGCAGATAGGTCTTTGGAAGAGTATGGCCCCTGTATTTACCACATATTTTTGACTCTTCTTCGCTTCTGAGTAATTGTCCTACAAGATGTATTTCCAGGGTAGTCACAATCCATCGTCCACTGGAGTCTAAGAACAGCCTTCTTTTTCTTGTTACCAGCAGAGTAATTTTATACCAGGTAGAGCATTTATCCTAGTCTTCATTCATACCCTCTGCACCTATATCCTGTCGTTTCTAATCCACATTATTCTGTCTGTTGCTTGAAGTCCTCCTGGGAACACACTATGCACTTGAACATAACAAGCCTCTTGGGTTTGTGCTAGCACTGCCCTGTTTAGTTCCTTATTTATTTTAGCATGAACAAGCAGCTCTCTGTGCCAAAGTAATTCCAATTCAGTTTAAAGGTGATCCTGCAACAAACTCTCCTTGACTATTTCTATTGCTTCTGTCAACAGGGAATCTTGCTTCTGCAATGGCAGACTCTGCACTCTACAAGCAAAAGAAATGTATTTTTTTTTTACACATTGCAGTTAAACTATTAAAGAACTAGCTAAGCAGAAAAGTAATATAATATAAGTTTGTTTCTCAAAGATTCACATCTTACATCTCCCTTGCTTCTGCGATCAGCAACCCCTGAATCCCTCTACAACACCTCATGCTCAGACTCCTACTTTCCATGGCCCCAATACCATGGCCCTGACTTCATCCCATGTTGTCTCCTGCTGGGACATACATCGGCACATACATCGCTGTGCAGGCCGCCTGGCAACATTCAGGTAATGAGGTGACACTAAGGGAAAAAAAGGGTACTTAAAATAGCTGGGAAGGAAAGTATAGTCTGCTCCAAATGTGTTGTAAAACTCTTCCAAGTTCTAAGCCCAGCACTTGGTAAAGTGTCCTTTCCTGCACATGTTGTTCTTGATCCGTGATCTGCTCTAGGTTCTCAAGATTGGGTCACAGCATGTCTGGACACACAACAATACAAAAGCAGGAGAGTGACTTACAACATATCATGACATTTGTGTTAAGCAAATGGTGGCTGAAATTATGACATGTGTGTTCATATCTGGTCAAAGGAAGTAGCTATGTTGAGGTTAAGTATGTCCAAGTTACATGCTGTTACATGGACTCCCACTCTATTGACCTGCTCACATATCACTCAAGTAGATGGTAAGAAATACATTTTCTTATGATTTCTTAAAGTGTTTTCTTATGATAGGAGATAAAATGCATGTATTTATGCCAAGACCACACCAGTTTCTTACAGAAGTGTGTGCATGCAAGAAATTATCAGAAGCTTGAAATCTACTGCTTTCCTCTTCAGACTTTTGAATGCAAACCAGCATTTCCAGGTCTCACCTTTTTTTGCTGCCAGGACATCCTCCCTAGCAGAGCATGGTCGTCGTCTTTCTGTAGGTGAAAGTAGAAAATTTAGCTTATGTCCATTCAGATCCCTGGAAGCCCAAGATGATACAAGCACTTGACAGAGCTCTGTTTGGAGCACAACGAACTGCACAGATCCCAGCCACGATGAGGCTCAGTAATCCTCTAGCTCTAAGTAGCTATAGCACTTACAGTTTTCTTCTTCCAGTAAATCCCTGTAAATTAAGTGAGACAGATTCCTGCAAGCATTTCTCTCCAGGAATGTAGTAATACTGGAGGAGTTTTGAGCTCGGATCCTAATTCACCAATTCAAAGTAGTAACAAAGATGCTGAAGAGAAAAACATTCCTGATGTGACTTTGAAGGTAATAACTACGTGCTCTTTGACAAAGTTTGAACTCAAGTCCTGTCCTCTGTTTTAGCTATAAAACCTTTTCAGGAAGAAGACATGTAATTGAATTATTTTAAAATTGCTTTTCATCTCAGAATATCTTTAATCTCTATTTAACTAACTGCAATAAAACAGTTACTATTTATAGTAAAAAAGGCAAGGTAAGCCCTCAAAATTTTATTTCAGGTATAAAAATCAGTCAGTAAAGTATCTACAGTTTTTACTTTCAGTATAAAGGTTTAAACAGACAAAAAGAATCAAACACAACAATTCTGAAAAAATACTATTCAATTAAACATTTTGAACAATAATGAAAAGGCATTTTAAAGAAAATCCAGCAACAAATATAACTCTTATGTCACAGTCAATGTGTAGTAAAATATTATTTAACATAGTTTATAAACAAAGAAATTAATTACAGCCTGGTTAAAGTGAGCGACACAGTTTAGACAAAACTAAATTCAAACTCCTTTGATCTCAACAATTGCACTTTTCTTTCAGTGCCAAGAAGGCTGAGAGAGACACAAAAATTAAGGGAAAAACACTTCAGCTAAGCATCAGTAAACAGTTTTGTATTCAAATGAAGAATTCAGTGTTCAACTTCTGCAAGCTTTATGAAAATAAACAGAACAAAACTAGGTAGCAGCATAAATACTTCATGGTATCCCCTGCTCTGTGTGTTTAATTTTACAATTTTTGTACTCTAATATTTAAAAAAAATAGCCTTGGTAGTTTTACAACAAACAGACTACAAGTAGAAAACAAAGGTATAATGCTTGAGAATCCACTACAATCCCTTTCCACGAGGAATATTTTTCCACTGCCAGCAATGGAAAGTATCACAAGTAGAAGTTTTCCAGAATAAGGAAAGAAACAGATTATGACAATTTAAATTGAGTTGAGGTTTGTTTGTGTGCCTTTTTTTCTTTTCTTTTTTCTTTTTTATGACAACTAACTCCTATCCTTAGAAACAACAAAGATGCAAATATGCCAAAGAGGAATAATACAATTGACAGTGACATTTTCAGCACCAAACCCTATTTGTGCAACAAATACAGAACGTATAAGTGAAACTGCAGTCATTCAAAACACGAGTCTGATAAAAAAAAAAAAAAACTGCCAACATCAAGAATATATAAAATTTAAAGTCATTCACAAATACAAAGCAAATAGGAAAAAACATATTTTGGTATTGGCAGTTTTTTTCCCAGTGATATCCAGACCGACCTATGACACAGGAATGCTATCTAGGTTTTTGCATTTTTTTTCCAGATACATTTTCCTGTAAGTCTGAAACATGTCTTTTGAGTCTTTGACTGGAAGGTGAAGTGCCTCATCATCTCCTTCCAGGATTTGTATAGCTGTATCAAGCGGAATACTGTCCTCAACTGAAAGACAGATAAAGCCGGTTAATCCAAAAGTTTGGTAGTTCCTTACAACTCTAAGTGCTTACACTTGCGATATTTAAGCCTTCTCCCCACTATGAAAAAGGATGCCACAAACTCACTAAGGCACCAATCACATCAAATTTAACTGCATCTCCAATGCATCTTTAAAACTCTAACCGTAATGCCAACTGGCTTTGTAGGCGAGATTTCCGAAGAACATTAAGAAAAGTACAAATGGAAACACACATTAGACAAGTTGAGTAATGCAACAAAAGAAGAAGAGTTAAAAAAAGGCAAACACTGATAGCCAAGGACAAAAGTAACAGCAATAGAAGACTGGTAAGCACTGAAAAATGCTGCTTGCATCCAGGCCACAGTACAGACTTGCCGGCAATGACATTCTAGTAATGAGAATGGCAAGAAGAGTCAGAGCACTGAACACACCATGCCTTACTGCCAGGCCAACAAGAAAACAGACTGAGAGGTTAGAAAGGTACTTAAAGCAAAGAATCAAAGACGGTGAGCAGGCATCCTGCCCCAGATTTACAAAGGAGCAAGGCTGAGGTGACACCATCGGGACCGTTGGCAGTACAGGATGCAGGATATGAACAAGACCCATCCACAGACATTTTGCCATCGCCAACCAAGAGGAACCTAGAGGGTGGAGCAGCTGGTGCTCCTTTTCCTTCGTCACACAGAAATAATTCTGTCCAGACGTATGTCCCAGCATGGGTGCACGAGCAGACAATGTCAACTTATTGACAAAGCCAAATAAAATAAAAATCACTTTGTCTTTATAATCTCACACTAAGCTTTATTACAGTACTTCCTACATTTTAAGGGAGGAAGTAACAAGCTTGGGCTTTATCTACATTTTTAAACTGCAGTCAAATACTACCACTAGTACAACCTTTGAGTCATCTGCAAACGTGTATGTGGGCAACCATATTAACACATGCTTATGGAAACAAAACTCCACAAATCTCTGAAATTCACATAAGTCTAGTGGATGTTGTCCATTTAGGCAGAGGAACCAGCAAAGAATAAACTGAAATATTTCATTAATATTTGCAGGTATAAAGGATCACTTAAAATCAAGTAAAGAATAACTAACTTTTATTTTGAAATGGATAATCATGAGTCATTTCACCTGCAGAGGTCCCTTCCAGCTTTCTTTGCTTCACTGGATCACATTTTAACCAATCTTCTTTTTTACTCTTGATGCCTAAAAATAGAATTTTAAAGTTTCATTGTTCCTATAGCAAAAGTATTAGTCTCTACTTAGCATAAAAAACTGTGTATATGTTAGCACAAGAAAGATGAAATCATGTCTGGATATGAAAATGACCGCAAATGTTTGTATGTTCAGTCTAAGATTTTTTTTTTTAATGAAAAAGCGTGTGACATCTGTATGTCTCACAAGGCACCTGTTAAAATTTCTATAGGCAGAGAGAAGAAGAAGAGAAAGAGGAAGACTTTAAGCAAAGAAGGCAAATGTTACGACAGGTTAAGAAAGCGCTAAAGCAGTTAGAAAGCAAGCCTTATCCTGTCCGCAACACCTGAAAAGATCTCTCCCTCTTCTCTCTACCCAGGAAGACCTACACACAGCCAGGCTAATGCTGAATATGGACCAGATCACCTTCTGTGGCAACGCCAAGGGGATCTGTTCAATGCAAACAAGCCCAGGTATCTTCTACAAGTAGGTCAGAAAGCCTTCTCATGAAGTTATTTGAGACTATGCTGTTCTAGAGACTTCGTTAACTTTATCCTGTAAAATTTAAGAAAAAGGAATAATACAAAAGGAGAAGGATTTTGAATTCTTTACCTAAATACACAGCTAGAGCAAGAAAGGTACCTAATCAACGTCAACCTTCAGTTTCTACAACCCCACACTTGCCTTTATCTATAGATTTGTATGATATCAATCCCAGAAAGAAATATTTGCTTTTTTCCCCGCATTGATTTCTTAATGATGTAGGGAAATAAATTAATAATCATCACAGAGAAAAACACTATCAAATGATGGCTGGTTTTACATACCACTATTCAACTTAAATTCAGGATTCTCAGCCTACTCTGAACTACTCAGTGCCTATCCGGGTTTGAAAGTGGGAGGAAAATCATATATACATCATACCTGCCACGACAGATTTATCTCTTTCCAGGGTATTCTTTGTGGCCGAGCTTTCTTCATCAGGAGATGGATTTCTGAACAGTATCTCTGGACATAGTTTAAATTCAAGTACTTTGTGTGATTTTTCATTTTCTGAGAGAGAAGCCTCTCTCTTCTGATCTGGGGTTTTCCGTGATGCTTTGGCTTTCATGTGCCGGACAGGTCTGACAGGCGATGTCTCTAACTTGGTCAGATATATGCTTTCCTGGGCAGTACGTTTAAATGCAACTCTGTTCAGATAGTGTTTTTTTGGTTCCTTTTGAAGGTACATTTTTAATCTGTTATTTCTTCTATTTAAATATAGCAGATTTTTATCAGAAAATATTTTCTCAGAAGACTTGTCTTTATTCTGACCATCAAGATGTCTCTCTCTGTTAGAAAAGTAGTTTTTACAGCCGGTTGAAGATTGACCCATTTTTTTCTGTAGTTTAAGGACAGAGTGATCTGCTAATGAACTCTTATGCTTCCTGACATTTTCTTCAGTGGAATTTTTAGTCTTGTCAGTATTTTTCATTTGATTATGCAAAAGCTGCTTGGAATTCTTTGCTTCAGACTGTTTTAGTCTTTCATCATCCAACTTTGGTTTTTTAGGGTCTTTCTTTCCAATCATATTTTCTTTCCTCTTCTGTTTGTATGAACTCTCCTGTGAAGGAAGAGTTTTTATAGATTTATGCTGAGAATATTTGTGGTTTCTTGACTTTAAATCTACATTACTAAAATTTGGGAACTTACTAGCATCAGAACGATAACTATTCAGCTTTTTATGTTTTATTTCTGCTGACAATTTAGCGTCTTTGACGCTAACCGCTACCTCTTTTCCAAGTTTGTCCTCTTGTTTCTTACCATTTTTTTCTCTGCCCATTTTCTCCTCACAGATTTTATTCTTATGTTCTTGATTGACTTCAGAATGCTTAATTTCAACAGTTTCTGAGTTTTTAAATTTGTGAATATCTGTCTTGCCTTTCACAGCTGAACCTATTTCAGTTTTATCTTTTGAAAGGGCCTCCATCTTGCAAATTCTCTCTTTCTTTTTGGGCAACGTCATATTATCTGCATCTGTTGCATCTGTACACCCACGTTTTCCTGATGACAGTTCCTCTTTAGAGACATTCTGATGATCTTTTTTGACAGAATGAGACTCCTTCCCTAATAAGGGGGTTCTTCTATAGATTTGCAACTCTTCCTTCCAGTTGTTTCTGTTTGATTTATCAACGTCTTGTTTTGCAGAAGAATTAAATGGTTTAGTATTGTCCTGTTGCACTGCAGGTGGTGTGAATTCATTACTCACCTTCGTCCTAGCTTCTTTGTTCATTAGAGAGGTGTGCTTGCTTACACCTTTCTTATTTTTGTCAACACCATTTTGAAATGTTTCAATCAGCTCATCTCCCATTGCGCTGTTCATCTCTGGTTTGGAATCAGATTTATCATTGCTTTCCTCTATCTCTTTAGAAGTAGCATTTTCAGTTTCTGAAATTTGATGATCACTCTGATTTTTCCCTGAAGCAGATATACTGGATTTACAGGAGCATGGTGGCATTGTATACTCTGCAGAAAACCAGCCCATTAAACAGCAATAATCTTTTTTTTCTCTTTCAGGGTTTGACGTTGTGTCTGTTTTTTCTTTCTCTTTGCATAGACTCTGACCAGACTGAGTATTGCTTTCAAGGTTCTCTTTCTCACTTGAATCTTCTTCTGTCTGTTGACTTGTTGCTTTATGGCTTTCACTGTAGTTATGCTGGTTGGGTTCAGGAGACAGTTCTCGCATCTGTTCAGACTTTAAGAGTGTGGTTTGTACCTGATTTACCGGATCAGAACTTTTCTTACAAGTTTGAGCTTCTTTTTGAGGTTGATCTGTAGTACATTCAACCACAGAATCACTTTGTACTCGATATTTTGTTAGCATATTAGCACCTTCAATGCCATATGGAAACTCTTTCACAAGTTCGGTCAGCTGATCATGCAGACATTCGAAAGGTTCTTCTCCAAAAAGATCTGAATCCTTAAAATCCTCATCTACACTGTTTTTACCAGAGGGGTAATCTTGTTTACTGCTGTCTCTTGCAACAGTGAGCATGGCTGTTTCAGCACTTACACAAAGCGATGAATCTTGTGAGTTTTGAGTTAACTCCAGGTTTGTAGCAGCAAAATTTTCAAAATCATTTTCAGGATGCTTGCAAGATGTATTTATGGACATTTTCTGCTCTGAGGTAGAAAGAGTTTTAGGAAAACCGTCACTGCTTGCTTTCTCAGAACTGCCAATTGTGATACCATCCAAAACCTTACCTGTTTTGCTCATGCAGCCTGACAAGTCTTCTAACGTCATCTGCAGAAAGCCCTCCCCTTGGAGAAAATTTTCTCCCAAGCCTACATCATCTTTATACAAGTCCAGCTTTTGTTCCCTTTGCTTTTGGTCACATGCATTATCTTCTAATGAGCTACCGTTATTTAATGTATTTGTCACGGGAGCTGAGTTGAACATACTTGCTATTTGTGGATTATAAAATGTATCACCTTCAACAAGAGAACATACACTAGAAATATGAAGCACATCTTCCAGCATTGTTGTGGAAGTATTTCCTTGCTCTAACATAACTTGCTTGTCTTTATGTCTATTTAAGCCTGTTATATTATCTTGAAAAATTTGACTAGAAGAATCCACACCCAATTCTGGAAGTGAAGACTCATCTGGCAACTCAAGCTGCAGACTGTCTCTGGCATCTTGCACAGATCTGCTAACTTGCCTTTGGTTTATATCACATGTATGACTTGCACTCACACTCTTTTCAACTATTTCATTTCCATCAGCCGATTTTGTCTGCTGCAAATCCAAGTCCACTTTCTCTACTAGAACACAGTCATCAGGTGATGAAGGAACAGTTTCTATTGTTTCTTTTTCAGTATTTACCACAGTTAAAACATTTTTGCCTTCTTTTAGCAAGCTACATATGCTTCCTGCTTCAATCACAGGGTAGGTTACATTTGCCAATGTTGGAAATTTGTCTGTCTCTTCATTCTGTGTTCTCTGATCAGAAAGTACTAAAGGAGAAACAACTGCAACTTGGAGCTCAAAACTTTTAACCAAATTGGAACACGTTTCATGTTTTTGTCCTACAGATACAGTTGTTGAAGACAGAACTACCTCATTTGTACCAACGGAAACATTATTTTCTTCTCTATTATTTGTTGTGTTTTGAGTACAAGGTAACAGAGACATTGGATTTGCTGTGGGGCTTTCGTTTGATAGCTTGTTTTGAACATTCACAGGTTCTGAAGCACGTTTTCTCCACAAACCAAGGCATGCAGTTAGCTCTTCCACAGAGTAAGGACAATTGTTCTGTTCAGAAGATGAATTTTCAGTAAATGGTGCTTTTTTCTGGACTCTCTCTTTCTGGAAATTAGTTTCAGCAGACCCCAATGCAACAGGAGGGGTTGCATGAACTATAAATGCCTGCTCATCTTTCAAACTTTCTACATTCCTCTCAGTAGTATCTTGTAGTAAGCTTCCATCTGAGCCCATTAAACCAACTGGCGGCTTTTCATTACAAAGGAGACTTGTCAGTATTTTATCTGCAGTAGCACCAGCTTTCTTCTCTTTCAAAATATTTGTGCTGCTCAACACAAATTGAAGAAATGATGAGTTCCCAGCTTGAACTGCCATGTTCTTTCCTGCCATTTTGAAAGGATTATCAGTCTGAGTACAGCGTGAGGTGTTCTGAGAAGATGTCAGTGTCTTCTGAGAAGAGGTCAAGAGGGGTGCATCCTTTGGTTCCGAGATGGGAGCTCTCTCAGGATTATTTAATTGAGTGGGGAGTTCACTCTGAGCTGGAATAGGAAGGGAGCTTGATGAAAAGCTTCCCTGGTCCATTTGATGATTACCTGGAGTCATTTCTAATCCTATGTTGTCAACATTGGTCATGCTTTTGTCATTTCTTTCTCCAGAAGAAGAGTTTAGAATTGGGTGTTGCTGACTCCCTGTCCTCATTGTTTCAGACAGGGAAGGTGCTACATTTTGATTGGGCACTTGGGAAAGAAAATTGACAGTATTTTGAGAACACGGAGTAAGTATGGAAGTATTTTTGTCAGGTTCTGAAGCTGCTAGGAGGTTTTTTTTATAATGTAACACCTTTTCAAGTAGGAGACACTTTTTTTTAATAGAAAGCAGTTTACGCGCTTCCCAAGCCAGTCTCTCCTTTGTAACTGTTTTTCCACTGTCTGTCGGTAAAGGCATTTGAGTATTAACAGGCGCATTTATTAAATTAGGAGTCTGGCTTTCCTGAACTGAAGTGGTATCATTTGGTGGCTTTCCTATTTCTTGCACAATATCATAAAATATTTCAGAAATGCCAGGAGATGATGTGGACATTTCATTAAAAGGCTGGTTTGCCGTCACATTTCCATTCATATTACAGACATTTCTAACTGATTGACTAACTTCTCCAGGCAGCCGTTTCTGCCAGTATTGCTGAGAACTGTTAAAACAAGCAGCATTTTTTCGATCTGATGGTTGCTTCTGTTGGTTTAGGGTATATCCACTAGGCACATTTTGAACTGCCTGTTGAAGGCCTAGCAAAGGCTGCGTTGAAGCTCTTGAATCACAGATGGCAGGCAACAAAGGTGGTGCAGAACACCCACTGCGGGTTTCCAATGTCATCTGACTTGGCACATATTGTGGCAGCGATACATTTACAGTATTATTTTGATTCTGTGAGTGTGAAACTTGAAACTGATTACTGGGATAATATATTTGGTTTTGGATATGTTGTCCAGATGTACCACGGGACAAAGAATTATTCTGGGAATGAGCATACTGACCAGATGACGGATCGATGGGTACTGAAATGCCTTGAGAAGAAGAAGGGGTGTTCATGCTGTATGATGGTGGCCTCCCCATCTTTGAAGCACTAACGTATTTGCGACTGCTTGGATGTAACATTGTTGTTCTCACAGGATTAAGCTGTGGGACTGGCAGCCGTGTAGTATAACCATTTGTGGCAACATACTGGTTCTGGGGTTCCCGAGGAATGTTCTGTACGTTATTTCCAGAGTTCATCTGAGGAAATGGGGCAAACTTCCTACGGGAATAGGTTTGTGTCTTAGAGCTTTGCCAAGGCTTCGGAGCTATCTGTGCCTGCGCACGAGATGAGTGATTAGGGGGTTTTGGTGCTAATGGCACACGGGAAGGTGGACACCGGTCAACCGAATACTCTGAGGTGGCAAAGCTACTGCCAGCTACAGATGCTCCTGAGAAGGTCTGGTCTGAATTTTTGTATCCTTCAGGATTTACAGGAGTGAAGACAATATTTATATTGCTAGTTGGCAGAAACATCATTTGGTTATTTCCAGTATAATTACATCCATTCTCAGAAGGATATGCATTTGCTTGAGAAAAAACCTGTGCATTAGAAAGCACCTGAGTATAACACGCTTCTTGACTTTGCAAGTTATTCTGTGCATCAGTGTTCTGGAGGGATCCCACATTCCAGTCCATCTTTTCTAGATTTGTCTTCAGTCCGAAACCGAAGCTGTAAAAGATAAAGTGAAATTTATTTCCTATTTCACTTACCAACAAGTAATTTATTGTGCATTTTGAACAGAAGTGTTCAACTGAAACTGCTACATACAACAGCAACCTCGTTGGTCCATCCTGTGTCTATCAGGGATGTAAACTTGAGTAAACTGTAACACAACAAAGCTGAGTGGCTACAAGCATGACTGTCTGGTAAATAACAGAATCCTTTAATTATTCTCCTAATCCTATTACCATTCATCTTCTTCATTTAATGGTGCTATACTAACACAAAATGATGGAAATAATGGAAAAGCAACGTATTCATATATGAGATGTTACTATAAGCAATGTTTAAACCCTGAGCATAAACACCAACAGAATATAACACAGGTATGCCTTGAAATACGACAAAAATCTAACAAAAGAATGGAGAAAATGAAGATAGGCTTAATAAAGATCTTTCATAACACTATATGCTGCTCATTTTTATTTTATGTCATTTTCTCCTCCCTAGTAAACAACAGATAACTACAAGAAACCTTTCCTACTGTTGTGTCCGTTTCTCGAACTGATCGAGGAGGCACGCACCATTGATCTATAACAGCGTTTAATATAAAAGTGATATAGTAGAAAGATAATAAGTATTTACCAGCTAGCTGGGGTCCCGGCTCATCCTTCGCAGAGGTTCCGCCACGGACCCCAAATACATGATGCGTGGCATTTTTATACCCTTTTACCCCCTCGAATTCCCCCCCCTCACGTTTTCCTGTTTGATAATGCTGACTAGATTTATTGCCTCCAGATGTTCTAATGTACTAAAACATCCTGACAATTAACCTGAACCCGTGCATCCTGTCTTGACAAGGTCATGGCAATTAACCTGTACTGGCACATCCTGTCTTGGTAAGATCTGTTTGTCTGAAGGATGCTTCTCCTTTCGGAGGATACTTGAACTATTAACCCTTCACTACTTTCGGGCCATAGCATTGTATATTAAGTTACTCAACAGACCAAAGGCATGAAGCATATAGATAGCATCACAATGATTCCCTCCCTAGGAGGTAATAAAAGCTGCAGATGTTTAACCTCCTGATGAGTTATACTCTGCAACTCACAAATTCAGACCAGGACACTGATTACTAGCAAGCCCAGCTGGATGAGCATGATACCTCCGAATGACCTCTGAAAATTATTCGAGCCAGCTTCTGCAGGCCAATTACTATTTCAGGATTCCAAATCAGAAATCATAAAAACAAACAAACAAATGCAACATTACCTAAAAGCAGTAATACCATTTATATCTTCATGAATTCCTCTCAGTACCACTGAACCCCGTAATGCCACAATGAACATCCCTTGTGCATGGTGCTAGATTTAGTTTCTAAATAAAATGTTTCTAATATAGATATTAAGGGCCTCCTGATTTCAAACCCAACACTGGAAGCATAACCCAGATACTTAGAGGCTACTCTAAGAGCCACAGAGTTAAAACATTCTAGTTGATTGCTCAGGTATTGCTATTAAGATTCATCCTAAGAGAGCTACATCGCCTTTTGTTCTCTCCTTTATTTTCTCTAAAATTACATCAGTATAAAACAAAATAGAGAAATTAAGTCACAAATGAAACTGTAAAAAAAAAACCCAAAAATAAAAAACAACAAAAAACCAACACCCCCCACACAACAGCACAAATCATCCAGTTTCAACAACACTGAAGCAATACTTACAGTGACATATGAATCTTAGATGAGAAGACTCTCTTTTGTAGCCAAGCTTAAGATTTCAGACTGCCAATATTACACTGCGTATTTCCTGAAAAATAATCAGCAGATATAATAAACACCTCATTGATTTAGGTAGTTGCTGAAGCAATTTAAAACACTCAAATACCTGAATTATGTTTCTGGAATGTATAAACAAAAACAGAAAAAAATATCAGTCACTAAAAATTATAAATTCCTCACTAAAGACACACACACACAAAAACCATTTTGACCACACACTAAGACAATTTAGTCTACTGAATCTAAATAAATCAGTTAAGAGTAAAATTCATTTCTTGTCACTATCAAAATTTATACGAGGAACACCAGCTTAGTTTATCATTATTAGTTTGATTAAGACAATGTTTAGTTTGCAAGTGTGTACACAACCTAAAAACACTATATAAAACTTTAATGCAGCAAAATATAAAGTCATGTTCAGTAGAAAGCACTTCTCTTAGAAGAACATTTAAGATGAGTATCAGAATGAGCCTCCAAAAGTTAAAAAGACTATACTCAATAAATGCCTATGTCATTCTTCCTTCACCTGCAATACTTTCTGCTCGGACACTGAAGTCTCAGAAACCATGAAAAACTACTTCACTGGCCTGCACTTATCATTGTTGTATTAATACTTGTGGTACTTGTTTATGAGAGTCTTTCAAATAGTCGAAAGACTTATCAATGTAACCTGCAAATTACATCAGCTGTGGATTGCCTTATTATGGTGTGGAATAAGGAACTCCTTCAAGGGACGAAGCAATTTTCTATCAATAGCTTCAGGTGCGCTCAGTCCACCAGGTACAACATAGGTAAGTGGCCTAGCCATCCCCAGCTTATCCCTTTTACCTGACTGTGGACATGGATCGCTGGCGGCCAATCACAGGGATTGATTTCTTCTGCTCAGAGGGCAGCAGAAGAGTCAGAAAATGAAGGCGACACCCTGGCACAGTAGGGCTGTCAGGAGAGCCTTGTGTGAGGAAACCTCGCGGTCCACAGCACCCTCCCGCCTCTGCGTTAGCTCAGCTTGGGGCCGGTGACCGGGAGTCTCCTCGGCAGCTGGGGGCTGAGCAAGGGGCAGGAGCCGCAGGCAGCGCATGAGCAGGCAGCTCATTGGGCGGCCTCGTGCGCTCAATGCCTGATCACCCGCCTGGTTGGTTGGTTGGTTGGTTGGGTTGCTGGGTGCCGCCTGCTGCCGGGCAGAGCAGGGGCTGCTCCGGTCGTGTTTAACCCTAAATAAAGGTCTTTGTTCACCACCTCCAGAGACCCCTGCTCCTCAGTGCCCCACAAATGCCGCCTAGCTGTCGAGGGCCATGGGAGGGTCCATGACTAAGGAGCAGGTAAGGGCGCTGCAGGTTCTGCAGCACATTTTAGATAAGTCTGGAAAAGAGAAGGGACATTCAGCCAGGGGACCTGATCCAGCTTTTAGAAGGGGGTTTGGAAAATTGTAATGCTTTAAGTGAGGCAACGGTGTCTGACCTCAGGGCCTGGGGTAGTTTTGGAGTAGTGCTGTGGGACTGGGCGACTCGTGGGGACCTGACTGCATCTCCCGTACTGAGACCATGGTGAACTGTCTATGAGGCTCTAAGGAAGTATGTGGGGACCTCAGCCATCAGATCAGGCGACAACATGCCCTCCCCCACCGCCCGAGGAGGGGACACCTGTGCCGCCGTGGCCCAAGGATTTCTGTCCCCAGGTGGAGAGCCAGAGGGAGACAGGTTTCCACTCTACCTCTCCTGATTATCTAAAGGGGGTGGTAGTAGCCGACCCTGCAGACCAAGGCTCAATGACAGGAGCCCTGGGCCAGGGTGTGGAGTGAGGTGCTTAGTGCTGGGGATCTGCATGTGGGCAAGGTTGCAGGGTCAGCGGTCTCTGCTTATCCTGTATTGTTTGACACAACACGAGTCTGCAGCACAGACCACTAGAGTACAATATAATTAAGGAAATATGGAAGGCAGTGTCCGAGTATGGACTAAAGGCACCGTATACTCAAGCGCTAACTCAAGGGACATTAGAGGATAACTGTCTGGTTACCCACAATTTTAAAATGCTGATATCTGCTGTACCGGCTGATCCTTACCCCGGAACAGCAGGCAGTCGCGCTTCAAGAGGCATGCAAGGCAACACATACGAAGGTGCTCAATAACATACTGTAAGGCCTATAAAGGGTTAACAGGGCAGCGTGCTTTCAGCTTCTGTAAAAAGCTTGCATACTGAAGAAGTATAAGGCATAGGCTATGTGATCTACAGTTAACCTTGCCATCTGCAAATGTAAATATAGCTTGCTACAATGGGGGACAAGAACTAACAGGATACCATATCCTGCTCTTGCTGTGACCATGATATAAAATTCCGAACTTGCCAAACAGAAAGGAGATTGTGAAGGGGGGATTAGCTGTAAATAATGGTGGTCGTAGATAATGTTTAACAAAGAAGTTGCAGTCGTCTGTAAAAACACGAAGCTCTCCTCAGACGGTGCGGATCTCAGGACAAACTGTAAGAGGTCCGCCACCGGGCGGCTAATAATGAGTGTGCAGGTGATTACTGGGATTACAGACTAACAATACATGATCAAACAATGCCAAGGGTGAGCACAGAGATGTTACTGGGGGAGGGACAGTGTAATACAGCTCAGATAGGAGCACTGCACTGGTCCAATCATGCAAAGTGTTCCTCGAGGCTTTGGCAAACATCCTGGGTGAGAGGGACAAAAGTCCTCGAGCCCTTCTCTAAGATGACTAAAGAGAAGGGGGAGCCATACGTCAAATTTTTGGACTGGCTTAAAGTATTGGTGGACAAACAGGTGAATGGGGAGGGACCTCAGCAATTGGTTATTTGAACAATTGGCTGAAAAGAACGCTAGCAGGGCCTGTTGGGAGGTGATCCGGGGCGTGCAGAAGAGAATCGGAGGGGCTCTGACTGTGAGGAAAGCTCAGGTGTGTGATTTCACAAATAAGGAGCTTCCCCCACAGCCTGGCTGAAGAGCAGGACAAA
>JAWLRI010000241.1:604024-619136 GCA_034781795.1 Crypturellus tataupa
ATTCGAATAAAGCCTTAGATCTCCTCTGTCTCCTCTTTGGACATTTCACTTCTGGACAGCGAGAATTTTCCGCACACGACTATCACCGATTTGGTTAAAGATGGAGGATAACTTGGGTGAGCCCACTGCAAACACTTGCCTGTGCCTACGCAACTCTCGCTACGTTGCATCAGGCACTTGGCTCAGGGGCCTGTTTTACATGCAGCCAGATGGACCACTTGAAGCATGAATGCCCGCAGCATCACAAACCGCCATCGGCGCCAGGACAGTGCCTCTGCTGTGGAAAGGGGAGACAGTGCCAATCAGGGCCGCTCCTCTATTCACCTGGATGGCCAGCTCCTGCCCAAGACAGGAAATGGGAAGCGCAGTGCGGTGGTTGCTTGTGTGAGGACACAAATAATGCATGCCACCAAAAGAGATCCTGAGATGGCGGCTCCGGTGAATTGCAACTGGAAATAGCCGCCAAAGCAGAGCGGACAGTAAAGTGGACCAGGCCCCCAAAAGGTTCCTCTGCGGGTCATATAGCAAAAAGAGGAACCAGTTCTAGTACTAGAATCAGAGGGGTTGGGCATTTGGATAACACCTCTGTTAATCCCCTCTGTTATTCCCCATCCCCTGGAAAGCACGAAATATATGTTCAAGTCTCAGCACTATATCCTCCGCAAGAGGTGCGTGCCGGAGATCTGGTAGCCCAGGTCTATTGGCTGACCCAGATACAAGTGAAACAGAGACCAGTGTGGTCTGCCCAGTTGACAGCTGGAGTGGCTGGGTGCACAATCGTGCGTTTGATGGACAGTGGGGCCGAGGTAACAACTATTGCGCAAAAGGACTGGCTGCCTGTGTGGCCAATGCAAGCCACGTCCCTAGAAGCCACAGGGGTGGGAGGTGCGGTAGCACCATGAGTAAGCTCCCGCTCCATTTTGATTGAAGATCCCAAGGGGCAGGTAGCAACTCTATGCCCATATATATTGCC
Source organism: Crypturellus tataupa (assembly GCA_034781795.1). Taxonomy (NCBI): domain Eukaryota; kingdom Metazoa; phylum Chordata; class Aves; order Tinamiformes; family Tinamidae; genus Crypturellus; species Crypturellus tataupa. Next base: position 604,998 of record JAWLRI010000241.1, read on the forward strand.
TGTTCCCATGACCCTCTGGGGCCAGGATGTCCTCAGCGAGTCGGGGGAGACACTATATTTTACTTAGGGGCGCTGACGTGCAGCTGACTGCTGCCCTCATTGCCGGCTCACAGACAAGCCAGTGTGGGTGGATCAGTGGTCCCTTCCCACAGAGAAGTTGCACCACCTTCACCAACTTGCTGCAGACCAACTGCGTCAAGGCCACCTTCGGCCATGGAACACAACTGTGTTTGTCATTAAAAAGAAAAGCAGGAAATGGTGATTATTGCATGATTTACATAAAGTCATTGAGGCCATGGAAGATATGGAAGCCCTACAGCCAGGGTTACCATCTCCAACTGTGATTCCAGCAAATAGATTGGTGCATAAAAATAATTGATCTGAAAGACTGTTTTTACATGAATCCATTGAATCCCAATGACTGAGACAAATTTGCTTTTTCTGTACCAAGAGTAAACGCAGCAGAATTGCACCAATGGTATCAGTGGACAGTACTGCCGCAGGGCATGAAGAGTAGTCTAACCCTGTGTCAGTGGTTTGTGGCAAAGGCATTGAGCCCTGTGGCGGATACAGCACAAGGATACAACTATTTATCACTGTATGGATAACATTCTAATCGCCTGCAGCACAACTACAGAGGTAGAGACTATTATGAAAACACTGAAAAAGCAGGTGACTCGAGCGGGCCTAGTGATTGCTCCTGAAAAGGTTCAAGATGCAGCACCATGGCAGTATCTGGGGTGGATGGTTACCAGTTGAGAAGTCCAACCTCAGAAATTGTGCATATCTCTCAAAATCAGTAATCTCAATGACTTGGAAAAAAAAAATGCTTGGGGCCATCAGTTGGGTCCTCCCCATCGCTGGAATGACAACTGAACAACTTGAGTCCGTTATTCGAACTGCTAAAGGGGAATGCAGATACAGCTTCTCCACAAGAGTTAACAGCAGAAGCAGAGAAGGGTTTGCAGATAGTGGAAGAGACATTGCAACAACGACAAGCTTGTAGAATTTGCCCAGAATTAGGTGTGGACTTAATGATCCTGCAGAGACCTAGGCAGACGATTGGCTTGATTGGACAGCAAGAGAAGTACCGATCACACACGATGCTGCCTGGTCCTATAGCAGAAGGAAATCACATAGCTGACTGACTGATGGCTGCTGCGGTCCTGCCCAACTTAATGAAACAAGCAGAATTGTCACACCAGTTCTTCCACCAAAAAGCTCGGGCACTGAAGCATATGTTTGGACTAACTGTGAATCAGGCACGGGACCTCATATCAGCCTGCCCTGATTGCCAAATGCAGCAGACCCTGCCTGGGGTGGAGGCAAACCCACGAGGGTGGCAATCAGACCAGCTATGGCAAATGGATGCAACACATACTAGAGTTTGGAGGGTTGAAATAAGGTGAAATATCTGTGGATACCTTCTCGGGAGCAATAGTCATTACTGCTCATTGCGCAGAAGGCGTAAAAGATGTAAAGAGACATTTGTTAAGCGCTTTTGCAATGCTTGGGGTACAAACCAATAATGCACCAGCGTACAGCTCTCAGGCGTTAGCCATATTCTTTCAGACCAGGGGGACCCAACACGTTATGGGAATCCCACATTCCCCCATGGGCCAAGCTATAGTAGAATGTGCTCATGGTACTCTGAAAAGAATGCTAGAAAAGCAAAAACGAGAGAGTGAAGGGTACACCCCTCAGGACCGTTTGAATAAGGCATTGTATGTATTGAATTTTTTGAATTGGGAAGAACATGTGGCTGTCCCAATAAAGCAGCACTACAGAACAGGGAAGAGATCACAAAATGAGGGGCAAGCAAAAGTAATGTATAAAGATTTGCATACACCAAAGTGAGAAGGTCCAGTACCTCTAATAACCTGGGGATGAGGGTATGCTTGTATTCATGTTGCAGGGTAAGCCCGTTGGGTGCCGATACAATGGATAAAAACAGCGTTCTTGACATCACTGGCTGCGGACAAAGAGGATCATGAGGAGGAATTCCAACAGTCATCAGCGGACTCATCATCCTCTGTGGACTTGGCACCATCAGAGTAACTGTAGCAGTACCAGCTCCTCCAAGACAGCCAGAGCATAATGTTTGGTGACCTTAGCAAAGGCTTTTAATCAAAACACGCTCTGCCTAGCAACTAGTACACTGGGAGACTCTTTCAGCACCTGCCTGGCAGAGGTTCCCGCAAGTATGAGGGAATGGAGGATGACTGAAATAGCCCATAATTATACTGAGGCGGTTGACCAACAAAAGGGGAGATGATTTAGGTGTACCACATTCGTTTTGGCAGAAGGCGGCAGGTGAGAGGTGGGCTTAGGCAAAGAATCCGAGTTGGATTTACAACAAATTTCCTGAATCCCCATTATACGATCGCCTAAGTTCCCATATAGGGCCAACCAGATTAGAATATGAGGGGATTCACTCTTATGTCCAGTTAGTTAATGCCACCTTAGAAATTTATCAGAATACCACATATTGGTGCAATCAAACTGCAAAGAATACCACCCTGCTGTTCGCGCCAGGTGTGGCTGTTGCAGCTGCACACAAAAGGTTGGAAAAGTTAGCATGTTGGTTGTTAAAGAAAATTAATGCAACTGCTTTAGCTCTCTCAGAGCACTTGCTTTAGTGGTTGTGCTTGCTTTTGTAGCAACTGTAGTATGCCTACCATGCCTATTATGTTTGGTTCGATCCACAACAAACGCGGCACTGGATGTGGTTTTAAAGAAGAACATTAACTTCATGCTGATGGACTGCATGGAGACCAATGCTGGATGACCAGAAACCACTTTGGTCTGAAGGCCTCTGCCAGCCTTTAGGCAGGCCTTGGGAACGTCGCTTCTCCTCCTGGTACACCCTTTAGGCAAGAAAACAAAAGGAAAGGGCACATGCTGGGGTCAGCCTGGGGCCGGTGACAGGGAACGTCTGCAGATAGGGGTTGAACAGGAGAGGTAGGAGCTGCAGCCATGCAGCCAGCGCATGACCAGGCAGCTCACTGGGTGGCCTCGGTGTGATCACCTCGGTGGTTGACTGGTTGGGTTGCTGGGCTCCACATGCCACCAGGCTGCTCTGGGGTCAGGAGCTTTATTAAGTTGTGTTTAACCCTAAATAAAGGTCTTTGTTCACCATCTCCAGAGAGCCCTGCTCCTCAATACCCCACACCTCCATTCTGTCCAGCTTTATCCTATCTTCTCTCCGCTTATTTTTATTACCTACTCTGTCTCAATTTTTCCAGGTTTCCAAAAGATTTTCTCCTGGAGACTCACTAGCTGTAGGGGGCAAGTGGGGTGGTCCAAGTAGCTTCCTTCTGGCTGCCTCCCTGGGGTCCCAGGGTGATTTCATGTATTACTATGGCAGTTGTCCTTTTTAATCAACAGATCATTTTCTACATCTCCTTCCCCATTTTCCACTGGGGTATCAGGGAAGGGGTTGAGCATTATCTTTATCAAACAAAATGCCTCACCCCAAGTTTCTGGGATGTACCCAGAATACACCCCCAAGTTGATCTGTTTTGACAAGGCCAGATGTTTTAGACTGCCTCATCAGCATAACCCCAACCTTCTCTTCTACTGTCCTTCTTTTATCTTGTTCAACCTTCAACTGTTCTTTGGTGTGATCATTTCCTATCTGCAGTAGCAGACAGTGTTGCTGTGGGACCTAGAGGGCAGCTAGTTCTTCATCTTGCTGTTCCCTATAAGCATGAGCTACCTCTAAGCAAGCTCCCAGCATTTTCAGAACTACGCCTTTATTTCAGACATCCTTCCTTACTTTTACCTCAGTTAAATTCAGTTGCCTTTCCAAGTTCCTCCAATTCTACCAATGACCGTGAACCCATTCAGGTGAGGACTGAGGGATTCCTCTGCTCCTGCCTCCATAAGCAGGTTGTCATCCTGCTGACCGTGCCAAATTATTGCAGAGTGTGTGAGGGTATTAACTCTGGGTTTATTGCCACAAATACAATATTGTTTCTTTTAAAAATGAGCAGAACTGGACTGGAACCAAATGGTACCTAAATATGGAGAAATCAAAGGGCAGTATCTGACTCAGTAATGTGGCCTAGGGCTATGAGGAGAGAAACAGCAGACCACAGTATCTATTGATTCCTAACAGGTACTCAACACAACACACACATTTCCAAAGCCAATTTGTTGCCACCAGTCAATCACCAGGATATTAGGACATGTAGTGGAGACTCAGGAAATAATGTCCTTCATCTTAGGTGTTGCTGTAGGAAGAAGTTAATGCAAAGCCAGCAGGAGGTCACAGACCTATAGAGTGGGAATGGTTCCATTAAGCCAGGATAGCAAGTGAAATGCCAACCCTGAGCAAATATTTACCATTTCTGTAGCAAGACTGGGAAGTAAACAAACTGCTGATTTAGAAGACGCATATTTGGCATTTTGTCCATATGGTAAATACAACAACACAGCAGCTGAGACCTGCATGATAAGGAAGGGAACATGGAGCAAACTGGTCAATCTCCAATCACTTTCCATAATTCACCAGGGAACATGGACAATCATGCTGAATGGAGCAAGCACAGACAGCAGGTCACTGAAAGAAAGGGGATAAAAAGCTCACAAATTATGAAGTGGGACCAGCAGTAGAGGATCAGCAGTTAAGAAACCACCATCTGAAAATTGCCATGGAGGCAAACATCCTTCTCCAGGCTACCTCAATACACAAGATGGGACATCTCTTGGACCCACCCCCCATGCTGTGACCATTGATTTAAGGATCAAGGGAGGGGCATTGCAGACCTTAACTGATCCTTAACTTCCTTATTCTTTGGGAGCTTTTATAGTCCACCACTGACAAACAGCCTGATAAAGTAAGAATGCCAGTGCACACAGCCTTGGGTAATTCCCATCCATGTCCCAGGAAGAACAGCCATCAGTAGAGTGACTGCTTCTCCTGAACATTGAAGCTTGCACCTTATCAGTAAACTTGAATGAAGTACTATAAACTGATAACTGAACTTGAATCACTGTTGACAACAGTGATTCAAGGCTCAAAATCTGATGAAATCAAGAACACATGCTTTGGAAAGTGGAGATATGACTAAGGCATTGTACCAAGGCATTGCAAATATCGGGGTTAAGTGGCCTCTAGTAAAATGAGAAACAGAAGCTAACCTAATAATTAAGACTGATAAAGTTGCACAATTAATACAGTTTGTACAGTGTGATAAAGCAAGCAACAAGAAATGCATTACAAAATATTTGCACGTCAGCAGTAAGTCCTACTTAGTTCAGCTTCGTTAGGTTTCATTACGTCATGTAAGAAAAAAAATGGACACGTGCAAACCTGTCGGAAGTGGAGGTTTCAGACTACAAGGACCTCCAAGAGATACTACTTAAATGCCATGATAGGGAGAGAAATCAAACTTGATTTTCAGATTTGCTAGCAATGCATCTACTCAAAGTAGCGCCTGCAAGGGCTTCAGCTACATAAGTCCTCAGTACATATACACAAAACACACAAAATGACCATCTATGATGAGTTTAGTTACATTATTTTCTTACTAGAACCAGTAGATAAATTTAAATATCTGGGGGACATTCAGCTAGGTCTACAAACACCTATTCCAAGCCTTTGGTCTTCCCCTTTCAGTCATTTGAGATCTCAGTTTTTGAATAGAACAGGATAATCTCATTCCAAAGAGAAACTACAAAGATTCAAAAGGCACAAAAAAATAACCTTGCATGAAAGGCTACCAGGAAACAGACACGAATCCTCCCACCTTCAGGAAAAGTTGTCTAATCAAAGAATGACTTAAGTGCCACATCATATATTTACTCGAAAAATACAGGCTGTATTTTGAGGTCCATCACAAATTCCCAGATAAAATTAATTTGAAGGCATAACTGCTAACTGTGACAATAGCAAATAATAACCATGAAAGAAAGATCATTAACAGCTAGATGTCCTCTACTTAAGTAGAAATGGCAGATGTTTTACCTGTCCTCTTCAGAACTCCACATAATCTCATTTTACAGATACAGAACAGTGAGTGGCAGAAACTGTTCTTCAGCGGATGCATTTATTTTGCCAGTGAAAGAAAAGTCCACATTTCTGTAAAGCTCTAAACTACATCCTATTAAAATGTCTTGTAGAAACACCCAAACCAATCCAAATAGGATCTTCAGAATTAACAACCATGGCCACATATTTTTCCAATTACTACAAATTTTTTCAAATTTCAATCCTCCCAATACATTGAAACAATGTATTCAAAGATCTATGAGCAAGCATACACAGTAAGGATAACAAATACATGAAAGTGCAAAGTGAAACATGAATTAAAAAAGCAAACAGACTCAACTGATGCTCCCTAAAAAACATGGCTGCAATGTTTTTCCAAGAGGTCCTCACTTCTCCATTCTAAAATGGAGGTCATTACAACTTTAAAGTCCAAAGTTAATGCTCTCCACATCCAAGCGCACAACAAATTGGACTTTTATTGTTTGCCAAGAATAAACATTCCTCTTCAACATGGCTCTTACTGTAAAGAGACACTCTTGCTGCCTCTCTGGGCTGTCTTCTGCAGAGGACAGAAGAAGTTCCACAGAAGTGCAAGCAGGTGAATTATCCCCATCCTCCAGGCAAACTAGGCAGACAGCAGGATTTCCAGCTGAGACTTGCACCACAGCAGACTACAGAGTTAATCCTCACTGCTGAGTCATCCCCTCCAATTTGGCCTTGCTGGCAGCGGTTATCTATCAGAAGGCACAGCTAGGAAGCAAGTGGACAAGACGTTCTGCATCCAATTGCAACAGCCACCTTGTTCCATCTGTTCTGTGGCCCTCCAAAAAGGTGGGAGGTGCCAGAGCTGTGCACAACCTCCAAGAGGAGGAGCACTAGCTCAGTGCAGATAGCGCTAGGTGTCCCGATCCACTGTGAGGGGAGGTTTCAATACAATCCCAAGAGTGAGATTAAGACACAAATGGGGCCAAATGCCATACAACCTTGTAAGATCTATTCTCATAATCACTATGTGACAGAGAGAAGAAAGGAAAAGAAAGATAGGCAAGCTGGAAAGATGCAGTAGGACTAGTTACCACCACCACCAGTCCAGCTAGGTTTCATTGGCTCCACCTCGGTGCAGGTGATGGAAAAGCTGCACACAAGGACTGCACACAGTCCTTTTATTGTCCCTGTTCTTGAAGAGTCCACCTACTTTCATGTAGTTTTTGGTACGTTGTCTGTGTCGTACATGCCGAGTGCTCTAGTGCCCTTCTTTACCCGACTCGAGTGCAAGCGCAGCTTGGTGGGTACTGCTGATAATGTCATTGTTTGGGTCTGGAGCTGATATTATGGTCTTCCCAGGGACAGGATGCCGAGGTCAGGAAGCGTGAATGGTGCGGCAACAATGTTCAGATAAACACAATCTACCGAGATTGTCATTGTCAAGGTTTTGAGCTGATATTATGGTCTTCCCAAGGACAGGATGCTGAGGTAAATGGTGCAGCAGCAATGTCGAGACAAACACAATCCAAAAGACTCTCTTACACTAAGGTAATTTATGGATTGACTTCCCACTGGGCTGCTGTCTCAAGACCCTGAACGTTACTAAAACCAGATGCCAGGAAGTCACAAGGAATGTAAACTAGACCGTCAAAATGTCACAAGGGACCTTGAAACAGGAATTATCTGTTACCAACAGGAACACCCAAGAAGGGAGCATCTGCCATATCAGCAGACCTTGAAGAATCATTCGTAAATGTTGGAAACACCAACCAAGTGGAAGGAAAGGAAGGGAAAGGTAATTCCACTGACTCAAGAAACCCTGCGAGCCAAAAGAGTGCAGCACATACACAGTCATGAAAAGGTGTGCAAGAAAAGCTAATCAGCCCTGTAATAGCTGATAAAAAAAAATGACATAGAGATCACTCAATAAACAACAGACTAAGCCTACAAGAACATGCAATGAGAAGGGAAAAAAAAAAGGGGGGGGGGAACCTTACTCTAACCCTAATCTGAGCAGAAGGCTTCCAAGCTCCATATGCCTTGCCAAAAATCAAGAAAAAATTACTAGAGCAAAGAAGCTAATAGAAGGTGTATGCCTCAATATTTATGACTGGTAGCAGACCAAACAGATTTATTCTCCCTTTTTTGGCATATCACTTCATACATGGCAGAACTACTCATCACAAAGCAGAGCTGAAGGTACCTCAGCTATGGCTTGAACCAGATCTTTATACATTTTCTTCTGGTCAACTTTTCCTTTGACTCCGGCTCACCTCTCATATTCAGCAACTCTTCAGCTCTTCTAGGATTGTTCTACAAGTCAAAGCTCTTTTCTTTCATTCCACAGAAAATGGAAACAGAAAAGCTGTCAGAAAAGCTTTTCTTCTGCTTTGACAGATTTTTCTCTTTTGATGGCTACTCCCAGAGTCATATCAACACAGGTTATTAGTCCATTCTTTCATCTTACATGCAGCATATAAGGGAAAACAGTATGACTGATATGCACAAGAGCTATAAAACATTATCCTATTCAATATTATTTTTTAAGTGGACCAAAACTCAAAGTATTGAGTAGAATTGCATTTCAACCGCAGCCATCCTGGCCTGAATTGTTTTCCACCTCTCTGGAACTGGGAACACAGCGTTCAGCAAAACATGAGCTCCCACGAACCAAGGGCCCAAAGTTTGGCTGCAGGACAATACAGCTTTGCTTTCTCTACTGCTGGAGTTCACAGGCGCCCTTCAGAGCCCGTAACTGGAAACACTGAAGCTGAATGCAGCACTCACAATGCGTTTCACTTAGGAACAGTGAAGCTGCACTAACACAACTGTTCTCGCTTATGAGACATTAACACTTTAGAAACTTGTGGTACATAAAAAAAAGAAATTAATCACAACGTAAAGCATTTATTTTGTTGCATTTTTTCTCTCTCTCACCAATAAATACTGCAATACCTCCTTCCTGCTGTCAATATTGACTGTGCTCTGAGATACTGAACTTCCATCAGCTGATTCTGCTCATCATCCTGCCAGCAAGGATGTCCGGCTTTGCTACCAATCCTGCAGTTCACAAAGATGTTTCCTTGGTCTATGGACCACAAATATTTCATTATCTTTTGAACCTTCAGCAAATTTCATCATCCCAAGTGAATATCCTCTCTATCCACTTGGAAGCTTCTTTTTAAGATTTTTTTTCCCCTAATACAAAGATATAAGATCATCAACAGAGTCCAAAGCTCAGGAACATACTAGTGATGAACAATAAATGAATATTGAGTGTGGAGTCAAATGATAAACGTATCCAGTATGGGCAAACCAACAAGCTATCATTTAGTCACACTGGGTAGATCGCAATCCCCATCCACTGCACTGGTGTGTAGAAGGCCCTCAAGACATCTTGACTTGTCCCATCCACTCCTAGAAGAAACCTTAGGCATCAGCCTGGCTCCTAGTCAGATACAACTAGTTAAAACATAGAAAATTGTAATAGAAACATGATACTAGTGTGACTGGAGAATGAATAGGAATGGGTGAGGAAGCTCCAGAACAAACAGCAGCAGAACAGCCATAGGTCGGTATGTGCTGACAGCACCTAGATTAGCAGGTTAACAAGACCCCAGTGCATCTAAATATAATTCCCCTGAACAGCTAGGGAAGGAGGTAAAATACAGCGAGTAAATCTTAATACCTCCCAGAGGTAGAGTATGATAGGTAAACTAATCACCATCCAGCTCCTAATGGTTAAAAAAAAGCACGCACAGAACTAGCATTTGGCTCTCAATCTATGAGCAACCCAAAGGATGTAGGAAATTTATCACTGGACAACTAGGTAGAAAATCTTACTGGAAGGGAAGGAGATCATAGATGTTCCAGGCCCCTGGTCATCCTCGTGGCCCTGCGCTGGACTCTCTCCAGCAGCTCCACATCGAGATACTTATTTACAAGGGAAGAGAAAGAAAAAAATGGGAAAAAAAAAGGTTGATTCTGCTCATTTGCATTTGTACTTTCATATATTTCATCCACTCAGTCTCTCATACCCACATCCACACAAGCATAGAGACACTTGGTCTTGGTGTAGTCTGACCAAGGTTATCTGGGTTGTCTGTGTGCAACACAGGCCTACAAAAGCAGGACAGCAAGACCTTGTCATGTCTGCAGGTTCTGTCTATGCTGTGGTCTTATCAAGGGGCAGGCCTTCTGGTCTCCATAAATATTAGCAGCACATTCCCCTATTTTTACTGCTAGGCATTTATTAATCAGTTAATTATCAGTCCAGGTCATTATTTTAACCCTCTGCTTTCTCACATATATCTTGGTGTGCCACACATAGGCATGAGAGAGTGAGTGGATGAAATCTATGGAAGCACACACCCAAACCAAATCACCACAGTCTATATTCTCTTCCTATTAGACCTGTTCTTAAATAGTTTGCTGGGTAATTTCAATTTTTAGCCCATGCATGACTGCTATAGGCGAGGTGCCAGCAGCTACAGAAGGGGCTGCAGGCAGCCGGGCTTATAGGTGTATGCCACCATCTAGGAGGCCATAGGGCCAACTCCCCTGTATTCCTACAGCTCTGGCTTACACAAAGAGACCCATAAAATGATCTTCTATAAATATTAAAATAAAAGGCCTTGGTCAAGTTTCTCCAGCTTCCACTGAATACAACAACTCTTATACTTGATATCTTTCATAGGCATGCAGCACTCCACAGACCTCACTGTATTTTGCCAAATTAAATTTTGTCATCAGTTTTGTCTTTACCCTTCTGATGCTGAATCAAGCCTATACATCTATAGCTCACATTTTTTTTCAGTCGTGAGTATTACTGTGATGGAATAGGCCAGCTAATGTTAAAGTAGATTCCAAAAAAACTTTCCTTCCTGTACAGAATGACTTTTAGCAAATGTCTATAGGCCCATGCTACAGCTGCAGATCTCTTACAATCACACTTCACAGAAGTGACTATGAAATGCACTTCCAACTGAAGATGTTCCAACTGTCCTCCAGGGTTAAAGCACAAAGAATTGCCTTGCACTTTTGGTAGTTCTCTAAGTATTGCTCTCAAATCTTTCATTGGAGAATAGTTTGAAGTACATGTGTGAGATACTGAAGTGCAAACTTTAATAAGTTAATTGAATTTGTCACGCAGAACAACTGTAACTTTTTCCAATTACATACTAGAAAAGTAATTCTGGCATATTTGCACGTTTTGGAGAACACTTATACCAGCAATAGGGCACATTACCACCTGAAGGGTATAGCTCTTAAAAAAAGTATAGCTGTGATGATCGGTTTCTCTCTTCTACTGATTTCTGAAGTTTGCTGTATTCTATTTGAGGTGCCTCCAAGTACAAAGTCCCTGTATTTTGGCTACCCTTTCTATTTTCAAACTGTTGAGACTTTGACACATGTTTAAGAAGTAACACAAAGTCAGGTAGATCCTAACAGGGCCTAGTAATCAAATGCAGGAAAAGCAAAATTCTGTTCCCAATCAGGAAAAGCGTCACTGAAAACCTGTAGCTTTAACAGTTCCAAGAACAGCTCAGGAGTACTTTTTCCTTAGGTTGCCAGTTAAGGTCGAGAGCTTGCATTTCTTCCAGCTGCCAGTTTTTCCTCTTAAAAGCTCATCCACTCAGATGTGGTACTTCAGTGTGAACAGACAATGGATATTTTTTTAAAATCATTTGCTTCAGCAATATTGTTGGAATATGTCCTTTCAGACACTTATGATAATATCATCTCAAAAGCAGGAACTTTCTGGTCCTTTGCTCCTAAAAGGGACATATCATTAAGCTAAAAGTGTTATTCCTATGGATGTATCTACACCTGGAAACACCTACTGTTGCAACAGTATCATTGGGCAGTATCCTATGCGACTGCTAATGATGCATCAGCGACTCTCCAGGCAGATTTTGAAGTCCAAATTGCTGTCAAGCAGCAGCTTCCAGTATCAGTGCATGAAGGTAAAGTCAGTAGCAATTAGCTAACACTAACAACCATAATATATATTTCACCATCTTTCTTTGTCATTTTTTCCTTTGAGTTACCAGCAGGCTCTACAAGTTCTCATCAACCCTCACAGTCTGGCTTAGCAAAGCAAGGGCCACTATAGGAATTAAGGTAGCTAAATATCGTCTTGCGGAATTGAACTTTCTCTCTTCATTGACTCTGCTCTTTCTATGCTGTTCTATGCCTTCTCTCCTTATCTGTTTTCTAATCCGTAACGAGGGTGCGTGCGGTTTTAACATCCTTCCTGTGACAGCTTGTTTCTTTTTCAGTCACCTACACAGAGAAGAAAGGCTCAGCACCAAGGCACCAGGTCAGCTACTGGGCTGACGAGGTCTAGGAGAGCGCAGGCACACACTGTGACAGTCACACGAGAGTTGCACAAGCGCTGCATGGGCTGAGCTTGCACTATGCCCCTTGCTTGCAAACTGCAGCTCAAAAACAACGGTCCCAAGTGGAGGCTTGGAGGATCCCAGGTCCTCCTGGGACAAGCAGTGCAGGGGGTCAATTAGAGGCCTGGCAAGGACTGCCCGGGGAGTGAGCACATGTCCTCATCTGGCCCCGTCACCGCCATCAGGACAGAGGTGCACGGCAGCCAGCCTGATGCAGCAAGCCCTGCTATTACATTTCCATCACCTTTCATGGAAAAGATGAACAAAATGAGTTGAGAATTTTTGCTTGGTACTGTATTTTCCTTTTATATGCATATATATATTTTTATAAAGATAACCAAGTACAAGAAAATAACTGGCTACAGAAACTATCTAAAGTGTGTATTTCTCTATAGCAACTTTATAAGTAATATGGCTTACTGGCTTTTGATAAGTCAAGGTTTGAAGTCCCCTCTCCTGCAGATAAGAAAGGAGTTTTTCACTAACCCACAATGAATTTGGTCGAATAGCCATGGGACAGGAGGGATGACAAGCATCAGTCCATTAAATAGCGAATGGAACCCAACTGAAAAAAATGGAAGTTCCTCCAGAAAGCTGGAAGATCAATAAATAGCTGAGCAGAATGACTGAGCAGAAAGGGGGAGAGAGGGGTAGCGAGGAAAGAAGAAAAAAGTATTACATATTTCATATGAACTGTGCCATAGTGTTTTTCTGAACAGAATGAATTTTCAGTTTCTGATAAATAGCCTCGACCATCTTTGCACATTCCCTAGGGCTTTATTACAGAAAGCTTTAAACTGGGACAGCTATTATAGAATAGACTTTTTTTTTTTTTTTTTTTTTTCAAAAAAAGTAATATAAAAGTGATCATAAGGACAGTCTTGCTTTCCCTGCCTGGAGGGAGGGAAAAAAATAAAAAACAAGCAATTTAAATATTTGGGGACACTAAGCAGTCACTTTAAGAAAATCATGTGATAAAACCCTTCCTAAGGAAGCTCTGATTACTAATGACAAGACCTACTCTTCCCATAATGCTCAGATTCAAGGGCTTATCAGAAGTTGGTTTTGTTTTGTTTTAGGTCATCCCAGGAGGCTAGTTAAGAGCAGGGGAAGGCCTGGCATTACCACAGAGCTCTTCAAAAGAGCCGAGCCAACCTCACAGCGATTTCTAGGAAAAACAACCCCCGGCATTCCTATGGGCTTCTGAAACACACACGACGCTGAGAACATGTAGAGGCATTTTAGCAGATACCGCTGAAAACAAGAGCCATCAAGAGCCTTCCAGGAACATGAGAAAGTTTACGAAGCTGCCTGGTTTTAGAGATACTCGCTTGGTTTTTTGTGTGTGTGTATCGGTTATACGCTCTGCAAACCGAGCAAACTGGATGATTCCCTCAGTTGCCCTCGAGAGCATCTCACGCTATCCAGGGCGCGGACACCGGGCAGCCCCGGGGTGGGAAGGGAGGCGGGATCCCCTTCCCCGCGCTACAAACGGGCCCCCCAGCTCAGCCCCGCGCGTCCCCTCGGACACGGCGCCCGCTCCGGCTGCCGCCGCGGCCCGCGGGAAGGTCCAGCCAAGCCGCGGCACCAGGGCACGGGAAGCACCCGGCGCCCCGGGCAGCACAGCCCCCGGGCAAGAGCTACCGCTGCAGGGCCCTGTTCCGCTCCGTTTTTATCCCTTGCGGGCGGGAGCGGCGCCCGTCCCCAGGCGGAGCGCCGGTAACCCGAGCCGCGGCCGGGGCCATGGCGGCACGGGGA
>JAWLRI010000241.1:619705-647281 GCA_034781795.1 Crypturellus tataupa
CCGCCGCGCCGCGCGGCCGCCATCTTCGGCCCTGCGCGGGGAGGAGGGCGCCGCGGAGGAGCTGCCCGGGCTCCCCCATGCCCGGCCGCGCTATGGCCCGGTCCCCGCGCTGGCCGAGTGTGGGCTGATACCGCGCGTGGGCTGCGCTGTGAGAGCGGGCAGCCGCTCGCGCCAGTTAACGGCACGAGCTGTTCCTGCTGCGCCCGGAGCGGCCGCGGCCCTGCGAGGAGCCATGCTGGGGCAGATGGGGCTGCTCCGCCAAGGCCGGGCAGTAAGCGTATTCCCAGCCCATTCCCAGCCCAACAGGGACCTTTAGCGGTTCCTCTGCTGAGACAAGGACCGGCCAAAGGGCTAGCTTAGCGCGTCCAGCTGATTGCTGATTTAATGCTGGAAGGCAATGGGGAGCGCAAAATAGCAGCGGCACCGAAACCTTCACGTTTAGAGCGATGGTCCAGTGAGGGGTCATCTCAGATTATCTTTGCGCCAGTTGTACAGTTTGTGATTCACCAGGGCACGAGCGATTAGCCTAAGGGATATAATGAGATGCGAATTAAATGAAAAGGGATAAAAAACGTTGCTTGGGGTCTGTGCGGTCAGAGCAGCACTGAAGGCCTCAGTGTCTGAAAATCAGAGAGGCAAACGTCCTTCTCCAGGCTGCCCTAGCCTGCTGTGAGCGGAGAAGGACAGAAAATGTAATTACGGGAGGGTTGTTTTTGAGGGGAGCAGTCTGGGCGGAGAAAAGGAGGTGCAGAGGTGGAGACAGGATGGGTTCATGAAAAGAGAAAATGGGGAATGACATATAATCCAAGTAAACCACACAGAAGGATGGGATTTTCCGAGAGTGGGGGTATGGATGCCTGCCGATGGTGATGTTCAAAACCAAAGATGCTGTGAAGTAAACGCATCTAGTTCCTCATTTCATTTTTAGCTCTGTCTGGGATCTCACACTCAATTTAATCTGTCTCTGGTGCTTTCTGTTCTTGTGTCTACACCTATCTAGAGGTCTAGGTTCCATTCTGATTAAATTACTCTGATTTTCATCAAATTGGAGCTTTCCAAATCAGCTTAGTTTCTTTTTTTAATCCATATATAGCCCATTTATTTCCAATCAGAAATCCCCAGCATTTTGAAATACAAAGAATATCAAGGTCTCCAGCCCCCGTATCGACTTCGTATTTTGGTTCCTCATTACTAAGGACATAGTTTTGTAATGCGAAGAGAATGAAAGAGATTTAAAGAGATTACATATCAGTAATATATTGTAATTAGATAGTTGTGGCAAGTAGTTGAAAAAGTATTGTTTACATATACCATTTCAAGCTATTAAAGTATAAAATGATTTTTCAGGAACTTCAGAACAAGAAAGTGTGTATGATCTAGTCATTGATCCTAGAACAGGACCATATTGGAATGTGCTGAGATATTAGGATGCTCCATCCAGACAGAACTATCAGGATACTTTATCTTAAAGAGCATGAAATTACATCAGAACAAAAAATAGCTATGCTATCAAGGAATTGTATCTTGATAAATGGAACACGCATGGAGTCACGAGTGTAAATACTGCGTGGAAACTGCATCCTGGTTGGGTAGCCTTGTAGCTAGTGGAAGTGAAAGTGGAAGCCAGTGCTGGTAACAGGCCAGAGGCTTTTATCTAATTTTGCACTGCCGTGAGATGAGGATTTGTCAAGACTAGTTTTGTTTGGACTCGTCTTGGCCTGCCTGGGGCTTTGTCTCAGCTTGTTTAGCTGCAGCAGCCCTTGCTTAACCGTCAGGTGACCGTTACCAAACTTGTTTTAGCTATGTTTTGTGTGCAGCTGTATTACAGCAGTTTTGATTGCTCTCTGCATAACTACATGTGTAACAATAAGCTATTCTGTGCGGAGTGAACTACACGTGACCCTAGTGCGGAGGAGTAGCAGCATCGGAAGTATTGAGAACCGTCCCGGGGACCCTCCTCGCAGGGCCTGTCCCTTTATGATCCCCGGTCCCCCTCCCGAGCCTTACGGCTCCCCCCCCGAGCCTGCCCTCCGATGTGATCTTTCCCCTGCAGGCGTCCTTATTCCCACACCTCCCCTGGGTAAGGGCTGGTGATTCCCCCTTACCCTGCCTCGGGCCTCCGCCGCCGAGGGAGAGACGGTGCTGCATGTCTCCGGGTCCCGAGGAGCCTTCAGATTAGGTCGGTGCCGTCAGGTGAGAGCTCAAGAATGGGCATGTTCCCCAATGGACGACTGACAGAAACCACTGCACAGAAGTGAGGGTCAGCCGCCAACTTTATTGTGGCAAACACCAGTTTATACAAGGTAACGTGACGGGAGGAGATTGGCAGGAGCGAGACCAGGATTGGCTCTGTGATAGTTCCTGAGCCCCAGGTGATTGGCGGAGTCATGTCGGTGGGCGGTGAACTGGCCCGAGCAGATCACTCCGGCCCCCACCAACAGGCTTCTGGAGCCTTCTTCTTGGGTGTAATGAGTTGCTCGGTCAGGCCTGCCGGCCTGACTGAGCGTGCTCCACCTCAGGGGTCGCACAGCGGGTACATGTACCCCCTGTACAGTCCCTGACGGAGCATGTGCGAGCCCCGAGGTCGTGAGAGGGGCATATGCCAGCTCCGGGGTTATCAAGAGGGCAGGGATGTTCTTTTGCACACGCGCAGATGTTCTTACGCCTGGCTCCATATACTCCTACAAGGAAGAAAGCAGGGGCCTTGAAAGCGCAGGCACGAGGTAATACCAGAGGCCCCAGGGTTACATATATCACCAGTGGTTAATTACTGTTCACTAAAGGAATGCAGCCGTGGGAGAGGGTGAAACTGTTTTTAAGGATAACAAAGAGAACAAAGAGCAAGTATCTGACATAATATAAAATATACCATGTCTACAGAATTTAGCTATAGGAAGTAATTGTGAAGCAATAAAGAAAGAGAATGATATAGCACTTGAGAAAACATGCAAAAATAAACCCAAGCCCTAGACACTAGACCAAGGGACACCATCATCATCAAAATTTTCCCGATAAAGAATATGGCCCACTCATGACTTACCATGATTCTCTTTCTTTTTGGGAATAACTGTTAACCTCAGGAACCAGAGAGGCAGTGGAAGAGTGAGTATAACATCAGACAAAAGGGATAGGTTATAGAAAGTGCATGCCCATCAGTGTTAACTCTATAATTAGTGTATCTTTTCTTGTAATAATAGGATAAATAGTACTGTTAAGGTTAGTACAATTGTAACTGAGCTAATAATAATGCTTTGCTTAAACTGTTACTTAGATCACTGATATTCTGCTGTGCTACTTAGTTCAGTTTCATCTTCTTATTAAAATGAAATACACTACTGATGATTGTGTTTGGTCTCATTACCTCTGCTTGAAGCCCATTGTAGTATGGATGCAGCAACGGACCCAGAGATCAGATTTGTTTAAAAATTCAGAGATATTTGATGGATCAGGCAATACAAGTCTTAAAAATTATTTACTGCCAATGCTCTATCCTTTAAAGAGGATCTTAGGGCTCTGTCCATACGTACTTCAAATTTTCATTCTTTCCAAACAGCTGCCAAATATTTCCATACACGGACTGAGTCATCTGACTCTAGTGCTGAGTGTGTTCTGGCTTTGTGGCTGGGATCAGCTTGCCTTTTGGTGTTTTTGTGACAAGATGCTTTTTTTTTTTGGTGTTTTTGTGACAAGATGCCAATGCTGCTGGCATGATGGTTAAAAACGATGTCTCAAATCTGGCGTTTTTAGCCTTGGAGACTGAAAAGTTGCCAGTTTTAATTGTCTTGGGATTTCTTTCTCCTTTGGGTCTCAGTCATGCTCTCTTTCCTTCTTCAGCAACCGTGTTAGCAGATATGCTATTTTCTTTATGCTGAGAGGAGGGAGCAAGGCTAAAAGCAGAATCACAGCCCTAGACATCAGGAGAGCAGATTCTGGCATCTTCAGAGACCTGCTTGGAAGGATCTTATGTGATAGGGCCCTAGCAGGAGGAAGGACCCAACAAAGCCTGTTGATATT
The DNA here is from genome assembly GCA_034781795.1 of Crypturellus tataupa. Taxonomy (NCBI): domain Eukaryota; kingdom Metazoa; phylum Chordata; class Aves; order Tinamiformes; family Tinamidae; genus Crypturellus; species Crypturellus tataupa. The sequence goes on from JAWLRI010000241.1 coordinate 623,720, forward strand.
CAAGGATCACTTCCTCCAAGCTCAAGAAAGGTTCATCACAGTGAGTAAGAAAGGATCGATGGAGGCAGGGTGAACAAGAATGCTCTTGCAAAACTCAAAACATAAAAAGGGAGTATACAGAAGGTGAAAGTGGAGACAAGTAACCTGGGAGAGTATAAGGACATTGTTTGTGTATGCAGGGATAGGGCTAGGAAGGCTAAGGCCCATTTGGAGTTTAACATGGTGAGGGAAGCCAAGGACAACAAGAAAGACTTCTTTAAATCCACCAGTAATAAAAGAAAGAGTAAGGGGAATGTGGGCCACTACTGGATGTGGCAGGGACCCTTGTGACAAAGGACACAGCAAAGAAATGTTTTTGATGTGCCCTTCACGCTTCAGGGTACTTTGGTACTTTGGGAGTTGACAGTCATTGTGATCTTTTGTCTTTCCATCTTGTCCCACTTGTTCCTGAGGTAACTTCAATAAATTACTCCTTTTTGTCTCCTCTGAGCACATTATGGTTCCAGTCCTGTTCCAGTGCACTCTTATCAAAATTGTCTTTTTTTCTCTCTCTCTCTAAATTGTCAGTTATTCTGAGTGGTTTATACTTGTTTGTTTGTTTGTTTGTTTGTTTCCAATGGATGACTTTTAATTGTTTTATAATCAAGTGGTAATTGCAGAAAGCTTTCCATTAACTGACCCCCTTTGGACTTTCTGCCACCCAAAGTAGCAGTTAATACAACAAATTTCACTACCAGGCCATATAGTGTGCATCCAACTAGTCTGGCCAGGATTACTTGTGCATAGCAAGTAGGACAAGGGAAGCTGAGTGCTCCCTACATGTCTCAGGGTCCTCCTTACTGCTGAGAGCAAACTGATTTTGAATGTGCCTTATATAGCCTTTAGGTGCAAAGGGTTACTGTCATGTTTTGACACAGTCTTTTGTTTTACCTTTTGTGAGTCTTGGGCAACACTGCTGTTTCACCCACTGTCCTTTTATTTTCCTTATCTAGGTATTTGCTGGTTCCTGGAGTTCACTTATCTTGCTGTCAGCTTATCTAACAGCTTCATTTTCTTCATTTGCTATCTGGCTATTGAATGAAGCCATGCTTAGTTCGCACCCTGACTTAGGTGAACTGCTGGCTTGATGTTACTTGATAACAGCACAAACCATTACTTTAGTCCTTTTTAGACTAGTTGTTAGGATGTGTTCATGTGCCCACACACATTTCCATTCTCACTTCATTCAGAACAACCTGCGTATTTTTGTTGCAAAAGTCTGCATACATTCTAAATAAAAGTTTTGAGTTCATTTGCAGAATTAGGGTTTCAAATTGCCCTCTTTTTGTATACTGGTCAGTCACTGGTATAATTTATATAGATACATTTATAATTTCACTTGTTTATTCCACAGTCAAACAAACTCTAGCTGGATTCACTGTAGAAAAGCCATTCCCATCTCTTACTTTGGATTGTTACAATTCTTTTGAATCCTTCCACTGAGTACACAGACCACTTCAAGGTATCATATAACCAAGCCATCTATTTATCAAAAAGTTGAATTATAAGTACATTAACATTAGGCTATTAGAGGGCCAAAGAAAACCACTTACTAATAAAGCTTTGAGTCTGTACTCCTCTCTGTCAGTGTGGGCATCCCCTCTGATACATCCCCATAGTCCAGCTATTTCTTTGGAATGCCCTCTAGTTGCCCATTACTGTGTTTGTCTTTTTTTAGAGGTAGATGAGCGTAGCTCAGTCCAGATCACCCCTTGCTTCCATGATGTTCACGTGGAAGGTCTGTGTAAAGCTCAATGCTGGCTTTTTCAGATGGCTGCCCAGAATTTCCTTCCTCTTTGTTCAGGAATGCCAGGTTTCCTGTTTGTGTCTCTGGACCAGGGAGTGGGGGAAGTGAGAGTTTCTTGCTTCCGCTGACTCAGCTCTCTGTTCACACTTTTGTCTGTTCACTGAGGTAGACTGATGGTCACACTGACATGGCCACACATTTCTCACCTATTGTGCTCTTTTTAATACAAATTCTTTCAGTCCAGGGTAATTTACACTGTCATAAAACATGCCAAGGCATGTTCAAACATTTGTGGATCTATCAATCTAGCATATAATGGCATAAGAGTTGAAGCTTATCAAATACCCTAGAAGTAACCCTACAGTTTTCTTAGCTCGTGTATCTGAAGAACACTTGAAGAACAAAATCATAGAAAACTTGAAAACTTACATAAAGTTTTCTACTGAAACAAGAGTGAAAACAAAATCTGGATGTGTAGTCATAACAGTCCAAGTTGCCATTTGTCCAACTTATCTCTTAATTTTCCATAATTTTCACATGTACGGTTCACTCACATTGCAGTTTGATGGAAATATATTGTCCCCACACCAGGCTGGTAATTCTTTGCCTTTGGCTAGAGATAAATTGAGAAAGAATTTATAGATATGTCCTTTTTCTGTGTAAAAATCTTTAACACACTTCATTTTTATTTAAATGCTGAACAGCATAATGCCTTACATTTGTAAGTCTGCACCCAAGTTTATCTGCAAGGTGATCTGTCAAGAGGTCAGTCTCTGGCCTTCAGGAATATGACAGCTCTCTGAACGAGTGCCTTTCTGTTGAGTCATTGGTTTGAGTAGCCTGAACTTGGCTGAGGCCAAGAGGCTCCATCTTTGTGATCTATGGTAATTTAATGTTAATTCTTTCCTTAGGGTTTCTCTAATGGCTTTATTGGATTTCTCTATGTTCCCATTACCTTAGGGATAATCTTGTGCCATAGAAGTGTCTTAAACCCTGCATTTTATGTGTGATTAGATTATATGGTATTTAAAATGCCTTTTCTGGAAATCAGGTTTTCTGGGAGATACAGACAGAAAGCTGTATAACAGCCTTTTCTAGGAGTTTCAGTCAAGATGGTTATTGACATCCACAAAGACAAGTAAATAATTCTTTTTTCTTGCTGTATATCCCAGGGACCTTACATGAGTGATGTGAATGTCATGGCAATGATCATGGTTCTGGTGTTTAAAGAAGAATCTGTGTTCTGCTTTGGTTTATTAAAGCTGACTCATCTGACTAATCAAGTTTTGTGGCACTTCACTCTTTTTTTTTCTCATTTATTGCTTGTCAGGAGGATTTTCAGGGATATCAGATTAAAACCTACCTGGAATACAATGCTATATGACTTAGCACAGTATCTTCTTGCTTTGCATGGGCAAGACCATTGCTTCTGCAGATTTCCTGCACCTCTGTGGGATTTTAAAACAATCTTTTATGTGTATATGTTAGCACATTTTTGCACATGTAACACATTTATGATAGGTTCTTTAATACTGTTTTGACTGATATAACAGAGTTTGTCACAGGCAGGCTTAACCGCAAAGCATCCGCTGTAACCACATAACCTAAGCAAATTACAACAGTTATAAACCATGATGCACAAAGCCCTGAGTAGATTAGCAAGTGGTGATGCAGAGGATTGGAGATGGCACGATGTTTTGTGTCTTTCAGTATGCAGAAGACATTTGTATGAGAGATCCCTTGTTCTGGAATCATAAGAATATGTGCTGATCATAGCCCCAAAGCAATCTCTGAACTATAGAGCAACTGCTTTCCCTTACAAGCATGGGGTTATATATTTATCTCCTGCCTCAGGCAGAAATATGGAAATTTCATGTTGACATACATTTCTGTTTAGAATTATCATAAGGGCTTGCATATAATATCAAAGTAAAGACAGTTTGTATGACCTTTTCCTTTAGTTATGCATCAAGTGGAAATTGATGCCTCTACAGGTGTACTAGAATTACACTAGAATTTTTCAAGTATGGACTAACATTTGCACATAACTCTCTCTGCCCATTGCTGAAGCAGCAAAAAATACAGTTTTGTTTTGTTTTGATTTTTTGTTCTCTGTAACTGCTACGGTTTGATGAGGAGGGGCAAATTTGATAAGAGGTGAATCTCTTTGCATTGCAACCTATCTTCAGAGGTTCGAGGGACTGGGGGCGTCTGGACTCATCTCTTAATAGGGATACCAAGTACTGTGGTAACTATAAGCCCAACTGTGGCAGTAATGGATTCACAAACAGTCTGTTGACCACGGGTCCAATCACCTTCCTAGGAGCCAATCAAGTTCCCAAATAGTGTGATCAACTATAAGCTTGACTCTGGCAGTACTGGATTCACAGTCTGTCAACTGTAGATCTGATCGCCTTCCTATGAGTGAATCAAGTTCGCAAGTGGTATGATCAGCTATAGGCCTGACTCTGGCAGTATCAGGCTCTTGAACAGTCTGTTATCTGTTTCATCTGATCGCCTTCAAAACAAGTAGTCAGGTTCATGAATACCACAATTTATTCAAATGCAACATTTAGAGAACAGGTTTCAAACATCAGTACAGGAAATTCTCTACTACAGTGTGGAGTTTTAGCTACTGCCCAGTGTACAAATGTGCAATCATCACTCACCCAGAAGATGGGAGAGGGTTCTCAGTCTTGAGGAGTCACCTCAGGTAGTGTCCTGACTCAAGGGGAGGAAAGTTCAGCTTGTCGACTGATCCAGAAGTTACAGTAGAGTCTTCCCTCTCTCCTCCTCCTTTTTCCTTAGTTCTTCTTCCTCCCTTTCCCATTTCTTCTTCCTACTATATCCCTCCCTAGTTCACCTTTTATATTTTTTCTTTTACATTTCGGTGGAGCTTGAGTGACGCTAGTCATACTTACTTTTGTTATTGACTGGTTTAGAAAGTCTCCCGAGATAATCAAAAATCCAGAGAGCATGCTCAGTGAGGAGTGGTTGTTTCCTTGCAAGCGGGTAACTTCTAGGGCAGGGTTGTGTATTGGTATTATAATAAGATTAGAATGAGAAGAAGTTGGAGCAAAGTCCATCAGAAGGGACTAATCTGCCACCATTGTCGGCCCAGCACCAGACATCACACTATGTATATGGCTTATCAGCTGCATGGTATAACCAGATTGCCACCTCTGCAGGGAGTACAACAGAGTTTGGCCACGTTATCTTCGCTCTGCTCCACCCTCCATTCACTCATCCTCTCCACGGCGCCATTGGATTACCCCCTCCGCAGGGAAGCCAACAAAGTTGGCCATGGTGTCTCCATTCTACTCCATTCTTCATTTACTCTTATTAGTATGTGCTAGGAGGGCAGATTGTGTTGCCAAGGAATCATGGAGAAGTAGATTCCACACATACCAACCATCCTGAAAGTGGTAGCTGTCTCTCACCTCAAACAAGCCTCTGTAATACCATAACTTCTCTTAGGCCCTAATTTTTCTCTTAAGTTCCCCTTTCTCAAGTGATTCTCTCACCTGAGACCCACTAGGACACAGTCTTTATGAATATAAATCTAGGTGATGCGGTCCACATCTAATGCTTATTTTGACTAGGTGTTCAAGGTAAAAGTTTTCTCTCCCAGCTGTTTGTCAACAGCTGGAAATGAATGACTGCTTCTGCAGTCCTGCTGGATCAGCAGTGCTTGGGATTCCTGGCTGGCTCTTTCAAGTTAAATTTTTTCTCAATTTTTCTGTCGTTGATACTCTTCACATCATCTCCCCAGTGAATACAGTTTGTTTTAGGGTCATTCCCCTGGGTTTCGAACTCCTAAACTAGATGAGTTGGCTACTTCACAACCATCTCCCCGCACACCAGCTGGATTTTGCTATGAAAATGTGACCTTTTCCCAAGTGCAATAGATGGAGGACTATAGATGAGGGAATGTCTTCAAAAGTGTCACCAGGCAAATGTTTTTCTACTGAATAAAAACAAATGCTTCCACATTTTCTCAGGAAAGTCCCTTCATTCTCACAAATATAATGATTTCTTAACAGCAGTAAAAATCCTTCACTCGTCCACATTTGAATATCATCATTCTTTTAATTTCCAGAAACTGCAAGAAAGTGTCTTCCTTGTGGAGCACTTTTTTTTTGCATCACCGTCCTGTTCCTCTGATGCATATTTCGGCTGTCTCAACTCTCTGCCAGAGGGACCAGGCCTATAGAAGCTGCAGAAAATACTCCACCAGCGCAACAGATTTGCCCTGAAATCTCCAAAGCAGATGAAATCTTCACATCTGACAGCACTTATAAGAATGAATATTTATGAATGAATATATATGAATGAATGAATATTTAAAAGTGTAAAAGCTACTTTTCCTCTTTTCTCTAGAAAGTTGTACTCTGGTACTTTAAAACGCAGAGAGAACCAAAACATAAGCCTTGCTTTTATTTGAACTTGCTAACAACTATCAGTGAAAACATTCAAATCTAGTGTGGGAAGTTGTTTTAATATGCAGGAGCATATTTTCGACAGCAAAGACTACATGCCCAAGCTGCAATATATATTTAGTGTCCCTCGATTCCCAGTGAATTTGAAAGAGGAGGCACAGGGATGAGGGAGAAGGGATAAGGAGTGATAAATGACACCCACCACTATTCTAGTATTTTATTTGCATGTGAAACCACAGCTGATGTGTAGGTCTCACTAACCGTGTGGGTTTTTTTTTTTACTTTTACTCTTCCTCCTCAATAGACCTGAGCCAGGTAATTCATTCTTCAAAATGCAAGGGAACCTAAACACATCAGACAGTTCCCATGCATTGGCTACATGGATCAGGCAACAAATAAGTATTCAAGAAACGAGAGACTATGAAAATCCTGACAACCTTATTCTGGAAACATACCTTGTTGAAGAGTAAATGAATACACCTACAAAATCCTTGGATGGGAGCATTTTTATTGATTATCTACTGGAAGAAGGGAGAGCTCTGAGGATTCGGTAGGACAGGTCTGCATCTGAGTTGTCTCGGATTGTTGTAGGATTACGATGAATTGTTGTTGGATGATTCAGCTTGTTTAAGTAGAACAGATGTCTCCTGTACCTTGGTAGGATGGGAGGAAACTTATCAGTAGACCAGACAGAACAGACAGTTAGCATTCTTTAACCAAGGACAGCCTGGAGCTGCTCATTAAAATCAAGATTTTTTTTACACGTTGTAAACTTGGCAGGAAAACCCAAGGCCAACTTAGTGAATTGTCTTCATTATAATACTAAAAATTATGCCCTTATGTCAAAAAGACCCTTGCCCAGGTGAAGATCCTTCCTCTGAGAATGCATAAGATGAGTAAGCAACATTATAATTATATGTAAATTACTAACTAGTAAATGCAAGAAGGATGCTCTTGGGAAGCTACTGGGTGTTTAAATATGGTTTAAATACGGTTTGGAAAGTGTGTGCCTGATTTGTGGGAAACCACAGAGCACCCGGCCTTACGCAACTCCAAAAAAAGGAGCAAATGTCTCTCCTGAACTGTTATTGGCTCGTTGCACACTGGGCAGCAAAGCTCCTTTTTGGACAAGAGTATTACTGAGCTCATCTACAGATGTCAGAGATAACTGCAATGCTGGCCATAATGTTTAAAGAGTGAGTGGCTCTTTTTTTGCAAGAATGTGAGCAGCTCATTAAGGGCTTTCTAACTCAAGTAATCTTGTAATAAGTTATCTCAAAACACAGATAAAGGCATAAAAGAAGAATAAGAAAAAAGGATACAGGAGCAAGGTTACACAGCAAAGTTATGATTCACTTAAATCTCATGACAGCAAACTAATAAAATCCCAAAGTGTTTTTTTTTTTTTTTGATACATATTATCATTGAAGATAGCTGGGGAGGCATAACCATCAAAATATTGCAAATCAGTATAGGAGTAGAAGGGCATTTTGTCCATGCTGCAAAGAATATTTAGGCAGATTACGGAAATGAGCTAACAGGCTAACAATTTAAACATAGAATATCTAGTCTTTTTTTATGCTAACTGTGTTTATCAGTTCTACTCTAATCCTTCTAAAGTATTTGTGTATTTGTGCACCATAACCCAGTGTCACAAGTTCCCAGAATGCTTGGTGCTTTAGTTAAAACTTATACATATAAACAGTGCTCTCATAGTCCTTCAATATTTCATGTAACTAATAAGCAGGTTTTCAAACAGCTCTACAGTCATGGTCTCTGTGAAATGAAGAACCCATCCCAAACATGCCTTGTATGATCCTGTAGCACAATTAGCACAAAAAGCAGATAAATAGAACGTTATTTCTCAACTCAAACTTCTGAAACACAAAAAATGACACTGTGACACATTTTAAGAGTAAAATATGATTCTGCGTGGATTTAGAGAAGTTCATGCCCTTAGATAAACAGTAATCATAGAATCCTTAAGGTTGGAAGGGACCTTTAGAGCTCATCTAGTCCAACCCCCCTGCACATGCAGGGTCATCTAGAACATGTGGCACAGGACTGCATCCAAGGGAGTTTTGAAGATCTCTAGAGAGATCCGTCACTTTCACCATCACTACCAACAAATCTGTTTGTTATCACAAACACCGTCACTCTCGCTGCTAACAATTTTTCCCTTAAGTTCCTGTGGAACTTTCGGTGCTTCAGTTTGTGGCTATTTCCTCTAGTCCTATCTGTGGCTACCACTGAAGAGAGGCCGGCCCCATCCTCCTCACTGCCTCCTTTGAGGTACTTATAGACACTGATCAGAGCCCTCTCAGCCTTCTCTTCTTCAGGCTGAACAGACCCAGCTCCCTCAGCATCTCCTCATAGGGTAGATGTTCCAGACCCCTAATCATCCTTGTAGCCCTGCTCTGGACTCTCTCTGTTAGATTCACATCCTTCTTGTGCTGGGGAGCTCAGAACTGGACACAATACTCAAAATATTTGTCTTGTTGTCTATTTAAGACCATCAAGACAGGCAAGCCACCTCAAATTGCTAAAAATCCAACCAAAACACAGATGGATCTCTTTATCTTGAGAACATGGGATTATCACTCAACTATATTTTGTTTATGTTTTCAGTTTAAGTCACACCCATGGCACAATTGCAACTGAATGTTTTCTGGGCCATTGATTTCTTCAAGATCATATCTTGTATGCATCAATATTCACATGCGTGCACACACAGGTATAAACTTAAGAACATTGAAAAGTATATCTTATCTGTTTCATAGCATCATTACAGGGGCTATTTAGTCAAGATGACAATATCTACAATGGTCAATTAAGCGATGTTACAAAGCTCTTTTCCTCTTATGGAATACTTTCTGGGTTACTGTGAAAGTACAAAGAAACAAATTTTAGACTCATTTGAAATGAGGCCTTATTCCAAAAGCTTTTGTAAACAAAAGTTATATTAACTTTACATAACCCATTAAAAAGGGTTTGGAGGTTTCTTATATTAGGTTTTGTTCATGTCTTTGATTACTAGCCAAGTTCCCATACAAGGAATACAGTGTTACTTCTAAAACTACAGAGACATAAATCTATGTCCCTCTAACCACAGACATAAATCTATGTCCCTCTAGCCTTCATTCTTCACTAAATGTAATTGTCACATTAAATGTGGGGGTTCCTCAAACCCATTTTATTTGATCAGGCTGTCAGTGTCTGGGGTAAATGCACTTCAGCCCCTTTTCCTTGCAGAAGATGATATTTTTATTTTGTGCACCAACTCTGGGTGCACAAGTGCAAGCCAACCACGAGATATGCATGACCCTTTTACCAGAAAACGGGAACATATCAACTGTCTCAATATAGAGGAAGTGGTTACCAGCTGTGTATCTAATCACAAACGGCACTCATCACACAAAAGAACAGTTTGTTTGGAACATGTTGACCACATCCTGCTTTGTCTAGGATATAAAACTAATCCAAGGCTTTTCAAGTTGCAGTTAGATTCTCCTTGAAAGCGGCAGTTCTGCAGTGGAGAACTCTCTCCTCTGGGATCAGGATGCTGCCTGAGGAGTATCCTTGAGGTTGAGGGTCCTCTTCCATCTTCTTGGGTGAGTGGTTATTGCACATTTGTGCATAATAGCTAACTAAGAATCCCATGGTGTAGTTGAGAAATTCTTGTTTTGAGGGTGTTTCCTTGAACTCTTTTTATTTGATCAGCCTCTCAGTATCCCAAGAAAGACAAGATCCTTGTGCCTGAGCAGTCTGTCTGTGCCCTGTTTAGGGGAACCCTGCTGGACAACCCATCAGATTGGAGGGTGACTTGACTAACCCATTCAGGCACCCACAATAACACCATCACTGAGTCAAATCCCTTATTTCAATTATTCCAATCTCCAGAGACATAAACAAAACTTAAGTTTTCATTATACAAAATGCTAGCTAGTGTGTGACAGGATAAGATTCAGAGATTGCAGTTGACAGCACACCGACTGTAAAAACAAGCTTAAAACAGCACACAACAAAACTATGATCACTAATAGCCACTAGTGTGAGCTAGTCATTCAGCATACATTCTTACTCAATAGGCATCCCTAGGGAGACAGTTGACTGATCCTAGAAGTTATCATGGAGTCTTCCCTAACTTCTCCCCTCCTTTCTTCACCTTTTTTTGCTTTTCTTTACATTTAGATGGAATTTGAGTAACTCTAGTCATCCATAATTTTGTTATTAATTGGTGCAAAATTCTCTTGCTTTCCTCTTAAAGATATAGTTCAGCAGAAATATAGAGCTCATAATCAGTTGCATGGCACCACCAGATTCCCATTCCCAGCCCTGTGTCTCTGCCTCACTTCATGCTCCATACTCCTCTTTGCAGGTGCTAGGTTATAGGTTGTGTTGCCTTGGGCACTGTGGAGGAGTAGAGTCTGTGCATACCAGCCATCCTTGTAGTGGCAGCTTTCTCTCAGAAAAGTTTCTGTAACGTTATAATTTCTCTTAGGCCCTAGTTTTTCTCTGATTTTCCCAGCTTTCTCTGATTTCCTCCTTATCAAGCAATTTTCCCACAGTAACTAACTCCGTGTTCATTTTGAAACTTGTTATTAAAACAAAATAGCAACAAGCTAAACCTCCCAGAGTATTTGGAACTCCAGGAATGCATCAGACAGGAAAACAGAAGAAGCTGCATTTCAGTCCACACTGTAAGAAGAAAGCATTTTCAACAGAGGAGGAAACATTTCTAAGTAAACATCAGACTGGGGAGGGAGAGAGGAAGGAAGGAAATGAATTCCTCCCATCTAATTCCTCCGTCAAGAGGACTGATATCTCAAGGGTCACTTGAAGTACCCTTCAAGTGGCTTTCAACTCCATTTTTCTGATTACAAAGAGACTGTCCTATGGCTGCTTGCTGGACAGAACACATCAAATAGTTTTGCGAATGAATACATCATTAGTTTTATATTAGGGAAAAAAAAAAGTGTAATGCCAGTTCAGAAGTTTGCAGCAAACAAAAATAAGACTGAATAGCTAAGAAGATTAATTCACACTGCAAAGACACAATATTATAGAAGTGGTTGTTCATGGCAAATAGAGAATGTATTTTCAAATTCATTTACTCTGTCATAAGCATATCAATGTGAGCAATCATCTTGTATAAAATACTTTGCTAGGACTTCCTTCACAGGCAACCAGTAAAACACCGTTGGTCTCATCCCTCCAAAATCCCTCGCTTGCAGGTCACAGTCTTAACCTGTTCCCCTGATTTTCCAGGAACAATGTAGGATGCGGAGTAGCAAAAATCCTCAGAGGAATCCGAAGTGCACAGTGAATTTGACAACGAGTAGTCTCCATCTGGAACTCATCTGGCCAGGACATGTCTCCTACCACTCTGTGCCTGCCTGAGGACCAGGCTGCATTTGGTTTTCAATGTAAAATAAATATTCTACAATATCATTAGTATTATCTCAACAGTGAATAAGTTGTACTTCTCGTTTTGCATGATATCGCTCCCTTTAAATTCATTTTATTACATACTTGCACACGCCTATGGAGACATTTAATACAAATTTTTCTGCTGAGATCTTCCCAATTAAAAAGCTGGAGGTAGCTTTTTTGTAAACAATATACCCACCCAAGAAATATGCACAAAAGCCCCTTATAGTGTGTAGAAATTATCCTTTTCTTGAATAGAAGCAAAATGTGCAGAGACCATACGTGAAGTGGCATGAGCGAAAACCACCCAAATCTCTGGTGAGCCTTTGAAGAAGCTCAAAGAGCTCAGGAGCTGAGACCTCACTTTGCTATAGGGACCTACACTACAGGTCTCTCTCCTTTCAGAAACCAAAGTTGATGCAGTTCTCCACACTGCAAGGACTCGGCATGAGCTCTGTCTTCTCATAAAATTTCCCTTATTGTGAGTTGGCGGCATAATCTTGGAAAATACGGCCTTAGATTCTTTAGGTTAAGGGAAAGAAGAGTATGAAGACTTCATTTTGTTAAAGTAGATGGGTACTAATATTTCTTTTACTGTTCTCAGATACAAAGTGACTGCTACAAGTATGTTATCCTAGACTTTGAGGCTTATCAAAAAGGAATAAATTGCAAACCCTTTTGAATATGAAGAAAAAAAAAACAGAGGTTCCTCTAACTATGGAAGGAATTGAATAAATAGCTTAGATATGGTCACTTGATATAAAAAAATAAATATGTAGTGCTTACTAACTTTTATTTTTCATATGGACAGGTAGTTACAAAAACTACCCCTGGAAGAACAGAGACTTCTTCACAAAAGTGGTTCAGATTGAAGGCAATCAACCTTAAGAAGTCTTGAATAACTGATTACATTTCAAAGAAAAGAATTGTCGAAAACCCCATGGTTATTCAGAAAATGCTCACTAGGCACGTATTAGTCATAGCAAAATCACATTCTCCACATTCCCTGCAATTTATCTCAGTCAGTCTTTTTCTTCTTGTGACTGGAACTACTGCAGGTGGGAGAGGCCAGAAAGGGCGGAGTTAGCTCACTTTTGTGTTTGTGTTCCTCTTTGTCTCTTCTCTCAAGACCTTTGTAAGATATGAAGTGAGGAAAAAAAATAAGGTTTTGTTTGTTTGTTTTTAAATCTTGCTCACTTTACTACAGAGAATAGTTCTAGATCTGGTGGAAAACACTGTAGTTCCAAATGCTTATTGCACCATAAGCACTTGCGAGAAATCTGTACAAAAACAATAGTAGAAGTAAGAAGCTTTTAGTAACAGTTGCTTTGAATGAAATATATTGCAAAGGGCTCTCAAATACAAAAAATAAAAACAATAATTTAAAAAGTCATTCTTTCCTCTGTTTCTTAAATTGTCACAGATACCCTGCACCAGAGAGAGAGCAGCTCTGTGTTCTTAGGGATCTCAGTGCTATTGGGTCATGAGCCAGGAAACTCCAATTCTGATCTTTCTTCACCAGGAACAAATGGAGATTTATTACACTGGCCAGCTCTTGACCAGCTTCAAGATACTAACACATCTGGCTCCAGAAGATATTAATGCCTTATGCCTCTGGCAAGAACGATGCAAGTTACATGACCATGACCAACAAGAGCAATGTGTGTTGCTCTTCTTTTTTACATTGACCAAAAGTGTGTTGTCTTCCACCAAATTTTGGAGAGTCTGACATCTTGTATCACAAATCCATAGAGCTCTGCACCCTTATCATCCAGATAAAGAGAGGATGTATCTTTCTGTCTCCCATCTCATTTCATGACAGGACCATACATGTTATAAGCCGTATCTGCACAGGAAACCTGAAAACAATCAAATATAAATATGTATAAATCACATTGCAGCAAATAAATGTTGATAACAAACAGATTAAAATTCATATTAAAACATAGGTATATTGTTTTCACCATTGTTGTATGTGCACATATACAGCATATATGTTGTATGTGTTGTGTTTTTTATTGCATTGTTGTGTAATGTGAATATCCAGGAAGTCTGTGAAATCTGGGAACTCTAAGAATGTATGCAAGACAAAGAGTGTGCTAGAGCTATCTTGAACCACACCTAGAAAAACATCACACAGATGCCACATCCTGAAAGAATTTTAGCCTGCATGTGAAGTAAACAAACCATGTTATCTTGATTAGCAAATATGCATGAGGACTGTTAAATACCTTGATGGGTGGTCTACAGATAAACAGGGTATAAGTTAAAGAGAAAAGCAGCTGCTGCTGGGAAAATCAGTCATTATCTGAGCAGAGATGGAATCACCATGGACTGCCTCCATGCAAGAAGCACCACTCACTTTCCTGTCTTCCTCACAACTGTGTATGCAGACCCGATCCCTCTGGTATCCTGATGGATACAGCTACATATGTAAGTGTTGTCCTATTATCATCGGAAGGGAAACATATTATCAGTATTTGATCTCATGTTTTGCTCTTTGTGTTTGGTTGACCTGGTTATGAAGTTCAGATACAACACTTTGCTTCCTTCACTGCAGACTCTCTCAAGGAGGCAGCACAGCACCCTTCCATTCCATAGAGATGAGGATGACACATCAATGCCTATGCATTGACCATATAATTCTTACATGTAACGTGCTATTTCCTTTTTGTTATAAACAGACAAATCCTCTGAGCCAATTGATTTGTCAGTATGCGTTATTGTAAGTAGCAAGCAAACAGCACTGGGCGCACAGGGAGTCTCTGCTCCACCAACGGCGCGCGCTTTGCAGCCCGTGAGAGCGTCTCTTATTTACTGCTGCCCCCAAATCTCCTCCCAGTCTGGATTCCCAGTTCTGACGCGGTACAGTGTTTCTGCGCGTGCTCTCTCCTTGTTGCTGGGAGGTTTCTGAGGCCTTCTGGTGGTCTTCTTGATGAAGGCTGCTCTTCTTCCTCGCTGACCTCTTCACCCCTCTCAGGGCTCTGCGCATGCACCTTCTGGTTGTAGTTGCACCATTCTTTGCGGTTTGGCCTTGTTCCTGCAACAGCCTATAGAAGCTTAACATGCTGTTATTTCATCATTCTTTGCAGTTTGGCCTTGTTCCTGCAACAGCCTATAGAAGCTTAATGTACCGTTATTTCACTTTGTTTGTCTTGCGAATTACATCCTGTTTATCACACTTTTTGTCCATCTTCACAGAATCACAGAATGGTTGAGGCTGGAAGGGACCTCTAGAGATCATCTAGTCCAACCCCCCTGCACATGCAGGGACACCCAGAGCACGTGGCACAGGGTGGAATCCAGGCGGGTTTGGAAGATCTCCGGAGAAGGAGACTCCAAAACCTCTCTGGGCAGCCTGTTCCAGGGCTCTGTCACCCTCACAGGAAAGTTCTTCCTCACAAAAAGATGGAACTTCCTGTGTTTCAACTTGTACTCATTTCAACTTGGACTCACCTTCTCTCACATTATGTTTATATTTGGTTTGATCCTTCTGTTTTTAGTTACACAGTTTGCATTTTTTAAGCAGAAAGTGATGTTTTAATAGGTATGATGTATATCCTTTTGTTACATTCCCACCTATGAGAACTGGTGGCAGTAGCTTTTATTTCCCTTCTAACAGTCTGGATTTTAAGCACTTGTGCTCTTGACCTATAGAGGTAAGTTCCTTCTTCTTGGTTATTCCAGACTGAGAAACATGCACTAACCCATAGCAGAGTTCTAAATTTCTCCATCATCATCCTGGTTGTTTAGCATTGTTGTCTGAGAAGTGGCTGCCCAATGTGCAATGAACCAATAGTCATATTTTACTCCTTTATTTCAGTGTTGCACAAGACCAGATGTTTGGTGATTTACCACAAATAGAGCACACCCTTCTGACTTTCCAAACCATATTTACACACTCAGTAACACCCCAAATACATCCCTCTTGCATTGATTGATTATAACGATGCTTACTCGTGATGTCCACTATTACACATTCCCTGTGGAAGGGTCTTCACGTGGGCAAGAGTCTTTTTGACCTGTGGGCATGATTTGTAGTACTAAAACAAAGACAATTCACTTAAGGATACATAGGCCTTGGGTTTTCCTGCCAAGTTTGCAACGTGTAAAAAACATCTTGATCTCAACGAGCAGCTCCAGGTTGTCCTTAGTTAAAGAATGCTAACTGTCTGTTCTACTGATAACGCTGTCTGGTCTACTGATAAGTTTCCTCCCAGCTACCAAGATACAGGAGACATCTGCTCTACTTAAACAAGGTGACTCATCCTACATCATAGTTCATCCTAATCCTACAACATAGTTCATCCTACAACAGTATCACTCTTCCCATGCTTTTCCTGCAATCAAGAGTGGGCCTCTTGGGTAGCACAGTCCTTACTATAGGATGGTGCAATGGTGTGTCCCATCAGCTGGCAGCCACCAGGGATGTCTGGTGCCTGAGGCACCACACTGCAGTGTTGTGTGAAAATGCAGTGATAAAAAATGAGATGACACCGCAGAAAGCCTCAACTCTGGCAGTACTACATGTGAATAAAGTGATAAGAAATAAGAATAAAACAATTGTGAAAGAACATTGGAACCTGGTTGGATAAAAAGAAAGCAGTCTTGTGCTTGGTTTTAACTGTTGCTTTTGGAGGGAATTATGAAAGATTAACACCATCCTACACAGTGTGGTGGGCCCTGCTCCAGACGGCTGGACTAAGCTCAGGATCTCCTGCCCAAAGAGGAGGAGAAGCCTGCACCCTGATTCCTCTGCGACTGGTAGGGTATCAAGGGATCAGGGGATACAAATTTCATAAAACAGCAACTTACCTGCAAACCTAAAACACGGCTATAATGACTTAGGCTGAGAGACTAATCTAAGCGAGTGATAAAATGCTTCTTTTCTTGTGGCTGTGCACAAGTCCTTGCTCTTTTACAGCCCCCCTTAACTTAGTGAAAAATCAAAAGAAGCCTTGGAGCAGCACCACCTTGGTGCAACACTACAGACAGGATGGAAACAGTACTTACTCACTGTTGGCTCCAAAAGGCAACAAAGAGGCATATCTATACTTGGCCCATGGTCACCAGCCTAAGAAACCTGGAGAAATGAGGATTTGACAGCTGGCATTGCTTGTTCTCCCTGTTGCTGCAAGAGACCTTGGACCCAACATCTGGACACATGCATGGGGGTGCCCTGCTGCTGGTCCCAGTGCTCAGGGACCCCTACTCTGGGACGTGATTACTGGGCAGATTCCTCAGCCACCACTCATTCCGGTGCTTGTGACTAAGAGGGCATGCAAGAGTGAAACCTCTTTTGTTTCAGTCTTTATTTAGTCTTAAATTAGACTTAAATTAGGGAAGAAAGCCTGATTATACAAGATATTTCATTTCACACTTTTTTTTGAATGTACATCATCGTTACCATATTATACAAAATACATATGAATATTAGAGCAGCCATAGTACTTTTCTATGACTTACCATGCTTCTCAAGTGTAATGATTTAATTGGCCTTGTCAGAGGTTAAAGACATTTAATCGTTACTCTGAATTTTTCTGCAATCCCGAAATCCAACTGTGAGATGGTACTATTAGTTTCCTTGGTATTCAAGATACCAGTCCCTTGACTTTAAGTTTTTTTAGCCTTTTGGTAAGGGTTTGAAATGGGTGAGGAAAACATACTACTCTACTGCACCATATTAACATGTCACAGTGACATCTCAAAGGCAACTGTGTTGATTTCTCTTGAGGATTGAGAAGAAATACAGGTATACAGTACAGGAACACAGGTCTTCCAAATGTCTGTAACAGTTCTACCTTCACACATCTGTATTTCTGATGCGCTTTTTTGACAACTCTTTATGCTAGCCCAGTGTTATATCCTTAAATATTTTTGACTGTGTTGTCCTTCACTCTCCTTACATTAAACTGTTCTCCGAAAGACTTTCTGTCTGTGCTTATACGTGCAATAGAAATATGCTACTAATGGAACTGGACTATTCTTGGGATTGCTCTGCTTATTTAACTTCTATCATAAAGGGCTGTGACCTGAACAGTGATGTGCAGTGCATGCCAAGAGAGGACAGCTTCAGGAAAAAAAAAAAGTGAAAAAAAAAGCATGACTCATTTTTTGTTTCATTTTCGCTCTACTCATGATATGTTTCTATTCTTTTATGACAATAACCATGAATGAGCAATCTGGAAAGAAGAGGAGATTAATCTTAATTTTGCAGTAGAATAAGGAAAAGGTTGGAACTGTTGCTGCTAAAATTCCATCAGTTCTGATGTTTAATTACAGTGATTAAAAAAATAAAACAAATAATACTTTCACATAAAAATACTCAAATAATACACTGTGGGGAAGGGTCAGGGGAAGACAAGGACATTATTTCCTTGTCCCTTGATTTTTTTTTTCTTGGTTATTCAAAATAAATAAATAACAATCTATGTTTCCTTTTTAGTCTCAGGAGAGACATTCTACAGGAGTGATGTCTCCATTTACATCTTGGTTAACGACTGTTATGACCCGCCAGTTCTTACACAAAAAGGTCTGCTTGTCTGCAGAGCCAAAAGCTCTGAAGCTGAAAAATAAGGGGGTTGTGTCTCTTCCATTCCTCAAATGAGTGAGCTGCTGTGCTACTACACAGGGAGGTGTACTGCATCATGAGGCCAAAAGATGATTCTGAAAGGCAGACGCAAGGACACAGCAGGACTCTAATGTATGTGTGTACATATGTATATTGTGATAAATATAAGTTATTTCCTTCCTTTCTGCCAATAGAAGCAGAGGTGAGCACTGTAAGCCTAAATCACCATAGTCCTATCACCATCTCTGTAGAAGTCTGATACCCAGGCGTTAAAATCGATTAAAATGCTCTGCAGACCAAGGCAGCATATTGTCCCAGCCCATGCACTTTAAAAGGCCAAGGATTCATATTTCAGCCTTGTCAGTGACGTCTCTTCCCTGCGCCTGCATGTCTGATCAAAAAATATGACATTATCATTCACCCCTGACTTCTGTTTTATACAGCAGGTGCCATCTGTTACTAGTGTTCACTCCTCGTGCTTTACATGACATGTCAGTTATTACAGTTTAATTGGTATAAGTACAAGAGATCAGATAATGAAACAAACCACTTCCTGAAATTCAGCATTTAAAGAGACTTACCCATTACACACCCAGCAAACCCTTCTGCACCTGCTGCATTTTCATTCTGTTCCAATCAGTGACCTCAGTTCTGCTCAGATATATGTTATCATGTTCACAGCAACTGGAAAATGGCACAAATTCCAGTGCATCCCCACATACTTTACCTACCTTCTTAAAACTTAATGTCAGATATTAGCAAACAGGCACAAGAGAGGGAGAAAACAGACCCCAGGAAGAACATAGACCTTGTCTACCTGTGCCTTTTGCAATGCTCTGTTGTAAAGCCTGAGGACGGAGATTGCTGGGCACACGGTGCCAGCCAGCAACACAGGAGTATTCCTGGGTCCTGCATCTAGAAATGGGGATGGAGCACTGAAGAAAGGTAATTTTGTATTCATCTATCTGGGAAGTTTTGCTAACAGCTATTGGAAGCTATAGAGGAAAGGAAAAAAAAAATGAAAAAAGTGCAGTTGTACAAACGTTTATTTCTCACATATAAGCAGAAATAGTGTGATCAAATAAAGTCCTCAGACAGAGAAAAAGACTGAGTCCAGAAGAATCCTTTCCTGATCTTACAGGGAACTCAGGACACAGGACACTGGCTCCTGGCACTTAATCACTTAGGTTACTCCTATAGTAAAGTTCAGACACGATCAATAAAACGCATAGATCTCTCTCATGCTATCAAATGCCAGATGTTTAATTCAAGGTGACCCAGGAACTACGGAACATGATAGAGAAATGGTTCCCCACTTTTAAGCTTTTCACTATATGTAATAACGGTTAAAAAGTGATTAAGAGACTTACAAGTGAGGGAGTAATTCAAAAACCCAATAAACTCTGCTCTGCAGTTCAGTCATTATAGTTCTATCAATTTATCTTGCAAAACTTAATTCAGCAATGAAGAATAACTATTTTAATGGGTGAATAAAATGTATGTAATTCACCTATTAATTTTATTGTGCTCATAATAAGGGCCAAGTAAATCCACTTAAGTAAGAACTAACCAGCAAACTAGGCCTACTTTCCAAACTGTTAAATATATCTGAAAATTTTCCATGGCTGTGGAGTGGACTAGAGAATATTTGAGTGCATTGTATTTGGTGTTTTTTTTCATAATACAATAATAAATGCAATATTTTCTCTAAGTTATAGACACAAAACAGTGTACCTAAATATGGGAAGTGGCCTTGTTTATGAGAAAACTAGGTAACCGGTAATAAAGCAAAGTGTGAGAGAGTCTGTGGATGTGTTCTGTGAGTCATAAGACTAGACTATTCTAAAAAGAGTTTTGTAAAACTTATTCTAAGATAGAAATTGTTTTTTTTTTCCATTTTGTTTTTATGGTTAACTTTGGTAAGCCGCATTTAGTTCTTATTTTTGCCCTACACAAAAGAGGAAGACACTTGAAATATTATTTTCATTTCAGATTCACTTCTATGCTATGTACTTATATTAGGTTTTGACTGTTTTAAGCTAAATAAATCAGATTATTACAGATCTCATAAATGTAAAATATTCTTGAAACAAGAGAACAACAGAATTAGAAAGAGATTAAAAGAAATATCTGTATTTATGTTAAAAGTAAACATTGGTAAGTGATAATCAACACTTAAGTTCTGCTGAGAAACCTTCTGCTATGTGGTGACATGTATCACTTTCCCTCGGTTACCCTCCAAGGTAAATTATTTGTGAATTGTTGCAAAGGGATTTCTTCCAACCTTCCTCCTTAACAATGAAAACTGACCTATTGTCACAAGACAAGATCTTGATTAGATTAATTGCTTTAGCCAGTTGCTAAACAGACTAAGTACTCTGAAAACTGAGAATGGATTTTATTTC
Organism: Crypturellus tataupa; assembly: GCA_034781795.1. Taxonomy (NCBI): domain Eukaryota; kingdom Metazoa; phylum Chordata; class Aves; order Tinamiformes; family Tinamidae; genus Crypturellus; species Crypturellus tataupa. Next base: position 644,351 of record JAWLRI010000241.1, read on the forward strand.
TTTTGAAAAGCACTGAGATGACAAAGAACAGCTAACAGTTAGAGAAAGACAAAAAGTTTAATCACTTTGATATGACAGCAACTTTACAGATTATGCTCTTTTTTTCAGGAATAATGGTTACACTTCTTAGAGAGAAAAAAGTAAACTGGGGATAATGAGGGGTTACTGAACACCAGGTCACTGAAAGAGCACCAGGAGCTTGAAGAGGTCCCATAACATGGGCTGCTGTTGCGCTTGCAAAACTGTGAAGGAACAGCAGCTGAGGGCATGATTGCGATGTGAAATCTGGAAATTTAAAATGAGAAAATCGATGAAGCAAACAATCACACAAGACTTCAGTTGTTTATTACTCATCTCTGAGAGCATACGTTCATCTGCGGCCAAGCCACTTCCCACCAAGAGAGGAACAGCACATAATGCAGCAGGCCTCATACTGGTCTGGGGACGCAACACAAAGCCGCAGTGTTCCCACCAGGGCACGGAGGGAAAGTGATGCATGTCACCACAGCCCCAAGCCCTCGCTGCACTCCAGAAGGCTTTTAAAGTTCATAGAAATTCACCTCCACTTCCATAGTATCCCTTCTCCCCTCTATACCAATTTGATTCAAATTTGCTCACTCTTTACATGCACAATTAAGCCGAGAATAATGAGAATAAAGTCTTAAAGCAATACAGATTTATTTTTCCCCAAACCCTATTATAATTCACAAGATTTGAGTGGTTGTACAGAGCAGCTCATCAAAAAAGATAAAAGATAAACCTGAAAATCTGCATTGAAGGCCACTCATGAGGGAAGAGTTGTCCTCTTACATATGATAATTTCAGAAGCTGTCATCATTTGCTGAATACAAAACAATAGCAATTGGCAAGTGCACTAGCAGGTGCTCATGGTCATGGAAGTCAGTTATATTGCTTATGCATATCTAGACATGGGAATTAAGCATTGCTGGCTATTTTTTTTGTGTGCGAGTAAAAGCTAAGTTAGGCATTGAAGAACATCAGAACATCATTTTCATGAGAAGCAAATAATTCTACAGCAAATCAGAGTTCAGTAAACATCTGTAAAATAAGAAAAAAACAGGCGAACAGTTAGAAAATATCTAAATATCTGTTAAATAAGATATGAAAGGGGCCATAAATGTTGATTGGATCGTTATGAGGAGATTAAGCAAGAGGCAACTCGTGCCTTTGTGTGTGCCAACACACAATGATGTACACCACCAAACTGCAGCAAGCAGGTAGGGCACAGCACGTCCCCCTGCCAAGGAGCCCAGGAATACGAATATGAAAATAAAGCAACAGAAAAGAGCTCCTTTGGGAGCCCCATTCCACCCACTCTGAGACATTTTGCCCAGTGATACCCGTCCCTGCATCAGCATGGCCCATCAGCTCTGCTCAGCAGAGCTTTCACTCGCTCCTTTCTGAAGTCCTGCCCAGACCCATGTCAGTGCCCACTCCTGGGCTGTGCTCTTGGTCTTGCCTTGCCACCTCCGTCACATCGGTCTCAGCTCTCTGGATCCCTTTGCTACTCCCTATTCCAGGTACTTCACACCTGAACTCCATCTGCACTCCAAGCTTCGTCAGCTTGTCACTGAGAGGCTTCCTATTGTCTCCTAAGTACTAGTTAAAGATTATAAAATTTGATCTAAAACTCTTCTTCGCAGAGCTGCTGTAAGTAAGTAAACTTGTAGACTGAGTATGGACTGTACCTATCAGCTTGCACTTGCTCAGGCTGCACAGTGTTTGTTCCATTTTGTTTTTCTGTGATGCAAGTAACAATTAAACACGGTAACAGAGAGGAGGCTCAATCCTGAGTAACACAGTGAAGAATCATTCGGACCAATTTCCACATTAATCAAATAAAATCACGCACAGCACACAGCACCGCCTTCAGCACTGTCACATTCCACCCCGAATTTCGTATCATCACGTTTCCCGTCTCTGCACTTCCTCCCCATGGGAACTCGGGAGGCTGCAGTACGCTCCTTCATATACCTGTGCCTGCCTCATCTCCCCACATTACACTGTGAAAACCGAACCTTACGACTCAGCATGACTCAGCAAACAAACTACCCCACCGCACCCGAGAACTTCCTGGAACAGCCCCCATCTCGGCGGACTGGAAAACTCCGTCCGAAGCCCACCCATAGACGTATCCCCTTATCACATGAAACCATGCCTCAGAAATGGATAAAAACCGAGCGCGCGGCAACGACGGGGTCCTTGGCAAGATTCCCTGTCACGGGTGAGCCTTGGGCCCCAGCTAGCTGGTAATAAAGGGTATCCTGCTTACGTGAGCCTCTCCGTGTTTGTCCCGCTTGCGGCTTGAAATTCGGCCCTAACATTTGGGGGCTCGTCCAGGAGATCAACCTCACCGGCGGGTGAAGCACGAGAGACGCTAAACGATCTGGCAAGCAGGATAGTACGGGCCCTGGGAAAGGGGTTGGTGAATACTCAGGTGGACGCACCGCAGGGTAGCCTGCCGGGTGGTGTGGGAGACGTCTCCACCATCCCTAGGATATTGGGAAAGGTTGAACGCGCATGAAGGTTTAGTCTGGGGGGCCTCGGCGTCTGGGTGGGCCCAGGCGTCCTGGGAGGGGCCCCGGCGAGGGAGTAATCTAAGGTTTAGTCCAGGGGGCCTCGGCGTCCGGGAGGGCCCAGGCGTCCGGGGAGGGGGCCCGGCGAGGGGGTAATCTAAGGTTTAGTCCAGGTAAGGGCCCGGGGGTCCGGGGGGCCCAGGCAATTTTGGTCAAAGGGTCTGTATCTCGTCTGTCTGTATTGTCTGTCTGTATTGTGCATCTATTTGTATTTGTTCACCAGTGAACCAACAATGGGACAAAGTCAGACTACCCCCCTTTCTTTGTTTGTTGAACATTTTTCTGATGTCAAGAAACGGGGGCATGATCTGTCAGTGGAGGTTAAGAAAAACAA
>JAWLRI010000241.1:652634-671004 GCA_034781795.1 Crypturellus tataupa
GGCGGGGGCAGGCGGGCCGGGGGGCGGCCGGGCGGGCTGAGTGACAGGGCGCGGCGGCGGCGGGCAGGGAGGTGGCGGCGGGGCCGCTGGCGGGGGACAGGGTGAGCGAGGAGCAGGGCCCGAGCGGGCTGTCGGGGTGAGAGGGCTGGGTGCGCTGAGGGGTTGTCAGCCGCCGGGCAGCGGCGAGAGCAGGTGACAGCGGGGTGACAGGGTGGGCAGCGTGGGTGGCAGCCTGCCAGGTGGGGGGCGGTTGTAGGGGACAGGGCTGGGCAAGGGTGACAACGGGGTAGGGGACAGGGCTGGGCAAGGGTGACAATGGGGTAGGGGACAGGGCTGGGCAAGGGTGACAACGGGGTAGAGGACAGGGCTTGGTGCAGTGACAGGTTTTGACAGGGGTGACAGGTTTTGTGGAGTGACAGCGTTTGGCAGGAATTTGACAAGGGTGGTGGTATGTGACAGGGTTTGGCCAGGGTGACAGGTTTGGTGGGTGTTTGGCAGAGTGACAGAGCAAGTGGCAGGGTTGGGGGGGAGGGAGGGACAGGGGTGGCAGGTAGGGGACAGAGGTCCGTGACAAGCCTGGATGCAGAGGGGACTGTGGGACCATGGTCCCCACTCCCCTTTTTCCTTCCACCTGTCTCCAGTGAATCGACCGATATTTTGCTTTTGTGATTTTCATGGTATCAAATTATGCTTGTGTTTAGGAGGGAGTTGCAGACAGCATAAGGAAAAAAAATCCTGAGTTTTCTGTGTGAAGAGGGCAGAAGCAAATCTATGTATTTTAGCGCCAGCGTGAGAGAGGAACCGTCAAAAGCAGTTGGGGAGGCAGGGAGGATGGAACCAGCTTTTTTGAACTTCAGCCTTGATGTCTCATCCAGTTGGAGTGATTTGCACTGACAGCTGAGCATGCTAATAGGAATTAAAATGTTCTGTTTCAGTAATAACTTGCATACTTTTGGAAAACCAAAAGAGTTCCCATGCTTTTCTAGTTTATGTGATTAATCTGTTAGAACATTGTTTGAGACTTGTATTATACTACATTCTACTACTCTTGATTAGCTCTCGATTTTTGACTTAGGAGTTTTTCCATGTACTGTGTAGCTTAATATTGATAGTTTCTACTTTTAATGGTTTGCTTACCTTTTTATACTGCTTTCTTAGTTCTGTTACAACAATTTTCTATATTAGTCTTTATATCAGTAAGACTAATACTTAAAACTAATAATTGCATGTACTTTTATATAAATGCAAGTAACTCTAGTGTACTATTTCTTGTCCCATACTAATCAGATAACGGCCATCTGTTGATGTCAAGCTGCATTTTAAGCTTCTTGCTGTGCTTTTAGGCCTGTTACTTAACTAGCAACATTTAGAGCCAAAGTTGAAAATTGGAACAAATTAACTAGTGTGTGATGGACCAGTGGTTTTAATAAAGTCATTATTTTTAAGATCTACAAAGCTAACAGAAAGTGGTTTACAAAGGTGCACGTGCTGCCTGGTGGTGATATCTGTAAGGGCCTTTCCCCTTGCCATGAAAGAGAAATCAACACTCCAACTCACATGCACAAGAGCATCCCATTGGAAATATTTAGAAACTTTTTATTTTTTATTATTTTATGGTCTTGCTGCAAATAAAAAGAAAATCAATCCTAAAGAGTGCAGGTAGATATATCTATTTTATTATTTGTCATTAAGCTACTTTTAGTATCTCCTCTTGGGGTTCATTTCTTCTGACAAGTTGCCTTTCTAACATCTGTTTGGCTGCTCCATTCCATGTGATACAACTCTCTGGAAGCTGTGCTTTGGTGTAAGTTAGGCTGTTTTAGCACAGTTACTTAGAAAGATCTAGTCCTTATAGAAATATATGTATAGGCTGTGAAGCCTAAAGGTCATAGACCTCTTCTACTCTGTACTCTCATCGTTTTTGGAACACTTGCAAGTGCCATTTGACGCTTTGTAAGTAGGTCTGAAATACAAAGCGGTGTCATAGCAAGCCTGAGAACGTGTCTCTAACACTTTTGTTTAACTGAGATGAAGGAGAAATGTCCCCACTTTGGAACCAGCAGCCCTAGCTCAAGATACCAACTAGCGGCTCCACAGGTAGAAGGGTTGCTCTTAATGCTCACAAATTATCCACAGGCAAAGGTGTCCTGGTGAGCTGGGCTGGCAATGAGAGTGAATGTAACTGATTTTTTTTTTTTTCTGGCCTGTGGTTTATTGGGGAATGTGTGCACAAAAAATTGGTTGATGGACCTGAAAGGGCAATAACTGAGCTTAGTGGTAGCAGGGAACAGGAGGAATGGATAGGGTTTGGAGCCAGCAATTCCAGCAGTGCAAAAGATGACGCCTTTTTACGGCTTGATTGTTCCGGTTCTAGTACGTAAGGTTTTTTTTGTTGTTGTTGTTTTGACTGTCTCCAACTTTCCTTTATTTCAGATGCATTCACAGCTTGACAAAGAACCTTTCGAGATATAGTGCTGATATTAAGTCCTTGCCACCGAACATAAAGGATAAACTGATTAAATTAATAAGTCTGCAAGGGCAAATAACTGATTCAAATATCGGTGAGGTAAGAACGAATTCCGAACTACTCTGTCAGTGCTAGTTTATTACACAAAGATTAGCTAAACTAAAACTGCATAAGTCAACAAATCAATTCAGGATTGTTATATACCACACACATCTTTACATTTTACTTTTACGTTCTTTACATTTTTTTTTCTTTTATGTGTTTCTAAGCTCCATAATACTTACAGTCTTATACTGGAAATAATAAGACTATGCTTTTTGGGACAAGGAAACTAAAAAAAAATACTTCAGTCAGTAGTTATTAACCTCTATTTAATCAGCTGACATAACATCTCTTTTCCTTTTGGAAAACCAGACCATTGCAAATCAGTCTGTTCCTGAGCATAAGAAACTGTGCAATGTTTAAGGCAATATCAGATTGTACTGCAGGCTACAATACCAGTTTCTGGTAACTTGTCTGATGTAGTATATGTATAGTGCAGAAGTATGGCCACAGTAATGATATTTGGAATGGGTTTTAGTCTTTTTGTTGGTATTATATCTTATATTTAGTGACATGGATGATAATATGTAGCATAAATGATAGGGAATATTTTAAAATTATTACTTAAGGTGGCATCTGGAGGTGTTTCCAGCTCTGTGGAAATTTGTTTCTGTAGTCATGCTGGTGACAGAGAAACTGGCTTTGAACAGTAACAGAAGATTGCACCTCTTTCTTCTGACGGTCTCAGAAGAATAGTATATTTCAAGAACGAGAGAATTATGAAAGCTTTTAGGAACTTAACAGATTTCTCTTTTGCCGTATGGACTTTAAATATATGATGCCAGTACAATTTATTTAAATTTTGAATCTTTTAAATATCATCATATTTAGGTTGAGGAATTGATCAATCCAAATGCTCTCATCCTTCTTGCTCCTGGATGTCTGTCAGTATTTCCGAATGAAACTGGTTTAGTGAGTCTTTAGCTGAAAATTGAGAGTCACAGCTACTTCACTGTCTGTCTCCTGGAATTTTGTTGAGTCTCAAGGGAGTCGTGAGACGTGAGGAAAGCTAAGGTTGGCCTTGGTGGAACAGGGGAAGTGAATGACTCCCTCTTCATTCCTGCTTTGATACACGACATAGAACAGGCAAACAGTATCAGTTTCTCAGAGTTACAATAGTGAAGTTAATGCTAGAGGCGGACTCAGAACTATTGTGGAAAACTTACTTCAGTATGCTCCATTGTTTTTTTTTTAAATTGTAAAAATAGGTACTTTTGTAAAAATTGGACTCGTGTTCATTCATCTTGACAAGTTTGAGTTGATTCAACTTTTTTTTTTTTTTTTTTAGGTATTTTTGCAATAGTGAGTCTTTCTAAACATCCTAAAAACACTATATGAACAAAAACATATGATTGTGTATGTACAAACATGCAAATCTATTAATGTTAGATTATTTTTAGTCTGGAAAGAAATTAGAGAGTTTAAGTTACAATACTTTTCTTTGGGCTCTCTAGAAATGTCATCTTTTCTTGTGTTCATTCAACAACTCATCAATGCTTTCTCTTGAGCCTGTTTTCTAACTAATATTTAGGTATTCTGTTTTTATTCATTCTTGTGTGTTTTCCCTTTCTCTTCACACTTCCTGACATTCCGTACTTAGCAGGACACTTTTGTTGAACTTACTATACCTTAAACTTTGGTGCTATCGGTATCTGGCTTTGTCTCATTTACAATTTTTAAGTGATAGTCATCTGTTAGCTTTTGAAGATAGCTTTTTTTTAGCTTTTTGAAGATTTCTTAATGCAGTTTCACTCCTCAAATTTCCTCTTCTTTTATCTTGTCATTACTCTTCTTGTTGGTCAGATAACTCTCATTATTTCTTGCCCATATTATGTATAACTAAAGTATTCCATGTTCTCCCCACTGGCTACACATCTCATTCGTCTGCTGTATAGATAATGGATTGTCCTGTTTCAGCTTCCGTTCTGCTTTTGTCTTTCCCAGTCTCCACAGTATTACTGTTGGTTCTATTTTCTTTCCATTTTTTTGTGCTGTGCTATCTCATCGGCTTCTGTGCAAATACTTTCCTTGCTGTTGCCCCACCCTCTGCATAAATTTTAAACATCTTGGAATCAAAATACTATTCATTATCTCTTATACATAAGCTTCTTTTATCTGTTACCTCCATTTTCCTGCCCAGATCTGTGTTACCATCCATTTTATTCCTTTACTATGCTTTTTGCCAATAGTAGCTTTCCACAACATGTATACTGAGCTCCTTATTCAAACTCAGTTTTGCCATAAAGATCTATAAAGCCTTTCGATATTTGCCCACAGACTGTAAACCTTTCATGTACATTCATCTCTTGTGCTCTGCATACAAACACTCCTTCGCGCTTAAATCCCACCCTCTTTGATCCTAGAGTTTTATGCAAGTATTCAGTGAATGTGAATCTCTGAAGGGCATCAGAAAACTAACGTTTAACTAGTAATGTAGTCATTGAAAAATCATTGGCCAGGGAAGCATAATGCTCAAATTACACCAGGTGGGCAGTATTCTCACACTGTTGCTTTCATGTAGATTTCCTTGCACCTAAAGCTACCTTCCAACCCCTTTTTGCACTTCTAATTCCTTCTAAGATGGCTTCCCTCATGTGGCTTCAAAACTGGCAGCTTGCTCATTCTTGTTGCGCCGTAGGCAATCAGCAGTTGTGAAAGAAAGCCATCAGTCAGGGAAAGGATCTTTAATAAGTTTAGATGAGCACTTTGACTTCCAGTAGGTCATCTTTGGTTTTGGGTGCATTATTTTCTTAGATATGACTTCAGAATTATCAATGAAAATAATCCCTGGATATTATTCTTTTAAGAAAATTGCTAATAAGTATATCCATAGATTTATGGGATGAAGGGGCATGTTTGAGGCTTTTAGCTTTGACACCTTCCCCAAACTTCTGCCTTTGTCAATGATATCCAATGTGTCACTCACTTTACCAAAAGATTGCAATTATAATCCACTGGAAGTTGTTGTTTTTCCATGAGGCTTATTTAACAGTAAGAATTTTAGCAGCATGCATATTTGTGTAACACAAGAACAATATCCTATAATATCTGTGCTGTAAGTGCTGAGTGAACATGAAAAAGGAATAGACTTTCCAGAAATCTCTCAGCCATGCTGTTATCTTTGCTTGCATGGAAATTTACGGTACACAATAATCTGTGTGAGGTAAGGAAGAGAATGACAGACTGAAGAGAGATATTTGGTAATACGATAACCTGTTCTAACATATGATGTGATGTTTGGCCTGTTGGTCTGAAGGGGACTAGAAGTGTTTTTTATCAAATGAAGCAAGAGGGAGCTTGTATGTGTGTGTGTGTGTTTTGTTGGTGTTGGTGGTGGTTTTTTTAATAAGAAGTATCAGGAGACCTTAAAACTGAAATTAGAGGTAAGGTTTGTGGTCTTCCTTTGCTTTGCCTCTTAATTTCACAAAAGCTCTCTTGAGAAAGATTGTACAAGAACTCCAACCTGTGGTCTTAGGGGAGTGAAACTGCCTATTTAATGAAGTTGGATACCTCTTCCTGGTATGATAATGAGATTGCTTGTTTATGAGGCAAAGAGCATGGGCGTGTTTTGTGTATAAATGAGAAAATACTCTGGGGTAAAATATCTTTCAGATCTTAACATGTATCTGTGAAACAGATTTAAGTTTTGACCAAACTTGATCAGTATTTACACTTCAGACTTCTGGCATTGTAGTTGTGCTAGTAGGTGTGAGGTTACGAACCTTGGTAACCTATCTGTGCTGACAGAAACACTCATGTTAATTTAACTGCACCAATAGTAGTATTTCCACTGACTAAATTTGTGACTCTGGTGATAACTGATTTTTAGTGAGGAGTAACAGCTTGCTGTTAAATTGTGTCCAAACTAGGAATGCTTTGTCCAGGTAGTATATTAGTATGCTGTAGTGTTAACACGTTTCTATCTAGATGTTATCACAGGAACTAAACAACCTCTAAGCTGTAGGAGATGAACTGTTTCTGCAAATATGGCATATTTGCTTTAGAGATTCTAGTTTCCAGTTCTGGTAACACCATCCTTGGGTGAATAGTTTTTAAGCCCTATGTAATGTCTCATGTCATAACAATTTCAGTTTAAAATATGCATGTTCCGCTACGTAACAGTGTAGACTGAAATACTAGGTTTTCATTACAGGTATTGCACCCTGCTGTAGAGTCTCTAGATCTCCGGGAATGTGATATTTCAGATAATGCACTGTTACAGCTTTATAACTGCAAGCAGTTGAAAGAAATCAACTTAAATTCTCGCAAAGAAAACAGATTGGGAATCACTTCAGAAGGTAGGTTATCTGTGCACAGATAACCGGGATCTTATTTCTATTTTATTTTTCTTGAAAGACTGGAGTAAACTGCAAAAATACGTAGGGTAAATATTGTTTAAAACTCCCCAGTGCCACGCTGTTATATTGCTGAAGTGACTTTAATTAGTCAATTATAAATGTAGAGCACTGATTATCTTACAAAGAAAGAGCGCTATCAGGTTACTCTCTTGTTAGGTTTCTGGTAAAATTGGTACATTTGATCATATTTTTTACTTCATCTTCTTAATTACTTCTTGTTCAAAATTGGTTCCAGTCCTTTCCAGTAGCACTGGGGCTAAAGTTTCTGGCTTGTGGTTTCCTAGGTCACTTTTTTTTTTTCCGTCAGTCGTTTAAACGTATTTGTTATGCCGCAAGCATCCCTGGTTTGAAAGATTTTCTGGCTTTAGGATTTGCAAATTCAGGTACTATTCAAACTCTGTTCTAAACTTGTGTCAGGAGCTTTGACTTAAGTGAGTTTTACTTCACATTTAGGTTTTGTTATGTCTTTTCATTGCTTTTATTCCTTCACTCCATTATCTCATCTCATTGAAAACTGAGAGAAAATATTAATTTACTTTAGAGTTAATATATACCTTATTTTAGATCTACCTTGGTCTAGTGTCTTTTTTTTTTTTTTTTAACCAGTGCTTAGTGATATATTTTTTTAGTCATGTATTTAATTTTTTTTCCAATTGGTTTCTGGAAAATTTCACTTCATTTTTATACTGTTTTTTGTTCCTAAGACATAGTTTGCAATGGTCTTCCCTCCATGCCTTCATCTGTCCATTGATTTCTAACATGGTCCATAAGTGCTTTATTGCTTTATTGACCACCTTCTTAGTATTTCTTGGCAGATTTTCCATGAGCATAGAGCTACCAGAGTGCGGGTGTGTGGTGTTGTTGTAATTATCATGTCTGTCCCTTCCATTCTGCTTTCTCTAGAAAACTGCCTCAGGTTTCCCAGTCTCTTCCCATCCTATTGTCCTCTTTCTTTTCTAGGGTAGCTCCTTCTGCTCTCATCCTCACTGATCCAGGATGTTGCTCTATGTTCTGTTTCTGTGTCGCAAGCTCTTTTTCCAGCACAGAATAATACTCCTTCACTTGATTTCTCATCCACTAGCTAGCTAATCTTCCCCTCACTTGCCCTCATGATCATATGCTGCCATGAATCATGTTGGGCCTGTTACTTACATAATCTTATGGATCAGATGCCCAAAATACTTCAGTTGTATGAAGGAACATCCATCTTGGAAGGATCTGCTGGATTTTCAAAACTGTGGCGTGGCTCAAGGGACATCTCAGGCCATTGGCTGCTTTTTTTTTTCATGCAGTCATTGAGGTGATACTTCATATGCATTTCCTGAGGTGTCCCTCCCACTAAGGAGGAGAATTCAGTGCTCAGAAGCCTTTATCACCTCAGGCCTTCTTCAGTAGTGCCATTTTCCAAGGCTCCATGTCTGTTTGGTATTGGAATTTTCTTTTTCTCACTACTAAATTGAAAAAAATAAGCTATAAAATAATTTCCTCTTGTGTTGGCTCAGCACAAAATGAAAATCGAGCAGTGGGTGAACAGAGGACAGCATATTGGATCCAGCATGGCAGTTAGTTAAAAAGCAAAAAGGTGACTTCTCTAATTGGTTTCTGTTTCTTTGACAGGTGTCATAGCTCTGGCTTTGTCCTGTCCTTACTTGCGGGAAGCGTCTTTCAAAAGGTGCTGCAATATAACTGACAGTGGAGTTCGTGCTCTCGCACTCAATTGCCACTATCTACAAATAGTGAACCTGGGCAACTGCTCTGGCATCACTGATGCCTCCTTGCAGGCACTAGGAGAGAACTGCAAGTTTCTTCAGAGTGTGAGCTTCTCCTCTACTCAGGTAAGCAGGGGTGCAATGGGCTAATTAACATTTACTAAGACTTACATAAGAAAATTGAAAGAGGAGTTTTTTAGCTGTATTTCTTGACAAGTTTTTAGGGTCCAGAGCCACCATTCATTTCTAGTTTCCTCCTTTCAGGGAAGAAATATGTTATATTTTGCATCTTGATATGAAGAATTTCAGTATGACAGAATATGACAGTATTTATTAATGAAACAAATTTATCTTTCATCAACAGTCTACCTATTGTGGGAAGTGGGTTTCTCTTTCAGTGTTTTGTTATTTAGTTTTATTTTCTTCAAGTTGTAAAACATGATGAAATATTTCATATAAAAAGGAAGGATCTTAGACAAATGCGTATCTGCTTATGATTAGAACAAACTGACCTAAAGCAAAATAAAGGATGTCAAACATTGTAAGTGCATAGAAGAGGTAAACAGCAGACAACTAGTTCTAGTTGTAGAGGGACTCTGCCTTCTGGATATGCTGTCAAAGTCGTGTTATAGAGTCAACAGAAGGAGAGTGACATTAAAAATGCTACAAAGGGCACAGGCTTTAATGTCAGCTTGTAGTTAGTATGAATAAAGGGGGGTCATCGTTTGTAACAGCAATATTATAACAGACTTCATAACAGTAAGGTAATGAAGTTGAGGAGGGTAATTCTTGCGACAGAGGAGAGTTGGCTTGGGTGGTAGAAGATTATTTTTTGTTGAATATGAGCCAAGCACAGCATTCATAACTGTTAGATTTAAAAAATGTGTAACAGGTTCTATATTTTTCTATTTTTTATTTTTTTTTCTGTATTTTTCTATATTTATTATATTGTCATTCTCTCTTCAGTTTATCCAAAAGGAGGGAATTAAAAGTAATTTCAATCTTTTATTTGCTATTTTTTTTAATTTATTCAAGTTCATGACTTTTTTGTTCTATTCCCTCTCTCCCCTCTTCCTGTGTCTGAAATAGATACATTTCCTAATATGTATTTTAGCTTAGCTGAGAACTTCTTGAATAATTAAATATTCCAGTATCTTTTTCCTCCTTTCTGGTACTCAGTCGTGTGGTAACACTAGACTTCAGAATTTTATTTTGCTAAAAGAAATGGAGATCTGTATTAGAAGTCAATGAGATATTTGCAAAATATCCTTGTGACACTGCCCATGCAGACTGCAACTGTAGGGGTTCCTGCCTGTAAAGGCTGCAGGGCTGAACCATGTGCTTGTGCTCGAGTGCCATGGTGCATGTTCAAAATATCAAGAGGAACTTGCAAATCTGTGCGAAAGAGTCAAGTAAATGAGGAAGTCAAAGAGAAATGAGTGCACACAGAGGGCACAAACCACTAAAAAACAGATGTAAGCAAAACTAGAAAGGGGCCAAACACCAAATGATGATGGAGGCGGTTTTAAAATAGGATCATGTGGTAAATCCAGAGAGATGAAATGCAGTAAAGTGGAAGGCATAAGGAGTGCTGCAAAAGAAGTGCAAGAAGGGCAGGAGAAAGGAATGGGAAATACCAAACTACGAAACTGTTCTGTCCCAAAATCAAAAATAAAATTTTTGCATTTTGAAGAACATGATTGAAATTATTAAAGTTTAGAGTCAGCACTGACTAAATATTTGTGTTATGTTTTTTGTTTTAATAATTTTAACAGACAAAAATTAGTTATTTGATGTTAGTGTGTCTGTAAAAGATAATGCCTTATTGAAAGTTCAGGGATGGGGTTGCAAAATAGTAAGTGTTGTCCTGGACTTTCAAAGGGGACCTTAACATAAAGAGTATTCCTCTACTACAGGACTTATGTCCAAAGGAAATGTCCCCCTTTACCATCTAGTGCTGAAGTGCACGTATATGGCACAGAGATGGGCCTATCTTTCCCACTTAGGCTGAAGCTGATTTTATTTTTTTGGGACTAATTTTTGCTAATGGTGTTTATTTGAATTAGCATGTTTTTTAAACCCAGTAGTTAAGACTTAAGTATCAGAATTGAAAAGTTCTTCTACTACTTTTTTTTTCCCTTTTAACCTGTTACATGTTTAATTCTGCATTCCCTGGCATCTCTTCCAGACGAGCTAGACTAAAATTATAAAGCTATAGAAGGCTATAGAGCTTCCTAAGGACTGCTGAAAGGTCTAAAATCAGTCCGTGGGGAGGCCCACATTTCTTCTGGCCTTCTTGACGTGCTTGCAGTGCTTCCTCTTGGGAAGAGCAGTGCTCGGCACAGCCTTCAGCGCAACAGGGCCCGAGCGGGGCTGCCCCGGGAGGTTTCTGTGCATCCCAGAGACACGAAGTAGCCCCTGCCTGGAGCATGCGCCTGCCAGGAATTAGCTGGGAGGAGAGCACTGCTCAAACCTGCCAGGAAGGAGAGGTCTTCAGTTATTTTAATAAAATGATATTGACTTGGTCACATCTTGGGTTTTTTATCCTATTTGCAAAATGGAAAATCTGTAAAAATTGAGACGAGAAAAAAAAATTAGACTCTGCATCTTCTCTGCAGAGTTTTGTCATAGGGAAGGGTAGGAATCTGTGCTTTCTCTGTCCTGCCTCAGCTGCAGGTGTCTGTTAGCCTTCCTCCAAAGTTACTTGCACGAACAGCTTTATATTCACTTGGGATTCTTTTTCAGAGACCAAATTCCAATGCTGATTAATTAATAATAACAAAATTGATTTGACTAAGAGCTTCCTAGAGATAACTTAAGTCTCTTAATAAGGTTGGGTTGTTTTTTCCTCCTTATCTCTGCAAAGAGTTTTCAGCAGCTTTCTTCTTGTTGGTCCAGGAGTGAGTACAGCTTCTCTTGCTTATGAGCACACCTTGAGGACGAGGGCCAGTATTGTTATCAGTGGGTCACCAACCTTATATAAACTATGTCATGGTTTATAGATAGGTGTATTTTCAGCAAGGCTACTGGGGAGAGAGACCCTAAGTGCTTTCAAAAAAACATGCAGACACAGATGCAGAAATGGTCGAATGCTTGGTTCTGCTGCATAACTAAGATAGAACCGGGAGACAAAAGTAGTCTGATGCTTGGATCTGCTTTCTGCTTCTCGCTTCTGTAAGCTGCTTGTCTGCCTCAGCCCACTTGCTACCCACAAGATTGAGCATGGGACAGGACGGCCTGTAAACATGCCCTCCGATCCCTCCCATAAACCAGAAGAGGGAAGGGTCTTGCAAGAGTGACAACACAGCAATCAAAGACTAACATACGGGTTAATACCCTATTGGAAAGAGGCAAACAAGTGCTAAGAAGGCTAGGAACCTATAGACATATCCCCTATAAGGAAATACTAATGTGTATGTAACCACGCATTTGGAGATACTAATGAATATGTAATCACGCCTCTGGCATGTATAAAAACTGAATGCACGGTAACGACGAGGTCCGTTGGCGGAACCCCTGCGTGGGATGAGCCCGGACCCCAGCTAGCTGGTAACTTTGTCTTCTTATCTTGTTGCTGTTAAATTTGTCAATGATCTTGCTGCTATTAAATTTTTGAAATACTGCCATTAGATTAGTTAACTACTACTCTTAAAGTTGCAAATCAAATTGATGGTCTTTGTCTCCTTACTTCCATATTTGGAAAAGGGACCTAACACTCGAAAGGAGGTTTCCGGACAGATTCTCCAAAAAAAAAAAAAAAAAAATACAGAAGACACCGATCGTGAGTCTGGTATTCCCTGGGTTGGGAATTGCTACCTCAGGTGTGTGAAGGCACCCCGGAGAAGATGGGGCAGAGAAAGAGCAAAGCCCTGCGGGAGGAACCACTGAGGGACCCTCAGGTAAAAGAGAAAGAAAAGTTGCCCGAAATACCCCTCGACAGTGCCCCAGGTTTAATGATTAAACACTGGGATGATTGGCCCTCTTTTAGGGAAAAATCAAAAGAAAAGATGGGTAATTACTGCATGATAGTCTAGGGTGGAAGGGAAATATGTTCCGATCATTTTAAATGGCCTATTTTTGGATCATTTGAAGATTGGATATGTCAAGCTCAAAATTTTTATGTAAATCAAAAGCAGCCACATAGCAGGGAGGAAAGTGAATATGCCCTTTTATGAATACCCACAAGGGCTTATATCTTTTCTTTGAGTAAGGAGGGGAAAAAGACATCAAAAAAGGAATTATGGGATCCCCTCAAATATCCCCCACTCTATGCCTCTACCGCAGAGGATGATGATCTCCCACAGCCAAGCGCCCCAAAGGAAAGAAGGGGAGTTCTAACTAGAAGTCAGACTTGGGAAAGACAGGGAGAAAATAATAGCGATAAGGAAGCTCAGTTATTACCTCTGTGCGAAATGCCTATGCCCCAGCAACCCCAAGGGGTAGGGTTTATTTCAGTACTGATAAATTCGAGGGATGTAAGTGATTTTAAGAAATAAATGGGCAGATCTGTTATGAGTCTCAAAGAGGCTTGACCAGTTCCTTGGACCTAACATTTACACCTGGGAGGAGATACATTCGATCCTCCGAATCCTCTTTACAGCAGAGGAAAGGGAAATGATAAGGAGAGCGAGCATGCGAAATTGGGATCGGAGGCATCAGCAGGGTCTGGGAGCTGATATAAAATGGTCGCTCCAGAGACCTAATTGGAATAATCAGAACCCAGCAAACCGGCAACATATGAATGATCTCAGGGACATGATAATGCAGGGAATAAAGGAAGCCATTCTGAGGGGCCAGAATATTAACAAAGCTTTTAATGAGTATCAGACGAAGGCCGAAAGAAGGACGAAACCCCCACAGAATGGCTGGAGAGGTTGCATAAGGGTTTACAACTATATTCCGGGTTAGATCCGGATTCCCCGGTAGGACAAGCTTTGTTAAAAACGCAATTTGTTGCAAAGTCATGGATGGACATTAGGAAGAAATTGGAAAAGATCGAGGACTGGCAGGAAAGGGGATTAGACGAGTTATTGCGAGAAGCACAGAAGGTGTATGTTGGGCGAGAAGAAGAAAACCAGAAGCAGCAGGCTAGTAGCCGCTGTTAGGGAAGGACAGAGGGGACCCAGACCGGAGGGATCCCGACCCCAAGGGAAGGAAGGAGTCCAGGGAAAACGAGAAGCCTGGAGTGTTTTTATTGTGGGAGAAAGGGACATTTGAAACAAACTTGCAGGCAGAGACAGAGGGATGAACAGCAGTTCAAGGGAGATTAGGGTGGGTCAGGGGCTCTATTTGTTGTGGACCAGAATATCTTAAGAGCCTGAGTAACGCTAACAGTGGTTTTGCTTGATAACTTGCCCTTTAGATTTAGAAATAGGTATTGTTAAGGATTTGTGTAAAGGGCCCACAGAGAGGCTCTATAAGCTAGTGTTGCGGCTAATTTAAAAGTAACTTGCAAGGTAAAGAGAAAATGTTCTTACTTTTTTGTCTTATTTGTGAAAAAGAAAAGCCGGCTTCCCCTTGTTTGCTATCTGCTTTAAAAAGAGAAGGAATGATTTGTCTTCTTTTTTGATTTCAAGCTTGAAGATGTGAGGTTACAACAATTACCCCCTGGGTGTGAGTTAAGTAAAGACGTTATAACTGTAACCTTAAAATTCAAATGTGAAAATGTCAAATTTTGAAGATTGAGACCTAATGATGAAATGACCGTACAAATACTGTGTAAAACGAATCTCTAGTCTTACATGATAGGTATTTTAAGTGGGTTATGATACTATATTTTTCCAGGATCTTTCTTTTCTTTCATTATAACTCGAAGAGTATTTCTTTCACAGATGGAATTATAGTATCACATGCCTGGCAGTTAAGAATAAATTAGAAATAACGGGAGTCAGATAGAAAGTCTTTAGTTTATGAGTGTTGTAGATTATCTCAATAGATACATAAGTGTTTTCCAAACCTTTTTGTTTGCAAAAAGCCTCATATTGTGCTTTTTAAACTTGTGTTGAATACTGTAAGAGTAATAAGAATAATATACTATCTGTTTGGAGATCTTAAGTACTTGAGGGCACTATAAAGCTCAATTAGCTAAGGATTACCAAGTATTAATAATTTTAATTTTCAGAGTGTTGATTAAAGATTCTCTAAAGGTTGAGTCATCAGATTCTAGCTGCACACTGTCACATGCCTCCAAAGGTTTATTCATCCAATAAGCAACAAGGGGTGGGTGTATTTATCCAGTGATCAACACAGCCCACCATGTCGTCTCCGTGGTTTACTAATGGTAAAACCTGTTATTCCAATGCAATTATTTATTTTTGAGGGGAATAGCTTCGATTGGTGAGAATTGATTTCTCTGCTGTGTAGACAACCTGTCATGATTCAGTTTTGCATATGTATAATATATTTTTACCATGTTAAAGAGCAAAATCAGATTGAACATGGCTTTATTGCTAATTCTGTGTTAGATATGCTCTATCAAAACAGCAAGACATTTGAAGAGGTTGAAGTTCTTATTTAAAAGCCTTGGGAACCAGTTACATCCATAGTTTCAGGCGAGCAAAAGACTGCGATGAGAAGCTGCAGTCCAGTAAAGGCGGGAGAGACCCAGGTAGTTGCTCAACACTAATCCAGTAAAAGTGCCAGCAAACTTGCTGTTTTGCTTTATGTGTTGCTTAATCCTTGGAGGTGAAGTGCAGAGGATGCTGCCTCTCTCCTCATATAGTAAGGATGGGGAAAATAACTTTTCTGCTGGCTGTGAGGCTTTGCAAGAGTGGTGGGAGATGCCCCTACTGCTACCGTTATTCGAGAATTGGGTGCGTGTTATTGGTGTAAGTCTGTCCCTGCCAAGAGTAGACTCTGCTATGCAGAGTATTGAATAGTGAAGGTAGCATTGTTCTTGAAGCTTGCAGTTTTACAGGAGAACATCTTGTAAATGTCTTGTAAAATAATCATTACTTAAGTCTCACTTGGCATCTATTAAATACATAGATGTTTCATCTTTATAAATTCTATATTGGTTTGTATTTTAACGTGTTTCTGTTACTGTTTCTTGCCTTTTTTGGCAGGGGGGAACCTACTTTGGCAAATTATTCTCCTATTTCTAGGTCTATAGAGCTAGAATTGCCTAGTATCTCTTAACAGAGGCTATGGAGGTCTGCTCTTTTGTCCTTTTAGTAAAAGGACATGCTTCATGCTTTATTGTGGGTGTATTTTAAAACAACAACAGCAAAAATAATACAAAAGCATTTTATAGTGATAAAATTACAATTTGGAAAGTAAGCTCGATACTTTGAAACCAGAGATAATGCCAGAAGGGATGAGTATATTTAAGGATTCCTGGGTTTCTAAATGTGTATATTGATATGCAGCATTATATTATAATTACGAAAAATGTCTCTTGTATTCAGATCTTAACTGAAACTTTATCTCCTTTTTTAAAAGAACAAAATAGTGCCTATATGTAGGGAAAAGAAGCATCACTTTCTGGATTTAATGTTTACTTGATAAAGGCAGCAGGAGAGCCAAGCAAGTATTGTTAGATTGAGCAGAAATGTTTCACTGTATTTAATGTAAAGTTGGGAAAGGCTGGTCTTGAGTGAGTCATGGCTAAGAACTTATTCATCCTGGAAGTACTTACACATGTCTACCAAAGAGCTGTCAGATCTGTCTTCAGATTCCCAGAGTGTTTTAATCTTTTCCACACCTTGTCTAGCACCTTGTTTTTAATCTGGTTTAGGATGGGATAGTGGTGCTTTCTGCTATCTTGAGTTACATGTCAGGACCCACAAGGCATGCCTTGAATGTCTGTACTGAAGGAGTACTATGTCCAGCTGAGGAAAGAATTGCTATATGACAAATTCTATTGAAGTTGGTAATAAACGTAAATATAGTCTTAGTGTGCTCTTTGTATGGATGGACTTGGGCAAGTGTAATTCATGCCGTATTGAACTGCATATTATTTTGTGCCCCATATAGCACTGTGTAGTGATACTGAAGCCAAATTTGAGTTAGAAGCAGAGCATACTTGCTTGCACCAGGATACATATACAGGCTAATGAAGGCAGGAATAAAAATCTAAAACTGCAATGTGGGTCTCTTTCAAGCACAGACTGCTCTTATGCATCAGAGGACATGCACGCTGGTTTTAGAAAGCAGCTGCTGTAAGTAAGGGTGCTTAAACACATGTTCATCTTGAGGCGTATGCTTTGAGGTTGCTACATGTGAGCTTTGTGGAGCAGTGATACTTTCCAGAAACGAGGTGTCTAATTCAGGAAGACTCGCTTGATCTGTAGTTGGACCAGCTAAAATCCGGTAAGAAATAGTTTTACTTGGGACCTGTCATTGTAGTGAAGGACTGTCACCCTGAATTCCTGAGGATGCCAGTTTTGTGTCCCTGCATCGTGCAAATATGTAAAATACGTCTTACTAAGCTACTATAATAGAGTTTCCCATATTTTCTAATTATACATTACCTACAAAGAGAGGTGCCTAACACCAGGCCCATTTTGAAAATTTCTGAAAACACCCAGAAAGGACTAGCATGCTGTCTCTTGGTCAAAGGGATGTTACCAGGTCATACTGGCTCCAGATTTTTATGTTGGGAAACCAAAAGAGTAATAAGAACAAAATCCTAAGCAGACTTACCAAAACCTCTGACCAATAGAATATGTTTAAATATTTTGTAAATGAGTGAGTGTTACTTGTGAGTTTCAGGAGCTTGTACTGCATTCTGCAGTTGAAGATCATGAAAATCCAAAGGTGAAGCTGAATTTCTTAAAGGTGATAAACCACTTTATCCAAGCTGAGGCAAATGACATAGGCAATATTGTCAAACTGGCTGTTTCGGCATATTATACAGGGTTAACAATATGTTTTTCGGTTTTAGTGGAATTTCTTAGATCATACTAAGACAACAGTATTTCTTCCTTCTTTGCCTACAGCTGAGAGATAAGAACTACTTCACTTTTCATATTGCAGGGATTGATACAATTTTAGTTTAAAAAAAAAAAAAAAAACTGTAGTTAATAGTTCCGATATACATACGACCTCAGTGCTATATAAGCCTACACTTGTCCATATGTAAGGCATACAATGTGGCATTATTCTTTTAATGTCTATAAATGACATGAGAATGAGAAGGAATTTAGGACTTGAATTTTCATTGTGCTTTGAAAATACCAGGAGATACAAGCTAAGCTTGGTCCTGTTTGAAAATGCTATTGCCTTCAGCTTAACCTCAAAGACAAGTTTGAAATCCTAAGGGCTGTTACGTACATGCAAGTCTAGGGCGTAATTCCAGGTCTGAGAATAGGTTTATTGTTGGTTTTTTTGCCTTTCTTTTCTCAGTGGTGTGGTCATCGCTGCCTGGAACACGTTTAGAGGGTGGGCTGAGTGAGTTAGACTTACCGTAGAGCCATGGCATCCTTTGAAATCATCCATGCTCACTACATTCACTGTATGCGCTGTATGTGTATTTTTAGATATTCAGTTGTTAGTATTGTTCCTTAATCTGCTGCGCGTAATTTTTGTCGTGGTTTGAATGTTCTGTTATCTGCTGTTCTGTTACCTGGCGAGCAAACACAGGAGCAGGAGCTGAGCGCGCTGCCGGGGAGGCCGCGGGGCGCCCGCTGAGCGCTCCTCGCCCACAGCCACACGCGGACTACAGCGCCCATGATGCCCCGCGCGGGAGGCGCCGCCATCCCGGCGCTCCCTGCCCCGCGCACGGCGCCAGGCCC
>JAWLRI010000241.1:671104-688614 GCA_034781795.1 Crypturellus tataupa
TTTCTCTGTCCTGCCTCAGCTGCAGGTGTCTGTTAGCCTTCCTCCAAAGTTCCTTGCACTAACAGGTTTATATTCACTTGGGATTCTTTTTCAGAGACCAAATTCCAATGCTGATTAATAAATAATAACGAACTTGATTTGTTTGACTAAGAGCTTCCTAGAGATAACTTAAGTCTCTTAATAAGGTTGGGTTGTTTTTTCCTCGTTATCTCTGCAAAGAGTTTTCAGCAGCTTTCTTCTTGTTGGGACAGGAGTGAGTACAGCTTCTCTTGCTTATGAGCACACCTTGAGGACGAGGGCCAGTATTGTTATCAGTGGGGCACCAACCTTATATAAACTATGTCATGGTTTATAGATAGGTGTATTTTCAGTAAGGCTACTGGGGAGGGAGATCCTAAGTGCTTTCAAAAAAACATGCAGCATTAAGACCTCCTCTGGCTAAAACATGTCTCAGGAAATCCTATTTCCTTTATGCTTTTCTGGCAAAGCATATTATCTATGTGTGATAAAACCTACACTTTTCCAACAAATTAGATGAGACTTGTGATTTCTTTTTTGTTCTTCCTAAAGCAAATTGCCAAAGTAGACAAGCTTGTGCTTCTATCAAAACCGTGGAAGGTCATATTATAATGAATACTAACTCTTAATTTAAGACATAGATTGAAACTTTTGCATAAGAGATCCTTATCTCTTCCCAAAAAAGTTCCATCTTGTGGTCAGATCCTTTAGGTTAATTTTCTTTTAACTCTGCCTGATGCATTTTCATTTGAGTATGATGTGCTCAGTCCTGTAGAGTTTCTCTCTCCTTTTTTTTTGCATCACAGCAGTCTTAGTTTCTCCAGAGTTTTGCTTGTCTGGCGCTAGGCTTTATGGTATTAGTCTTTACTGGGAGAGATCCCTGTGAAAGCCAGTTGTCTGTATGTAATAGGAATCTAAGAAAGCAGAATTAGCTTTGGTATGTAAGTGGTGGGGGGAAGAAAATCAGAAGGTTTATTTAAATAGAAGTCAGTGACCCTGTATCAGTCTTGTTCTTTGTTTATACAAAACCTTCACTTGTGTGCTGTATGATTGGTCTTTCAAAAGATAAGTATATCAGCTAAGGCTTGTTCAAGTTTTTCTCTACTTTGTCTAGATTAAATTAGGGGACAGGCTGTACACATTCTTCTAAAGTCTTAAATTATCACAAGTTGCCTGAAAACGTGTATTGTGCTTGTTCACAAGTAATGGGAGTGATGTCATTACTTGCTGCCCCTGGAAAGGAGAGATCTTGTTGCCTCCTCCTTTGGTTTTTACTCTCTTCACTCTGCCATCTGGTCCTGCCTCTGCTGGACACACTCTGGCAGCAAAGAAACCTCTCTGATCAGTTCAACTCGATAATCAAGAAAAAAGCCTTTTCCATCTGAACTGAGATCAGAAGCACTGGCCTCATTTTATTGGAGAAAGCAAAGGAATGGAAAACAAATAACCACCTTCCTCGTATTGGTGGAGGTGTTGGTCCTGGGTTGCATAAAACTGGCCCATTTCCCAGCTCTTTCCAGGAACCAATCTGGAAAGAAAGATTCTTAGTCATTGACAAAACAGAGTAAGGTTAATACTCTGTGTATAAATAGGAGCTTAATGTCTGGACAGTTTTGAAATTCTTTGTTAGAGTTTTTGTTGTTCTGTTTTCCTATTTTACTCTTTTTTTTCCCCATTGTCAAGACCAGTTGTTTCAAGTCCACACAAGCAGTGACACTCTCTCCTGAAAGAAAAATCCTTTGTATCTGTCCTGTCTCTTACAGGTAATCATTGCTTCATGGCTCTCTGTCGCCACTGTGATCAGCTTTTCCGAGTCTATAAGACTGCTTGTTTGGGGAAATTTTGTTTATAACTGGTTGGCTTCGAGATGAGTAGAAGGCTACATATGCAAGAATCACCTGATTAATTTTCTTTTTTCTGCCCAAGACACAAGCGTAGCTCTTGCAGTCCTGAAAACAGTAGGAAAACTTGTCCAGGTAGAGCACAAGTGCTTTAAAATACATTAGAGCTGGGAATGCCTGTGCCTCCACTGTTCCAGTGCGTCCACTGTGAAATTAGACAGTGAAGTTGCAGAAACAGTAGCTGCGCACCTGGAGTAACCCCCATAGAAAACCTGACTGGTTCACATGGCAATGAAGTGCAGCAGGGTTTAGGAGACCAAAAAAGCTCACTTAGATAATCTTTACAAGTTTTGTTAGGAAGAAAATGAAGTAATGTCAAACGTAGTCAGTGACTGCAGGGAGAGAATAAATTAATAAGAAGATCTCTCCTAAACAGCCCTTTTCCAAAAAAGAAACTTTGACTTTTAATACATTAATACAAATAATAATTTTTTTTTTTCTAGGTAACAGACGATGGTGTTATAGGACTAGTGAGTGGAACATGTTCAAAGAATTTAAAGGTAATATCTATCCAATACAAAGAAATGCAAATATCACATATTTCATTTTAAATTATTATTTCTAAGGAATGTCTTTTATTGAAGTAAGCCTTTATATTTGTGTACAAGTCTGTCCTGAGTTTGGTCATGATTTTTTCATATTTATCATAAATTTAACTAACAGTGTGAATATCCTCTCTATCTAGTGGGAAGATTTACATATACTAGAACTTGAGAACTCCTTTTATCAGGGGTTTTCTCTCTCTTTAGCTTCTGCTCAACTTATATGGGGAACATTTAAAAAGTTGCCAAGTGTACGGTCTGTGCAAATGAAGTTGTATAAAAACAGACTTTCTTTTCCCTTGCCATACAATGTTAGAACGTTAAAATCTTGGCTTTGGTTTTAGAAGAGCTGCTAGAAAATATCAACCATGTCACTTGCTTCATTGGCTTCCCTGTCTACAAGGCTGTGGTAATTCTGGCCTGAATCTTAAACCTCAGAATGCTTCAGGATTGAAGTTGTATAGAGGGCAATAAATTGAATAGTGTGGATGAACTAAAAACTATGCATGCAGCAGCCTTTTGCACTTCTTGTACTTCCTGAGAATACAGTTCTTGTTTTCTGTGTCATCATTCTATAGGATTCTACATTTATTAGAAAAGGTCCCTTTTGCTCATGTGCTTGGAGCTCATCATTGGACAGGACATTCTTTCCGAATAAAACAATTCTTATTCCTTTATCTGGCATTCTCAAAATACATTTATACAGATCTCATATTCTATTAACTTTGCCATTCTCTTGCTGCATTTTTTTGTATGTTATGTATATTGATATAAGAAACAGTTTAGAATTAGGAGGTGCCCATTCAATACATATGTATGTGTATGTATGTGTGTATATATACACATATATATTTATATATAAAAATCTGTTAAAGAATAGATGCACACTGGCAGGGAGACTAATCAGAGTCTAGTACTGTGTGACACTGGAAAGAGACATTTTCTCCCTCCTTCCTATCCATAAATGAGAGGTAATAATCCTTCCTTTCTTCAGTCCTTTGTTTTTTCTTGCATTGAGACAGCTGATAGAGGCAAAGCGTTTTGGGTGGTGGGTTTTTGTTTTAAATATGGATAAATGTTTGTCCTCCTAAATTACATGTATCTACATGTAAATTCCTCTTTGAAAGCTGGAATTTTCTTCTGTGAACATTATATTGAAATAAACATGAGTTTTCTTCAGCAGACAAAAGTAGTCACTCTAGGAATTGTGTTCAAATTTTAAAATCTTTAGATTTCAGTTGCATTCTGTCTTCTGGTTAAAGCAATTACTTAGGAAAATGTGTGACACGGGAAAAATGATAGGACTCAAACTCTGTAAAATGTCTTTGAAGAGGTTTTTTTCCCTTGTTTTTGATGCTTGTTTTTAGCTTTTTGGTGCTTATTTCTATCTGGGGAAATCTATACTTTTAGAGTTGATTCTTCATAAAGAAAGCTATATTATTTTTCCTGAGGGTATCTGTACAGGAACACGAGGGGGAACAGTGCTCTGGGGAGTAGTAGATCATAATTTCTTCTGGGGAAGAAAAGAATAATAATAACAATTGTTGAGAAAAGGAAGTGATACCTCCAAACCGTGCGCACTCTCACAGGCTTTTGTTTTTACTATTTTTTTGTAACAGGAGATCCACATGGAACAGTGTGTGAACCTGACCGATGTCGCAGTGGAAGCAGTCCTCACCTGTTGTCCAGAGATATACATTTTTCTGTTCCACGGATGCCCATTGATAACAGGTGAGTCAAATGACTTCTGACCTCATCTTTTTGCTCTCTAAAAAAGAAACAAGCTGTGTTTTGTAAATGCTCCCAAACAAATAATAAATGATTAGATCATGTTATCATTATACATTCAGATTTTTCAAAGCAAGGTGAGAGATTTTCCTTGAAGCCTGACAATCTTCAAAATGTTTTTTGTTTTTCTCTCTCAAAATGTTGATGCAGACCAAAAATTGTTCAGGACACTTCAAGAGGAGATAAGCGTATTCATCACCTATTGTCTTCCAAAAATATAGAACAGGTTCCATTCAAGAAGTGGTCTAATAGACTAGGACTAATCAGCCTGAAATAAACCAACTTCCAAGAGTTTATGGAGTTATGGTTAAAGAACATGAGTGGGAAAGAATACTGCATGGTATTTCTTTCCATAAAAGAATGAGGAATATGAAGATTAGCAGGATGGATTTAGAAAAAGGAAGAACTCTTCATGTAGCAGCTGACAAACCTATGGAACTCATTACTGAGTGGTGTCCATGCTAAAACTGTACAGCAGCTCATAGGCTGTGCCAGTTATTTGGAAGAGAAATTCCTGGAAGGTTCAATACATGGAAACAGTAACTAGGCTAGGACATTCCCCTCAGCTGAAAGAAACTGGAGAATGGAAGAGATCTGGGGAAGGTGTCTTGCATGTTCTGTTCTTGCTCTTCCCAGGGCGCCTACTCACAGTCTTTGTTCTTACTGTTCATTCGCTTAGCCAAAGGGAAGGCCATTCTCCTTCCAATGTCCTAAAGAAGGCAAGGGAAAAAAGAAACAGAAGTGTTTGGGAGAAAACAAGTGGAAAAAGAAAGAAAGAAAAAAAAAGAGGACGAGGATGGGAGTTGCTCAAAATATAAAAGAAGTGACGTCGAGGCCCATGGACATTGACTTGAGCACATGCGATGGTCACAAAGGCCATGCTGACCATTCATTAAGCAGAAAATAAAACCGTAAAACAGTAAAAACAGTAAAAATAAAACAGTAGTTAAGAGTATAGTGGTGTAATGTCATAGCAGTAGACATAGCCAGGATGAAGCATATGTTTCCTTTACTCCACTATTTTAGCGCAGCACCCCATTGTTCAGCGTTGTCAGGCGCACTGTTAGCACCAGGTCTTCATCATGTGTATCCCAAACCATGCTGGTGCCAGTGGGTACCTGGTATGTAGCCTCACATTTTCCTCTCGGTGAAACACCAACTTAGGCCTCACTAGTATACAGAAATGAATCCCACAAGACTGTTGGAGAAAAAATACTTCACTTATGACTATTTAAATCTGAACTAGAACAGACAGAACCAACCACCAGGATCCCCCTTAGCCTAGGGTAGAAAAGCACTCCTAGCCAGTAATGAGGTTGTCTCTGCATTGGCACTAAGATAGGCCAGTTGAGAAGGTTTCAAAACGAGGTGGCTGCATGTATGGCAGTTCTTGATGTGCTCCTTAGCTGAAGGCCACAGGCTGAGTGAGGATCTGCTCAAGCTGCAGCTTTGTGCATCCCTGGAGGGATCCCACTGAGCACGTGCCAAAGCCGCATGTCCCTAGGAGACTGGTGAGGTGTCTGTGGTGCCTGCCCCTTTCTGAGGGCAGGAAGGGAAACGACCGTTAGAAGTCTCTGGCAAGATAAAAAGTTATCGAAGAGGCCCAGAAACTTATGCAGAGACACTGGGTCAGATGCTGTTGTTGTGGTCAGGAAATGGTTTTCCCTTGGCCTTTCTCCCATACTGTTATCTCCCCTGCTCCTATGATCCTGGTGTCTGGAGAGGGAGATGTGGGGAGAGGTAGTTTGTAGGAGAGCCCCAGCCCCTCAGGCAAGAGAGAGCAGCTTGCGGGTAGATGTGGAAGGGAGCAGGGAAGAGGCTGACAGAGTGGAGCGCATGGGAACTGTGTGCGGGAAAAGGTGCAAATGGGACAAGGAGGGTGGGAAAGCACCTGCATGCCTCTCTTCTGCTCCCTCCCACCTTTTTTTTCTCCTTTATTTTCCTTAACTAAGGGGAAGTGGAAGGCGGATAGGAACGGTAGGAGCTGGAAAGGGACTTCTGCTCCCTCAGGACAGCTGTCAGTGGGGCTGCAGTTACATGTTGTGCAGTGTGGGGCAGAAGGAGCAGGGAAGGTGCTGCTCACCTGGCGGCGCAGGCTGTTGCAGTGACTGTTGTCCCTTCTGCAGGGTCCGTCAGCGCTGTGTGACGTGCCAGCCCGCACCGGGGCCAGGCTGCCTGTCTGGCCTTTGCGCAGGGGTGGCTGCTGGGTGCAGCTCCCCACAGCTCGCACACCAAGCAGCTCGCTGTGCCCAGTTTGTACAGCTCCTGCTAATACATTCTGCTTAGCTGCTGCACAGTGTTATTCACATTGAGTTGGTAGTCGTGCTGCCCCGGATGGAATTACTTTTCCCTTCTTTCCTCCCCCTTGGTTGGTGTTTCCAACTGATTGGTGTTTACAGCTGATTCCTCTAGGTTTGCTGAATGGCAGATGCTCCCTTCTTTGGTGTTCCTGTTGAAAACAGGAACTATCTGTTACAAAGGTCCCTTGTGGCATTTTAATGGTCTAGTTTCCTCGTGACTTCCTGGCATTTGGTTTGCAGAACTTTCAGGGTCTTGAGACATCATGACCACAGAGCCCTTGGGGCTTGAGCTAATGAGAGCTGCAGTCAGGTGAGCAAGGGGAAGCCTCCATGGAGATGGTCCTTCTTACTCTTTTTTTTTTTTTTTTTTTTTTTCCTTTTCTTTCTTCTGGAGAAGTTGGAGCCAGAGAGGCAGGGAGAGAGCCTGCAGGAGCTGGTCAATGGGCAGAGCCCCCCTTCTTTCCCTACTGGCTTTTTTTGGAGGCAGGCTATCCACGAGGATGGACCCTGGTTGCTTTTACGCACCATATAAAAGTGGTACCGTATTTGAAGGAATTTACAACCTAGTGAACCTGTCCCTCTGCTCCAGACTACACTATGTCACTAACACAGTGTGGTTACAGTATCATTAGCAGAGATTGACTGCGGATCCACGAGCAGATCTGCTTTCCCTGACTGTTCTGACTCTGCCATCTCTTTTCTTCTCAGTTTTTCAAATCCATGATATACTTGCTCTTTTTGCTTGCTTGACAACTGGCGTTATAGAGATTGATAAATACATTCATTATATGAAACTAGATTTTTGATTTTTGCATCCAAGTGAACTACAGAAGTCCCAAGAAATCAAAGGAGAAAACAGGCTAGCAGTGTTACATACTGCCATGCATGCTCAAGAGAATGGAATTACACCTGCATTGCACCATAGCTTGGTCTTTTCTGAGCTAAAAGCTTAAAATACGTGTTTTGTTTGTTTGTTTTTAGAGCATGTGTGCAATGGGCATGCATTTATTGAAACATTTTGAACTGTTTCAGTTACCTCTCAAGTGTGATCTCCTAATGGCAAGCTAAGCATAAATGCAGATATAATTGAAATCTTTCATGGTTTGCCTAATTTCTGTATACCACTTATATGCATATATATATATGTGTGTGTATATATTCTGAATAAGTAACAAGAAATTCTTTGTTTCTTCTGCAGATCGTTCCCGAGATATTCTAGAGCAGCTGCTCGTATCAAACAAAATCAAGCAAGTGACATGGACTGTTTACTGATTACTTTTTATGTGCACATATGAGTGTGAGGTTTACAGAGGAGAGGGTCCCTTCAGAGAACGGCCACCTCTGGAGAAGAGCTGCCCCGCTGCTGTGTGGCCGATGGCTTCTCTCCTTGCTGCCCACCAGAGGTCCCTGTCGCCATCCCAGTGAGTCAGGATTCAGTAGTGTCGCTGCGTAGAGCCTTGTCCTTCTTCCATTGCTGCCCGCGTTGCGTTAGGAATAAAGTTGAATCATAATTACTAGTGCTGTATCATCTCCCAGGCCCCTTGAAGCATCAGAGTAGTACTTAACATCTTGCTCATAGCTACCTATACAAACCTACTTGAAGTAAATCCTTGTGAATTTATAATCTGAGAGGGTAGTCGAAATTGAAAATACCAAGCCCAGATATAGTATTAACACTTATGCCATAAAGTGGCCATAAAGTTAGCGCTTAAATCTGAGGAAAAAAAAAAAAAAAAGGTGAGCAGACAAAATAAATGGAGGTGACATTACTCCCAGTGCAAGGTTACTTTAAGTAGTAATAAGTAATTTCCTTTCATGGGGCACTTTGCTGGCCTTGGAGAAAAACCAATAGACATTTATTTATGGTGTTACTGATGCTGCAGGTTTCTTTTTTTTTTTTTTAGTTATTATTTACCATCAAATACTTACTGAATTTTTACAGTTCTAAAAGTACAGTCTGAACATAAAAACATAACTACAATAACTTCAAGAATTTTTTATTTAACTTCATTTAAAAAAATTAATTTCAGAATAGTACTGATGACCAAAACCAGAATGCTGTCTGTTGGCAGATATTCATTTGCCTTGACTTTTGCTTGTATTCCTGTGTAAAAATCCTCAATGGGAACAAAATGTTGCTCCTCACAAACACAGCTGAAATGGGACTAGAGAAGGGCACTGAGCACCTGAATCTCAGCACTGTAGAGTTGAGCAGGGTACAGCATTCAGCTGTAGGCAGTTCATTACATCTGCAGTAGCCTACAGAAATTGAGAATATCTGTGTTTAGGTATTGTTCAGTTGTAGCCACATTTAAAAGCGATGTTCAGTTTTTGAAGTATAGACAAGTTTGTTAGGTGCTGGAGCAAGGATTTCATCACAACTGTAAATCATACTCAATGGGTCTCTTGAAGCAAGAAACACGAGGAGGGGGTTATATGATTTCTACATGGGGCTTAAAAACACTGGTCATTTTAGTGCTGCCCAGGGCAGGGGTAGCTCGCTGCTGATACTCTGCATGTGGAACTAGCAGGGCTAGGGAGGGCTTACATGAACCTGGTGACAATGTGAAACCTGCTGAGTTTAGGCAAGCATTGGGAATGTGCTTACTTTATAACCCAGCACTGTCACAGGTCTCACTCACATTAAGTGTCACAGAAATAACAGTCTTCTCATCTATTTAAAGTTCATCTCCAACTGCATGAAGTTTTATATATATACACATATATATAAAGAACATGTATTACTATATGTATGCTGCATCCCATAATGCTGAAAGATATTATGAAGTCTGACAACAATCCCTGTTCTTCTCTAGTTTTATGAGTTTGGGAGGCACAAATTCTATTTACTGCAAGTGCTGCATGGTCATTTTCAAACTCAGTTGCCTGCTGTCCTCTCTGTGGGCCCCTGCAGCGTTGTGGCTGGGCACAGAGGGGACTGTGTTCCCAAGAAAGCTCTAGGTACCACTGGACACCAGCGCAAACCCCTCCTGCAGGTAGAGGCTCTTGCTTTGGCTGTATTATTGCACATAGCAACTAGCACCTAAAAGCTCTAATTGCAGTAAATTGTTGGACCAAGTAAAAGCCTAGGAGCCTAAATGTTATAGTTAGTTTTAGTCATGCTGGTTGGAAAAATAGTTTTAGTCTCCCTTTTTCCTCACTTTTTTGGGGGATGGTGGTGGTGGTGGTGCAGGCTAAATTTGCACTGTTGCCATATTGATGCTTGTAGGACAGTACTGACATGCTCAGGAAAAGTGTCTAACTTAGTGGTGTATCTTCACCTTGTCTTTAAAAGCCTATGCAACATTGAGAGGAATGATAAAGTTTGGAAGATCAGCATTTATCAATTAAATCCTTTGTTTCCAGAGACTGAGTCTGCTCTTACTAGCATAACTCCACTAGATTTTGTTGGTGGTTTTTGATTCGGGCTAAATCAGTCATTTTCAACAAAAGTTTAAAAGCTTTTTTGGAAGTGGCAGAACATCATGTATACCCTTTTCACATTGTATTCTGTATTGTAGTTGTATATTGTTATCTTTGTAAATTGTTGGGTGAGAATATTCATGCATTGTTCTGAAGATTAAATTTTGTGTGGCTGATTTGCATAGTTTGAGAAGCTCATTAAATGTTATGTTTGTGGCCACATCATCTACCACTGCACAAACTGAGTTTTCTGAGTGACCGTCACAAATCTTTCACAGCTTTAAGCTTTTATATCACGTGGTATTTGGATAGTGGTAGGTGCAGTGTGCTTCATCATTCAGTCATTAGTCCTTAATTTCTGCTTATTCAGTAATTTACTGCTCTGAAAACTTAGATTTCTTTATTGAGTTGATGCATGCACGGACTCTTACCTGTGGATCAAGGGTTTTTTTTTATATGTTATAGAGGATTCTTTCTTCAGAGTTGTAGGTTTGAATGGTTCTGGAGATTGTTGTTCAGTATCTCCTCAGGAGGAGAAGAGAAAGAATATTTTATCTAATTTTTCTCTCATTCCCTGTTCAGAAGCATCATGAAAAGAAAGCTTTCTTCATCCTGCACCAGCTCTCCAGTGTGATAGGCTGCCATTTTTCCCCTGCAAAGTTAGGGAGTGCAGATCATTTAATGTCATCTCAAAATGATAAAGTTTCCCTACAGCTGTTACTACTTAGCTGCTCCAGTTTTTATTTTGGCCCCAGTCAAGAAGCATGTTTTTGAATGATGCATGAGATCCTAAATGATCACTCGAGGGCTTAAAGGAAGAATAGACTTTATTTTAGAGGAGAGGGAAGAGACCCAAAATAGTTACATTCAGAAGAGACAGGTAAACAAAAAGCAAGGCACTTAGAGTTGAGTATAATATGAGCTAATTATCTAGCAGGGAGAGTTTTAGGAAGGACAGCACTGATTTTCTCTGTAAAAAGCCTGAAAAGGGAGTGCAGTGGCTTCAACCCCCATCCTCCTCTGTCCTCCCTGCTGTAGTTTAAAACATTTCATAGTTACAGTACCATCCAGGAGTGAGATGAATACATGAACATGCAGCAGAGACATCAGGCATGCAAACACACGTGCATCATTTATCTTTCCACGGGCACCTCCGTGCACAAAGGTTCAAGTAAAGCTCACTTGAGTTTTGGCTCAAGTGGAGCCCAAGCCTTCTCCTACAAAGCTGAGATCAGTGCAGGATGCTGCTGTGCATCAACAGATCTGTTCCATGCGTAAGTCTTATTTCACACACTTAAAAAAAAAAAAAAAAGCCAGCCAATCAAGACCAAATTAATTATAAAGCAGCTTTAACAGCTTTCTAAGCTACATGAAGGCTGATAATTCCATACGATGCTTGATGTTAATCCAGTGTTTTCTTGTCTAGTAGATTCAGGAAGTGAATATTCTACAACTTTGTGCAAGTGACTGTGAATTCTGTGTTTTAAAAACTCATGCCTGCCAGGGTCACCAATCAGCACTTTAGTTTGCCGTATCCTAATGCATTTTCTCAGCCAGTGATGAAGATCATCAGCAAGTTGTTCATCATAAAACATATCCCCAAGAACAATGAGGTCCCAGTTGCCCACCTCTGAATTGATCATGTTCTTAATGGTGATAGGAAAGGGATTTAGATGGTTCAGTTCACAGTTTAGGATCATGGCCATTCCTGCAACTGAAGAAAATTAAACGAAAGTTAAGTCTGAGGATTCTGCCTTTCAGTCTTATTAACAAATTTAAAATATTTTGACACAACTTTCAATTTAATCTCTTACTTTTCATTTATCCTATCTAGTAGCTTCCACAGCTTTCATTCTGCATTAAAATCTAGCATAAAATGGTGGAATTTTATCACAGCATTGCATGGAGAAGAGCTATCCCATACTGGAAACCAATGGCACTCCTACATCAAAACAGAATATCCACCTGCCTAATCTGTGGATTCACTTCCTCCCTAATCAATGAGTAATTAAATTATAAATATCCTGAACGCAGAAATCATTTAAGGGAAATCAAATCTTAAAAAAAAAAAACAACAACATGGACCTGCAGCTCATATGCTATGCTCAGGTCCTAGAGAAAAAAATCCATTTTTCCACTTGCTCTTGGAGCGCTCTTTCAAACCAGCTGTAATGATGTGTAGGAAACATTTGATGGATCCTTTGCTGTTTACTGTCTCTGAGGAGCTGCTCACAGGGAAATAGATTCTGTGGAAGGAGCCTAGTACAACCCAGCTTTTAGTACTGCCAACATTCATTAATATTTTTATCATTCTGTCATTCTAGATTAGCATATTTGGAAATCAGTTTTCTCCCAAATAGGTCAAAGAAACTTATTGCTAAATGTGCTTTAGAGATAATAAGTATATTTGCAGAGATGGGATAAAAAAAAAAAGCAAATTCTTACTAGGGTCAATGTCGTTGGCCAGGACTTGGGATGCCCCACTCATCACAGCAGCTATTGCTGTTGCTCCACATCCACTTCCAAGATCCAAAACTGATTTCCCTTTAACAACACAGGGATTATCTAAAATATACCTAAATTCAAAAGAAAAACTGTTAAAGCTATAAACATATTTATGCAGATTTCTCAGCTGCACTGCATGAGCATTCACATCATACATGTAATGAACCATGATGTTCTAGCAGATACTGTAATTCCATACATGCTGCTGCCATAGAGCGCCTTGCTTGTCTGTGCTCATATAAAACTCCCTTCCTTCTCCCCCCCACAAAAAAAGTCCAACCAAGTAAACCACATCTGATTTCCGTCAAGCCATTCTCTGATAGCTGAGCTAATGCAATAAATGGACACAAGCTGCAGTGTCACTAAGGTGCTTGGTATCAAAAACAAGAAAAGGCAAATTGTTGATAAAGATTTGTAGAAATTTCAAGAGATGAATTTGCAGTGAATATTCCATGCTCAAAAGACAAGGTGTCCCCAAGCTCTACAATACTGCTTATACAGCTGCTCAAAGATGATCTTTTCCTTTCTTTTTCTGAGTCGTGCACTTACAGGTGTAAATACTCCTAGTCTGCTTAAGGTTGTTCCTTTACAGTGATAAGAAAATGAGAATATAGCATCACTGAGGGGAAAGATTATCTTGTCCTAGGTCCTGGTACCTGCCACGAGGAATCAGCATGCAAAGTGTCTGGAAACACAGAGGGAGAACTGACACAAGGCAAGCAGTGGTTATGGTTAAACATATTGCCAACCTTGAATGTTTAGAACTTGACCAAAAGCCTAGAAATTCTTTTTTTTTTTTTTTTTTGGTAAGGGTGTAAAGTCTTAAGTGACAAAAGTTAAATTGTTAAACTAGAACCATGAAAGGATTCTACATTCATGTCATCTAGCATGGAAGATGACGGCTACCTGACAGCACAGGGACAGGCTGCTATTAAGTACAACTTTCACAGATGTTACAACGTACAGAACTGAAACAGAAATGTCAAGATTGGTGTAAAGGGCAAATGAATGTGCATGTCCCAGCACAGAAGCACCAGAAGGAAGAGCAGAAGCAGGCCTAGAGGATACCTCCCATGGGTTTTGGACCTTTGGGGACACCCTGCAGTTGGTAAACACGTTGGAAGGCAAGGATGGCACCTCCATAGAAAGCGCCCTGCTTCCTCTCCCCATAGAAAGGGGCTGTGCTGGCGTCTGCAATGACGTTCTTGCGGGAATGCATTTAGAGTGTGACCTGACCCGGCACTGTGGAGTGCCCTGCTTCCTGCTGAGCGCTTCCCAAGTCACCTCTAATGATTATGGCAACTTGAAACAGCAGGAACCTACTGTTTACCCTGCCATGGATGGGTGATGCTGATGTTGGAGACTGGTGTCTCCAACATGCTTTCATGCTCCTTTTATTAGCTTTTTAATTTATCTTTACCTTTCCAGGTTAGGCAAGTAATTTCCGACATTTCCATCTCATCAAAACAAGTGCATAAATGGTAGTCAATCAATTAGCATTGCTACCCAACTACCTGGGCACATGAATCATAGGATAATAAAACGTACAGATTACCTTAATTTAATTACATGATGTTTAAGAGTGCTTTAATTCATCTAAATGGCAGGCTAATCAACTCACAGTTTGGAACTGTAAGACTCTTTCCTGTTCCTACATTCTTGCAGAGCAGCAGTTCAGATCTTCTCTTCAGTGTGGGGAAGCCTGAGAGTTTGTTCTATTCTGTAACAATTAGGAAATTTTTCTGCTGTTCAAAGTGAGAAGTCTGATTTTGCGAGATAAGAGAATGCAAACTAGCTCCTGGGAAGCAGGAATATCAAACACATTTGAAAGCCAATGGTCAGAATGAAAATGCAGCTTCTTATGTGACTAAGAACAATGAGGATTCTTTAAATACTCACTTACTCTTGGACTGTGAGCCCTGAATCAATGGGGCTGGTGAAATCCTAAATGAGGACACTGATTGAGGCTAAGCGGCACTGCCAAGTGCATCAGCCTAAGCTTTCTTTCCTCAGCAGAGCCAGACTCACGGCCACGCACCTATCTGTCTCCTATAAAACAAAAACCCTGAACCATCTCCCAGTGGAAACTTCTTTTGGGTTTGACTATGACTGATAAGTAAAAAGCTCACTTGGTTTTGATGGCAACTGCATGGCTCTCCAACACACCCAAATTCTGCCAAATTCACTTGTCAGCACAAGCATCTCCACTGAAGACTACAGGTTTCAGTCAAGATAAGAGCCATAAGCTACTCTACATACAGCAAGTGCTGAAATTTCACTGCCAACCAGCAGCAACTGCTGCTCTACTGTGTAAGAGTTGGCACGCTTGGCAGCACTGGACCACACTTAGGAATGTCAGTGGTCTGTGTGCTGCATACCTGGACAGGGCTTGACCTCCTGGCCAGTAAATTGCCCAGAACGGGTCCCCATAAGGCCACGAGTCGAGTTTTTCATGCCAGAACCTGCAGCGAGGGGTGAGGAGGCGCAGTTGTATCTCTGGCGTGAGGTTCCCGCTGCTGGTGACCTCCGTGTTCTCCTCCAGAAACGCTCTCATCTCGGGGGCCACAGACTTGCCAGCACTCCCGTGGCAGCAGCGTTTCCAACCCAGAGAAGGGCTTCCCTTCCTGCTCCTCCATGCTTTGGCAAAGGTGTTCTGCTTGCTCAAGAAGAGGAACTGCTTCCAGCTGTGGAAGGCCATGTCTTCACCAAGGACAACTGCTCCGGCAAACAGCTTGTAGCACTGATGCAATCTGAAGCAGATGAGAGTTTGAGGCAGAAAGCTTGAAATAAACTCACAGCATGTTGTTTTTCATAGCAATGGCTGAAAACAAGGTTCTCTAAGGAGCGTATCAGGCTCTAAAGAGTGTATCAGGCTTTGCACAGCCAAGACTTCAGGAAGAAGAGGTTGACATGCAAGGCTGCTTTACCCCTGCAGTAGAGAGAAAGCCTCTGAACACAACCTGCGAGAATCAAACGTTTAGTGGGAGAGCTGACAGAGCTAACAACTAAAATGCAGCCTTTTAACACTTCCCTCCCTCCGCCTTGCACATACACGCAGGACAGGCTACTCCCAGATAGTGCTTTTCCCATCAAATCCTTAGCCTTTACAGGCAGGGCTCTGGCATTGCAGGGACTATGCGCATAACAAAGGTTGTCAGGAGGTTTTGGGGAGGGCTATTTGCAGGTTTCATAGTAGTGATGGGTCTTTTATATTAAAGCATCTTTTTAGATTGAAGGTTAGCAAACAAAGGATTTCTTCAAATGACTTTCTCCTCCAAATATGCCTGCTCCAACAGGATAGAACCTGTTTTAATTCAGAATACTCTTATTTTTTGCACTTCAGTCTGTACTTTGAAGGATCAGATAGCCTTACAGCACACTAGTCGCATGTGGATGCTCTCCTGTAGAAGAAAGCAGACCTTCATTTACTGCTCTCTCAGTTTCTAATGCAACAGACATGGAATTCAAAACAAACTCTCCAAAAAAGTAAGTCTTTAGAAGCTGAAACATTAAAACTAGATGAGTTCAGGCTTAAAGACCTTCTGAAGCCACCCAAGGCTGATTTTAGAGTCACAAGTAGTGAAAAAAAGGAAAATGGAAAACTGACGTGTCAGACTCACTTAGGACACCGAACAAGGGACAACTACCACACTGGGGCAAGAGAGGAATGAAGAGGAGCAAGTTTTACCACAATCTTCTCCTCCACCATCTCCTGAGACATCTGGGTTTTTCTTACATTGAACCTGATGGCATCTTTACCAAGGGGTGGCCAGAAAACAGAAAAAAAACCCACAACTTCCAGCTTTCCTGCTCAGATTTCCTTTATCCATCCTTTCCTTGTCTTTCCTTTCTCTTGCTCTCCGGTTTCTTTCTGTA
Source organism: Crypturellus tataupa (assembly GCA_034781795.1). Taxonomy (NCBI): domain Eukaryota; kingdom Metazoa; phylum Chordata; class Aves; order Tinamiformes; family Tinamidae; genus Crypturellus; species Crypturellus tataupa. The sequence goes on from JAWLRI010000241.1 coordinate 687,458, forward strand.
ACTTGAACTGCGTCAGGGCTCAGCTGCTGAGCCTTGCCCAGAGCTGATGCCTAGGGAAGCAATTAAAATCCACGCTTTAAACAGTACTCTGACCTAAGTTTATAGAGTTTGTAAGTTAAAACAGATGTGGGACAGAAACTGTACTCTGACTTTGCTACTGTTTCCTCTGTTCTGCAGAGGATTTCGAGAAAAAGCGGGCTGAGGCATAAAGCAAGCCAACCTCTGCCCATATGATTTGATTTCTTATTCTATTTTCTTTGTCTGCACAGTTATTAAGAGTTAACGTGGCTTCGGGGGCATTTGCTTACTAAAACGGTGAGCAGCAAAGCTCACCTAGCCCAGCTAGGTCGTGGTGCACTTCCACTCAGCCTGACCGCTCGGGTAAATCACTGGCTTTGCGTGTTCATTACAAATACGTGACTGAATATTTTGCTTTTTTCCCCCCACCTTTGGGGAGGCCACACAGCGGGGAACTGCTGCACGTGATTAATGAACCTCTGCACTTGATGAAGGCAGAGCTACGGGTCACCATCTGCTTCGGGGAAAGGTGAAGCCAGGGGGTACGCTGGGGGCTAGGTGGGTGTTTTGGGGTTTGACTGCTCGTTTTCCCCCATGAATTGCTGCAAATGAGCAGGGCTAGAATTTCAGTAGCCTCTACTTCGTGTCGCAATAGCTTCAAATCTGCAAAACCCTGCGAGTTGTTTGATTAGCGGACCGGCATGTCCGCGAAAATCTACATTTTCGTGTCTGTTTTGAGAGGGGCAGCCGGGCCCTCTCGCCACCTCCCGCCGGAGGAGGGGACAGCGGACAGACCCCGACGCGCGCTGCGGGCCGTACCCTGCCCGTAACCACCGGAACAAAACACCCGTCTCCCTCCAAAAACGCCCAGCGCTTTCTCTCCGGGCTGGCGGCGGGAGCGGGGCCGACACCTACCTGCTGCCGGGGCCCTGGTGCGCGCAGGCCGCGCCGCGCCGGGCGGCGCTAACGGGGCCTCCACCATGTCGGGCTCGGCGGGGTCCGGCGGCGGCAGCAGCTCGGCGCGGAAGCGGCTCATGAAGGAGGAGGACATGACCAAGGTGGAGTTCGAGACGAGCGAGGAGGTGGACGTGACGCCCACCTTCGACACCATGGGGCTGCGCGAGGACCTGCTGCGCGGC
>JAWLRI010000241.1:697713-713529 GCA_034781795.1 Crypturellus tataupa
GGGGCGCTGCGGGCCGAGCTTTGTGGCGGCGGCTGCGCTCCTCGCCCGCCTGCACCGCGAGCGCTGGGGGAGGGTCTGGAAGAGCCGCATAAATTAACGGGATCGCGTCTCTAACTGCGTCTTTTTTTTTTTTTTTTCCTCCCCACGTCCTATGGCTGCTCAGAAATGCTCGTCCAGCACCTTCCCCCCCCCAATCCCTCCCCCCGCTTTGCGTTTTCTGTTTGAATTTCTCCGGTGTTTTCCTCCCGAATTGTTCCCGTAGGGTCTCGGAGATGCTCGCTCGCTTCCCAAAATGCTTGTTTTGGGGGAGGGCTCGTGGTTGGATTCGAGCCGCTTGCGCTCCGAAAGTCGGTGTCCTTCCCCAAATGTCACTCGTGTTTATCTAAAAGGAAGCGCTTAAGGCATTTTTTTTCTTCTTTTTTTTTTAATACGCAAAACACAATTGACCCTGAGCGCGGCACAATTCAGCCGCGCGCGTTGTGCAGAGCGACGCGTGCGGTGGGCGTCGCGGGCCGGAGCGCGCTCGAGCCCGCGGGTGCGTGCTGTGCCAGGGGTGGCCAAGGCGCGCGTGGGCAGCGCCGGGATGCAGCCCCACACAGGGGCATCTCCGCTGCCGCGGGGAGCCTCTCGTCCCGCCTTGCGCCAGGGAAGCCGAGCGCGCTGGCTCGCGCCTGTGGTTCTGCCCGCGGCTGAGTGGCACATGCTGAGCTGCAAGGAGCGTCGCCTCAGCCTCAGCCTCATCCTCAGCGTGAGGTGGCGAACCCTCCTCCTGGGAAAGCGCTGTGTTTGTGACAAGCGCCCATCTGCGCTCGTCTGGAATCTCGATTTTGAGGCATTAGCCAAACGTGCTTTAAACTCTGGCTTTTCGCAGGTGTTGGTGGTCGTGTTTTTTTATGCTTTCCTGTGTTATTTTTAATAGTGAGCTCCTGGCTCGTGAGCTATCGCACTGCTGATGGCGTGCAGTGGTTCTGATCTGCACAGCGTGACCCACCAGGGCTTCAGCGACCTAAACTTTGAGTCATCTCAAACTGAAAATAAACTGAAAATAATCTGTTTTCAAAGCAGTGTTGGCTAGCAAGCCTTCACTGATGACTGCCTTCTCCTTAAAATTTGTCCTTGCTGGCTTCTCCGTCATGCTACGATGGGATGCTCTTGAAGTGCATTGATCAAGGAGGGACCAAAAGCAGTGCCTTGGTATAACCTGCTGGCTCTACTCGAGGGCTCATCTCTCTTACTAGGGTCAACCGAATACTTTCGGCAACCTTAATCAGACTTAAAAGCTGAAGGGAGTCTCTGTCTTCAAAATGAACCACTTTTCACTAAGAAAAAGATCTTTTGACACATTGAGGGTATTCCCATGCACAACATAGAATGCAAATATGAATCCTTTCAAAGAGAATTTGCCAAAAGCAGTTGCTTCTAACATGTGGGGCTTCACTTTGGATTTTTTTCCCCCCTTGATAGGAAGTCAAAAGTAGAACTGGGTTTATTTAGTTGGCTTAAGCTAGGTGAGGTCCAGCAGTAAGGTTTCAGCGTGCCAAAATTGCTGAAGATGCAAATATGGGAGCACTGGGATATGACAGAGGAGGAACTGGAATAACAGAAATACGATGGGACTTCCACTGAGCAATGTTTTATTTTTAGGGACTCATGACACAAGCTTTCAACTATCAGCTGGGAGCTCAGCATCTGGAAACGTTAGAGGAGAGCAGTGCTGTGAATCGCCAATACAGTGCGACCATGGAAAACTTAACCCTGGTTCTAGATGTAATGGAGAATATACTTCTGCTAGAGCCTGGGGGTATTAATGCTACTGTAGATGGCACTTGTGAGATCTCATTGCAAGTTGGGCATTGCAGGTTTCAAAAACTGAGCTACCAGAATTGAATTTATAGCTGGAATAGGGGGAAAGATGCTCAAGGGATTGTGAGGGCTATTGTGTCACAGGAAACACACAAATTAAGGCTGTTTATTTATAAAAATGCTTTCAGATTGCTTTTGAGAGAGAAACGATCCTCCTCTTCCAGTTCTGAATTGTGCAGCTCTCCTAGCATCTTGACAGCCTTGTGTTTGAAGAGGTTGTTGCGTTGAGTTGCACGTTGAGTCATGGCTTCGGATGAAATGTTGCCATGGCTTAAGCTGCCACATAGAGCAGCCTAATTTAGCAAAAAGTAATTAAGAACCTGCTTAACTCTAGACATGGGAGTCTCTTAGCAACCCCTGCACATGGACGACCTTGCTTAAATAGGGTTTGAATAAACTGAAGTGAGCTGAGACTGAGTGCGAGCTGGGGTTGAGTGCTGAGCACCCAAGTTGGGAGGGAGAGGAGGGTGATCCCTGGCCCATGGACCCCTCTGTGAGTGCAGAAGCTGCAAAACCTCGCGTTTCCTTTTGTGTTTTCAGCTGGAGCCTCTTGGGGCCAGCTGAGGTGCGGGCGCCCTGCCGGCCATGTGGCTTGGGGTGCTGAAGCTCTGTAAGGTCTTGAGCTGCATCGAGGGAAGAGCACCTTGCTTGATGGCTCTTGCTCCTGTAGATGCTGAGTGCTTAAATCAACACGGGGGATGAGAATTTTCCACCATGCAGACCCTTTACTTAATCTACCTTTGTGTTCAATTTTCTGATATAGATTGTTCCTAGTTTTTATTACACAGGAAACTGAAAACTGTCTATTACCTAATGCTCAACTTGGTAGTGTATGCAGCTAAGTACTGCCTGGATTATAATAATGTCATGCTGTAGTACCTCTGGTGCTGCCACAGAGCTCTTGGTCAAAGGTGGAAGAAAAAGTCTCCTTTCTCCAGACTGATGGGAAGAAAGGAAAACTATTTAAGGTTTACCGAGCACTTATAGTATTTGAAAAAATCAAAGAAAAATAGTGCACTTGATGTGAAATGCATGTTGAAAAGCATGGAAATTTCGGTATTGGCTTCTTTGCCTTGGTGAACATCACCGAAATAGGGCAAAAAAAATGTCTCTCTCCAGTTAAGGGATGACTGAGAATACGTTTTGGTTCATTTTTATCTTCATACCTACTTGCAGGTGAAAACTGATGCCCTTTCAAGACTGTCAACCTGAGGATTGCATGGGCTTAAATGAGCTCATTACAGCAAATATTTAACACTGCCTTAAACAAAAGGACCTAATATTTCATTAAATTGGCTTTATTACATATTTTGTGACACTGTGTGGACTTCATAACCGTGTGTGAAAGGCACAAGATTTATCTGACTGTAGTTGCTTTCCTATTTTACGTTGATGACATATTAAATTCTGCAGTATCTTGTTAAAGAGTCAAAGTATACTGTTGGGAAAAATCCAGAGCATGTAAGGATGAGTTGAGAAAAAAACTAGACTTAATTTAATAGCAAAAGTAAGTTGGTGCCCTGGAGGAAAGCAGGGAGAGGATTGCAGGCGGTTGTTTTGGTCACAAGTGGAAGAAGTGGCCCAAGCTCAGCAGAGCGGAGTGTGCCCAGAGAGGGAGGATTAATCCAGGAGAGGATGCTCTAAGTCAGCGCTGGGGCTTGGGCCCAAAGGGATGCCCAAAGCATAGAGGATACCCTCTACGCTTTGAAATGTGAATATTGCTGGAGTTGTGCTAGCCCCTCTGTGCAAAAAATGAAGTGGTTTGGAGCTTTTCCATAAACCTTGAAATATTAGCTTAATGTCGTGCTTGTAATGAGGAGCAGTTCTAGTTATTAGGTCTCCTTGAAGAACACACTCTGTGCTGTCTAGTTTTGGCTGCTGGATAAGGATTGATGTTGTCAACTTAAACAGTGAAGTACTTTTGCTGCTGCTAAGACCTACTCTTTTCCCGCAAAGCAGTCGCTGCAAGCGCTCCTTCGTCGGGCTTATCGGAAGTGTTGAGTGTCACGGGGAAAACCAACACTGCTCCTGCTTCTCACTGCTTCCCTATAAATAAATAGGTACTGGTAATTAATTTTCCCCTATCAAGGAAACACTGCTGCAGTTCATACTAATGCTGAGAAAGAAGCAGTCGGCGTTGCAGTCTGTCTGTGCTTCTTGTGCTTCTTGTCTGGTGGTCTCTTTTTTGTTCGGAAAGCCCAACAGCTCTTTACTTCTCAAGCATGATTCCCTGGCACCTGAGCACTTGCTTGTAATCATCTCATTCGATGGAGAGCTGTGGCTAGTTGCTAACTTTCTTCATGCCAAATTGCACCGTAGTGCTAGGATTTGTGCTGAAGAGGGAAAAAAACAAAACAAAACAAAAAAAAACCCTAGGTGGCATTATTACAACAATGTAACTTCTTGTATACACAACTTTACATATCTTTTTTTTTTTTTTTTTTTTTTTTTCCTCCTGCCTTACTGGGAATATGCTAATACATTTCCCTTGGCCAGGGAAATAGTTGCAGTTCCACGACTTATTGGATTGCCTCATATGAAAGCCAGTCTCTGAAGTTTAACTTTTTGGCTTCTGAAGGACGATCCGAAGTGACGTGAACCATTTGCAAAGGGACTGTCCAGGTTAAGTAATCCAGATACAGATGGGAGTGGAACAGGCAGAGGAGAAGGTGGCTGATGCTGTACAACTTGGCACCTTAGAGGCAGTTGCAGTAGGTTGCCTGGGGTTTTTGTTCATTATATGGCACCTAGAAGGGGTTTGACTTGAATATTTTCCTCCACGTCCTCTCTCCCTGCATCTAAGAGGAAAAGCTCATATGCGACACTAGGTGTCCAGAATTGGTGGCTGGAAGAGGAGATTTCATCAGTGAGAGACTGAATGGAGTGCCTGGTTAGTTGAAATAACCTCTTTCTTTTTTCTCTCTCTCTCTGATAACAGTGGTGTACGAGGAAATATCAGAAATACCTTCTCAAAAATTTCTGGTACAAAATATTAATCGAGCTTAATTTCTAAGTGTGAAAACAAAGCTTTCAATTTTGATCCAAGTAAAATGTTGCTATTCTAGTCCAAGAGAACATGGAGACAATCCCTACTTCTCTGTGACCTTGACTTGCTGCTGAAACAGGGAAAATGTTTCTGCTTTCTTGCTCATGCTGTCGTGTTTAAAGCTGTGCAACTGCTGTAATGACTTTTTATTAAACATGTGTATGCACACACGTATGCATATTTATTATGGGGGAAAGAGAATTTCGGTGTAATACTATACATTGATTTTTATAGTCATCTGAATTATACTTTAAAGACTCCTGCTTCTGTAGGGAGAGCTCCTGCAGCCAAAGGAAACAAAGTATTCTTTATATAGTGCTGTCAATATTATTGACAAATAAAATATCCAGCTACAATAACTATTAATAAGGAACGACTTTCTCATTTAGCTGGGTAACGGATTGCTCATGCAATTGCTAGTGGCTGTGACATTAGTAAGTTTAATTATAGCCCTTTCATTCTGTGTGTCAGAGAGATCCTGGCTTCAGATGCTCCCCCCGCCTCCGTGTGACTCCTGTGTTATGTGTTTTCCTTCATCCGAGTTTGTATATTGCATTCCTTGGAAAATAAGGCATTGATGGAGTTGGTGAAATGCCAGTGTATGCATTGATATTGCTGAGGCTAAACCAAAGCAAATTTCACGTGCTTCCTGCCAGCTAAGCTGCTGTTTTAACTCCCACTTAGTGACCAGCGTCTGTGCAGAGAGCACCTGGAAGTGCCCGTGTGGGAGGCGTCTCGGTTACGTCCTAGTGCCTCATCCCCTGACAGCGGGGTGCGCGGCTCCTTCCGTTCCCCGCGCGTGGTGTGGGCCGTGGTCCCGGTGAAGGCGCTCGCAGGGTTTGAGCTCGAGTGAACCAGCTCCAGGCCCGCTCGTGGTCAGCCAGGGCAGGGCCGTGTTGGTGCCCACAGGACTCTGGTCCGGGGCTGGAAGCGGAGGGCCTGGAGGCCGCGGGATGTGAGAGCCCAAGTGAGATGGAGAGCATCCAGAAGCAAAACACGTAGGACAAGCATCCCGGAGACATAAGCTTGCCTGCTGTGATCAGACACCCTTGGGAAAGCAAGAGATTGTGTTTTGAACCCGCACGGAGGGTGATGGTGCCTGTGGCCGGCACAACTGTTTTGTCCGCTGTCTCGGTGCAGCTCCCCCATGCCTGGGGGCGGCAGTGGTGCCCGGAGGCAGCTGGTCTGAACACGGAGCCTGAACGCGCAGAGCGACGCAGGGCTGCGGTGTCGGCCCATTGCTCAGCCCTTTGCCCAAGGGGCTCTGTCCTCTCGCAGGAATGACTGACCGGTGCCCAGGAGCGGAACCAGTGTCCAGAGCTCTCCTACGTGAGTGTAGAGCTCGCAGTGGACGTGCCTCCAGGTGCTTTGCTTCTCCTGCCTTGCTTTTCTCCACTTTGTCGTGGACTAATCACGTGGTCGTCAGTGCCAGCCAGTCTGTGAAACGTGCTGGCCAATGCACGGGCTGCAAAGCCAGAGGTGTCTGTTGCTCCCTGCTGCAGCAGTGCGGCGGGATGAGTGCTGGAGTGCAAGAGAAGGTGCTGAGAAATGGGAATAGACCTCATTTGTGCTTTGATCCAGCTAGTGCTCTGACTTAACCAGCTTTAGCAATGGTACTTGGCCATGAGTTTTCTAGCTCACATGTAACCCTTTGCATCCATGGGAAGAATATTGCCAATTACCTGTTCAGCCATATCTTATGTGTGTGGGAAAGAAGTGTTTTATTTTTTTTCTCCTTCATTTTTCCATAGAGTTTGTGAGCGTTGATGAAAATAAAATTTGAAGTTCGGTTTGTCTACCTCTCGACCAGAAATATACTTATGGTAGGGAAACTAACACTATGTTAAAAAAAAAAAAAAAAAGAAAAGAAACAGTGGGCCTTCAGCTGTGGTGCTTTGGCCACATCAGCCACGTGGATAATCTCAAAAGTAATTAGGGAAGAAATGGCAATGGGCCATCATGGTGATGGGTCATTGCAATAAAAGGCACTAGGGAGATGATTCATGTGACAAATTCCTGATGTATCAGATATTGGGATGGATGGAAGAAGCTTTAGTGATATTATCAGGATGAAACTGTGAGCAAATTCACTTGCTCCCCTTGCTTGGAGTGAATGATAGTTCCATTCAGCTTTCTTATAGTTGCATGTTAAATCGAAACCCTTCTCTTTAGGACATCCTAACGGGTTGGAAAGGTGAAGCCTTGCTCCTTGGGAGGAGGGCAGAGGGCATTTTTCTCCTCCTCTTCGCCCCGCATACTGAGCAACTCAGTGTGGAGTGATTGTTGTCTTAGTGAGCATGTTGTGAACTTCTGTTTTATCCCTTTTCCTGTGGAACAGTCACCTCATGTTAAATCCCCCCAAATTAACTTAAAAGCAAGATACCTAAAGAATGAAATGGAAGGAATAGTTCCTTGTAAGTATTTACTGTGTGAAATAGGCTGAAGGGCTTGGTTAGAGCTCACTGACCTGCTTTGAGGGATGGTGCAAAAATTAACTCTTAGCAGAATATACTGTTGGGGGAGAGAGGCTGCTTGCTTCTGGTGGATTTGTAAAGAAAACTTGCTCTCTGGCTAGAGGACAACCTTCAAAAATTCATATGAAAATGTAGTAATTCTTGTTTTGTGTTCAGATTCAATGTTTAATATGTCACTCTCTGAGAATGAACTTCTTTCCCTTAGAGCATCAACTTGGCTTTGCTTTACAGTTGTCTTCATCAAATTGCAATAACTTTGGGAGATAGGAAAAAAAAAACCACAAGATTTGCTATGTTTTGTGTGTGTTGCTGTTTTTTAAATAAGCTGTATATGAAATAAATCTCCCGTGTGCTTCGAAGCTATGTGAGTGGCAGGCTGCGCAGCGTGGCGGCTCGAATCCTCTCTCCGCGCCGTCCTTGGTTTTCCCTTGTCATGGTAAAGACGAGGACGCGGAAGAGTGAGGGGGCTTAATCCCAAACCCCATTCTGTGTTAACAATGATGGGATTAAAGCAAAGCTGAACTGTCACGGTGTGTAGTGGCTGCTGCTTTTCATGGATGGCTGAAACTGTTTGTATACATTTGCATTTTGTTAGTATGTATATAAATTCCCGCTTATTCCCATGCATAGCTATTTCCCAGTGCTGGCCAAGCGGCGTTGCAGCAGCGTACGATGGTCCCATGTTGGCAGCTGCAAGGAAAAAGCAAGCGTCACCGCGGCCGCTTCCCAGGCCGGGCCGTGCGAGTGTGAAAGGCGCTCGCAGCATCGGGCACCCGAAGCCAGGAGGGCTGAGCTGGTCCTGATGAACTCGGGAAAGCAAGGACTGGCTTCAGGGGTCCATGAAACATGGATCAGAGGAGTCTCCTCGTGACTGGCTGAGCTGGTGTTGTAGCTGGAGCCTGCGGAGGCAGGATGCTGCTGCTGCTGTCCAAATATGTATGACTTGCACTGATTTGGGCTATCTAACGGGATCTGCAGGTTGGGCTCCTTACCCTGCCGATGCTCTGGAAGGTCAAGCCAACCCCCCACCTCTCCTGCCCCTTCTGCAGGTGTCTGCTGAGGTGGCTTGGATTGGATTGGATTGGATAGTGTAAAACCTCCTGCTCCCCCCGAGAGACCTCTGGGGAAAGACAAGAGCTTTTATTTGTTTGCTTTTAAAATTTGAACTATGAAGTATGTGAGCAAAGAATGCAATATATAATTGAGTAAATATTTGGCTTTTCATTGCTGAGGGAGGGAAGGGATTTGCTGATAAGTTGTTTATTCATATGATAATGTTTCTTCTCTTCCATCTGTATTCCTACTTAGTATTCTTCTTTGCTTTATGCCATGCAATACTTTGACATGAAATTAAAACCAACGTTGATTTTGTGCTTAAACAGTTCTATTAACATAGCCTTGGTCTCATCTGTGGTGCTGACTTGTGTGCAAGAGCTGGAAAGATGCTTCCATTTCTAGGAAGGCACCTTTTTTGCGGTCTGGATGTATGCCTTCTCATTTGGTTTCTTCTTCCAGTATATCAGTCTATAATTATGCCAGATGAGGTATTTGCATATGGGTCAGAATCCTCGTGCTGAATATATTAAAAAAATAAATTTTTACATAATAGGTGAAGATGAACTTGCTGAGCATGATTCAATACTTATAGAAAGTCCTAGGTGCTGAGCATGTATGTGTGCTCTTGCAGAGCTGTGGATGGCCTGCTCTGCTGTGTGCTTTGCTCTGTAAACACTTCACGAATGTCAAGGCCGGGAAGAACGGTACCCTAGTGACTTTAATGCATCTCTTTGCAGGTTGTCAACCTCTGTCTCTAATGACTACGGTTATGAAACTATTAAGGATGAGTATTTATCTCTGGAAATCAGGATAGCAGCTACTCAGCACAGACGGATCATGTATCTAGGCTTTTCCCAAGATGATGATACTCATGATAGACTTGTCATCTTAGCATCTACAGATACGGTCACTTCTTCTGGCTTTAGCAAGTGGGGTAGCAAATGTCATTTGACTCCCTTAATTTGAGCAAGGATGTATAGTGTAAAGTTATCTTAAACTGAAGAGTGACTAAGGACTGAAGAATCCCGCTGTAAAGAATGTTATTAAGTAATAATTCTTTTTCTGGTATAAATATGAACATCTGCAGCTGGGTGCTTCAGTGGGACAGCTGTGGCTCTAATCTTGTAACCAGAAGAGGTGCATGCGTGTTGTGTGTGGGGGCGGTTTGCTATTAACAGTAGTAGATGAGGTGGTTAATAACTTCTTATGGCTTCTGTAGTGGGCTTCTTGCTGTTCTCTTTCTTCTCAGATCTGGCTCACAGGCTTGTGAGGTGGAGGGGAAGGAGTCCTGCTGCCGCTGGTTTGCTCTGGTACACTGGGTCCTCTTTCTGAAGAGGTAGTAGTGACAAAGCCTCCATAGTCGCCGTGACCTGAGCCTCCCATGCAAACCCATCCGGATGGAGCCTTGTCCCGGGCGGCAGGGAGAAGGGGCTGAGATCCTGGCATCCGTGGCTTGGCTGTGAGCGGAGCCTCCAACAATGGGTTCAGCTCTCCCGCTCTGGACAGGAACAAAAGTGAACAGATGTCCCCGAGGAGCCTTTGCCTGGGAGTGGGAAGCAAAGGCACCGATCCGCCTCTTTCCTTGAGCCCCAGAGGAGCTATTTGGAGTGACGGGCACGGCAGAGTGTCCCATGCTCCCCTACGTGTTAGTGGTTAAGGTCTGAAAACTTCTTGTGACTCAGAACTTTTTCCTGGGTTTCGGTTTTCGGTTGGGGTTTTGGTTGCGGTGCCCCCGTGCCTTTGCTCACTGGGCGCTGCACGCCTGAAAGGGGAAGCTGAGGCTGCTCAGGAGCCCAGCTGGTGCTAATGTTGCAGCATCGCCCCGCTCCAGCTGATATTGTGAGATCGATACCATAATCGCTCCGGAGGCCCTTCCCTTCTTTAGAAAGAAAAATAAAATCTGTTTTTGCTGACTTCTGAACCTACGAGAGGCCTTGAGTTGCTGTGCTGATGTCCTGTTGGCCACCGCTGTGAAAATGCCCTACGGCGTTTAGTGCCCCCTTGGTCTTCCCATTGCCATCCCGATCCCAGGTGGAGCCTATATGTTAGGGGAGCAGTACTGCTGCCCATGGACCGATGGTCACTGGTAGAGCGGTGCCAGCCCCCACTCTGGAGCACATCTGATTAACCATTTTGTGGAAGTGCGTAGAGATCTCTGCACGTGGGCAATCATTTATGGTCCCCAAAGACCAGAAATCACTCAGCCTTTAGAGAAACCATTTGAGGAGGCTGCTTAGCTTTTGCAGGGCTAGTCATCTTTCATTTTTCCTTTCTGAATGTCCTCAAATTCAGCCAGAAGGTTATTTTTAACTCATTCCTTTATTCTGGACTTAAATTCCACTTTTCCGTTCTCGCGGGGGCTTACTGTTAACCATCTTGATCTATTTAAACTCTACTCCTTAAAAATGTATTATCCGTTTTATTTTGCGGGAGGTCATCTGTTCTACAACATTGTTCGAAACTGAGACCAAATCCTGGTGCCTGCAGCTGCAGGGTTGAATAGAGCATCGTTGTCATGTGAGGAGCATGGCTGTCAAAACACTTGGGGCAAAGTGGGTAACGTGAACGGCTCTTGTATGTTAAATATTTACGGGAGAAAATGCAAACTCGGAGGAACGCTGCCAGAAGGCTCGAATATGGTGTTGAGGCGGTGATGACGTTCATCTTCATACTGTAACTTCAGGAAGAATGCAGCACGTTGCTTCTACTTGTGCTCAGTCTTAATGGGGTGCTTGTTCTTCATATAGAAAGAATATGAGTAGGAACTGGAAGTCTAAAACTTGGGAAGAAAAATTATAGCTTTCCGTAAGTTGCCAGTCTGCTGCCTAGGGAAGATCTGCTTTCTTTGCCCACCGGCCTGCTGCCAGACTCGCCATCGTAAAAACTGAACATGTTTCTGCACGTGTAGCCTCCAAGTCAGGCACATCTTTATTTCAGTCCTCTGGTACAAACAAGGGTTGAACTGCAAGTAAAAAGATGGCAAGGAGAAGCCATGTAACTAAACCTGGCGTTCTCATATAGTAAATCTACCTTTTGCTCTTTAGCTTTATACATGTCTTCCAAGCAGGGGCTGTGATTAACATGGCTGTTGTACTGCCTCAGATAATAAGGTTGAGCCATCAGGTAGGTGACAAATGTAGACGTAACCAGCGTCGCCTCTGTGCGTTTCATCACAACGCTTTGAATTTCAGCATTGCTGTTGCCACGGCCTTGAGAGATTGCCTTATCCTTAAGGAAAGGGAGGTGGGTGACGATTTCTGTAGGAGTGTGAAGAACCCAGCCAGTGTGATCCTCTGAGGTCAGAGCCTTTTTTGTGTGTATTTATTTTGTTGTTAAATATGCGAGATGAAAGCCGCTGGTCTGTCCATAAGCCTGACCCAGTGTTACTCGGGGAACCCCTTCTCTGTGGCAGACGCCCCCCTGCTGGGGGTTGCCTGCCCCTAGCACCGTCACCGGCATTTCCCTCCATGCTTGGCCACGCGGGTATTTGGTGATGGAGCCCGCTGACTTCCAGGCTGCTGCACGGATGCTCCCGAAGGGCATCCAGCCTCCTCAAGACAGCCTGGCCCCACGGGCAGCCCCTGCGGCGCATTGGGCACCCAGGTCCTCGCTCGTGGGGGCCGTGAGGAAAGGGTCTGGAAATCTCCCGCCCTTTCCTCTTGAGCGCGGCTCGTTCTGCCGGGTTTAGCATTGCGGTAGAAAGGAGCATAATGGAATTGTTGGGGTCAGCGCTTCCCAATGCGGTGCCGAACTTTGATGGGCAGTAGGGCCGCGTTGGCTACTCCAGACAAAGGATCCGTAGGACTCGCAGGCTGCCATCTGCTTCCCGAAGCAAGGCTGGTTTCTGTGGGGAAGTGATGCAGTTTGCATGCAGGAAAAAAAAGGTTGGGTTTCGTTCGAGAGCTTTTGTGTTTGAGCTTTTAATTTGAAAAACTAAGTGCAGTTTATTAATAGCAGGTCTCCTCCTCCCCTTCCCCCCTGCCCCCTCACAAGCTGGGCATCGAAATCTTACTAGTGAGGGGCCGGTGTCCTCTAAAGTGCTTGTATTCACCCCTGCATTGCTCTGCCCTTACACCCTAAGCTCCCCGAGTGGCAGATTGCCCTCGGGTCATTTGCATGTATCTTAATACATACACGTTTAAGGGATGGATTAGGAAAGAAGCAACCTTCGCAGTCACTTGACACTTCTTCCGTTTATGCGGAAGCTTTGGCTTACGCGCTCTTAAAACCAACAAAAACACATGTTCTCGTGCTGACTATTAACGGGAAGCTTTACTTCCCCACGGCGCTTTTCATTGCGCCGAGCCCCTTGAGGGGGCCAGCCTACCTGCGGGGCTGGACCGCGCAGCCGAGCGCGACCCGAGGCGCTGACCTACCCCGAGAGGTGGCTGTTTCCATGTGTGGAAACACACATGGCAGGAGCAGGGGCCACGAGAGGCGCCTCAGCCCGTGACAGGAGCGAGGGGCGGCCCTGCGGAGTGGCTTGCTCCGAGCGGCGCTGCCTGCGCTGGCCGAATGAGGGGGGACGAGGTAGCGTCTCCTCCCGCGGCCAGCAGCAGCAGCAGGGTCCCCTGCTCCTGCCTCCGAATGCCTTATGGAGGGGAAGCCTCAACAGGGCTTTCCCCGTGTGCGTCCTGGCGGGTGCTGTTTTGCATCAGCTCGCTCATACCCTTGGGGGCCGCAGACGGAGCGCGGGGCATCCCACATCCCGGCAAGGAGCGGAGGAGGCCCCTTGGGCGGGCATGAGATGAGGGGGACTCAGGGCCCCTAGTAACAGCTGCCTCAGCGAGGAAGGAAACCCTGAAGAGGGGCAGTAAACACGGGCAGGGTTGATCCAGCCCCGAATGCAGAAGCCGCTGGCTGCTGCCAGAGCCGCGGGTTTCTGCAGCACCCTGGCAGCCTCCCGCCAAACAACATTCGCCACCTACAATCCCGCCTCGCTGCCAGCCCCGAGCAGAAAGCTGGCAGGCGGCACGGAGGCTCCTGTTCGTGCTGCCAATCCAAGTGCGTTATTTTGGGCCGTTCCTTGAGTCACCCTATCTCTAGACTCACAGTCTACTCCCTCGGAGGCAGCGCCGGAGGTGGCAGCCTGCCTCTTTACCAAAATCTCCCCAAAAGTCTCATAACAGTTTCTGCAGAGCAGCCCCTGAGCACCTGCGGAAGCTGTGGGGCTCATATGGCTTTAAGGACAGTCCTTTCTTCTTTCTAGCCTCTGTGATCTTTCTCCAGGAATGGGATATTATAGGCTTTGTCTTGAAAAGATGAAGGAGCCTCTGCACTTCTTGGCAATGGCATCTTCAGCAGTGTCAGGAACATGGTTTTTGGAGGGTGTGGGAGTCTGAAGACAGTGCGCAGCACCTGTGACAAGGAAAGGTTATTTTCAGTGGAAATCTCTATCGTGCCTCTGAGGAGCTGAAATCTTCAAGGGCAGAAGGATGCAACTTGCCTGGAAATGCTCCAAGTATATGAATAAGGCCCGGAGGACTGGCATTCCTGGTCAATAGGAATGATGCAAGTGGCAGAGTACCCAGATCCTAAAGACCAGGGCTCCTCTAAGGGAGCTGTCTGATCACACACCATTTCTGCTGATGCAGCTATTAGGTATCCTACCTAGCCAGCTTGTGGTGTTTAAATATCTTATCGTGGTTGTCTTGCCAGACCCTGACATGTAACCCAGGCGTCTCTGGGTAAATGATGCTTGTTGTTCTCTTTGGATATATGACCCTACTGCCAAGTCCACCTATTTTGGGCAGTTTCACTTTTAAGTACCACCACAGTTGAGAATTGCTTGGTTCTCTTCTGGTGAAATACATGGTGACATAGCAAGTCCCTCCCGCAAAGTGTCTTCATTCAAACTAAAGCGTTTTGCTTAAGGAGGATCTTCAGAATGGGATGCAGCAGTCAATGCTGATGCATCGAGTATGTGGTGATTGTTTTATCGCTGTGTTTTACGTGAGTGTTGCATTTAAGAAGCGGAGATGCTGTTTATTGCCCATTTATGGTTTCTAGACTTTTGGCTTTGTGTGTGTGTGTATAGATGTATCCTCCTGTTTAGGAGCCATTGATTTTGTTGGTGGTAGAAGCTGTATGATCTGCTGTATCTTTACTTTCCCCTCTCTCTCTCTTTTTTTTTTGCTTATCCTACTGCTTTTGGAAACAAAGAATAATAATTTAAAAAAGAAAGGAAGATAAAGTAATAAAAGTAATAAAGACAAAAACAAAATAAAAGAAAAAAGAAGAAATCATTCTTAAAAAGAGTGGCCAGTTTAGGTGTCTTATCCCAAGGATCTTTGCCATTGTCAGGATGGAGTTTCTCTGCTGTAACTAACTGGAACAAACTCCTGCCTTTGCCAGTCAGCAGCATTCAAGGCTGCAGAGAGGTGAAGTGCTGCGCTAATGCAGTGGAAGCTGGAGAACGGGCTCTGAAATGCCTTCCTGACCCGTGGTGGGAGTGGGTCGCTTCCTTCCGAGTCCGTTTGGGACACCTGGGCATGTGTCCAACACACAGCCGAGCTGTTTACCCCGTGCAACACTGCAGGGATTTTGTTACTGTCTGTGGTTTGTGTTGGCGCTTGGTGCCCTGGCCCTGCCGCCCAGCTGGGTGCTGTGCCCCTCTGAAGATTCAAGGATTGTGTTCGATTATCCTTATGGAGAAGGAAAACTGAGATCGCTTAGGAGTTGGGAGATGAAGCCAAGAGATTTGTATCCTGATTCATAGGAAGTTAATTGTGTCCGCAAGGATAAGTGAACTGGGGATTTGAAATCCTGAAATTGCTTCCTGTCTGCCCTTGGCTGTAGGTCCTGAGGAGCTTTACCTTCCTCCTTTCCTGCAGCCTACTGAAGGAAAAAAACAAACAGAAAAAAGCTATTTGTACAGGACATTGAAAGCCTTAGCTATGAAAGGCTGCAGTTATTTACATGTCCAGTAGGATTTTTTAAATTATTTTTATTTTTTTAGTGCTTTGTGGTTTCACTATCCCAAGCAAGATGAGGGACTAATACCCTACAAGACTAGTTGTTGTTTTGATGGGGAATGGGAGGAGCTCAAGTGCAGAGGACTGGCTTCCACTTGAGCTCATTTGGAGCTGTAGAAGTAGGAGCTACAGCTTTTGCTTGATAAAGTTGATAAACCTAATCTGCTGTAACAGTGATTTCAATTGAAGGAAGATAAATTGAGGTGGAGAAGGAAATTGGAGGGCGCTGACTCAAGTCTGAGCAGGAAGGTTGTTTTAATGACCTTGTAAATGCATGTTGCTTTTGTGCATGGTTAATGCCAACTCCTGTAAGTTTTTCTTTCCTTTTTTTTTGTTCTTTTGTGTGTGTGTGTGTGTGTGTGTGTGTGTGTGTGTGTGTGTGTGTGTGTGTGTGTGTGTTTTT
>JAWLRI010000241.1:713629-734971 GCA_034781795.1 Crypturellus tataupa
TTTTTTTTTTTTTTTTTTTGTGTGTGTGTGTGTGTGTGTGTGTGTGTGTGTGTGTGTGTGTGTGTGTGTGTGTGTGTTTTAAGGTAAAAAGGCAGAGATCTGCAGTTGTTTAGGCATGTTTGTTTGAATGCGTTTGACATGCCTCTGAGAGGTAAGGCAAATCTCAAGCAGTGGGGTTGGATGGGTTATCTGGGTTCCTTGTGGAGATAGGCAAGCTCTCTCCTCATTCATTGCCTGTGCTCCCAGTTTTAGATTTGGGGTTTTCAGCTTGTGCTATCCAAAATACTGATTAGTCACATGGGCTAACATAAAGGAGGAATTTTATACAGGCATGTAAAGAGTGATGGGAATATCTGGCATATCTGTGGGCATGGGTGTGCCTATGTGGGACATGAGATTCCTGTCCTGAATTGAAAGAGGTTGTGCGTGTGCTTCTGTTGGCCCCAGAAGAAATGACTGGCAAAGTGCTACTAGCAGTATTTGGAGTCGTGCTACTTGTATGCCTCCATACAAGGCATAAAAGGCAACGCACGCAAGTCTCCTTCTACTAAAAGCTGTCTTTGGGCTTTGTTTTTGTTTGTTGGTTCACCTTAAAAAGGTCCAGATACAGAGCATGAGTTCAAAAACTGCACTGTAAAACTGGAGCAGTGTGTGCTGTTTGGAAAAATGAACTTGAAATTCCCTAAAAAAGAAAGTTTGCAGCCTGAGAAATAGGCAGAAAGAATAAAAGACCTGATAATTTTGCAAGTCTATAAAGAAGAGTGAGAGCCCTTCCTTCCGTAGGCACATCTTTCTTCACAGTATTTAGATCAGAACATGTCCAATGGCTAAAAGAATAGACAACTGTTTTTATGTATTTTTATTGCTTTCCCTCGAGCTCTTACCTTGCTATATCTGCAAGGTAATGTGTAGTTTCCTGTTTGAAACATAGCTATTCCAGAAAAGATGACCAAGGCTGGTTGCTGCCGTATGCTGTATTGTGGGGCTAAGCTGAAGTAAAAAGTAGGTTGTCTCACTGGAGCTGTCCCACGTGTTGGTTAAGTAGCTTGAGCTATAAATGCTGTTCTGAGCTGTGCAGTGATATCAGCCTCAAGCGCTGCAGGGCCAACTCCGTGCCTTCAGAGACCTTCCCTTTACCCTGTAACTCACACATGGCAGTTCCTGTGCGGGTCCGATTATTTTCCATCGTGTCTAATAGCTGGTACTAGCCGTTGCTAGAGCATATGATTCACAGGCAACTTTTATAAAATAGCCCTAAAAATTAAATCTTTGTGGTTGCTCTTCAGAAAAGTTGATTTCTGTGCTGAAATACTAGGAATTATGCGTGTGTGTGAGTGTGCATACATGCCTGCATGTGCCTGCTTCTGCTGGACCCTATATGCCACATAATCTACATACCGATAGAGATAAGGGTAATGACCCACTGGCTCTTCCTCATCTAGCAATATCAAAAGAAGTTTTTTTTCTGTTATCTCCTATGTATCCAGGATTATTCTTTGCATGGAGATCCCCAGATTGTCAAATAATGCCTGTGACACCTATATAACACTATTCAGTTGCTCGTTGGGTGGAATTTGTCCCTATCACTGTGTTGCAATTTCCACTGCAGCCTTTAATCTTGTTTTATAAGTGGCTTTGATGCTCTTGCTTGCCTGAGGGGTGGTTTCTAGCTTGCTGACAGACAAAGATATTTTTTGTAGTGGGAGATAGGATGATGCAGCTCTTTGGATTGGTTCCTTGAGCCTGTGAGATTGACTTTCTGAAGACTGCACCGGCGTAGGCAAAATTGGCATCTTTGGAAAATCTACGTAATGCTCCATCACGTAGTATTAGGAAACCCATCCATACCGGGAAGGTGCCAGAGGAACTGTGGGAATGGTGTGTGCATTGCCCTTGGAATGGCATCAGGGCTCCCTGCTGCTGCAGAGAGCTTCCCCAAAGGGCAGAGCAGCCTCTCGGCGCGGGGTTACTCGTGCCCAACAAACTGCGGCCCTTCACACCGAGCGCAGATGAGGAAAATGTAAAGCAGGCTGGAGCTCGGCGTAATCGCTGCATTAATCAAAACCGAGCTGCTGTTTAGCACAAACAGTTGAAGCAGAGTAATGGGCTCATCAGTATGGATTTCATTAATTTGCAAATGATTCTATCAGTGCTTTTCTTTTTTTATTATTTCGTTCAGTTCACTTATTATGTAGCTTTTTTTTTTTTTCTTCTCACCAGAGGGTCTCAACCCCGCTTTGGAGGCAACCTTTTGTGGTAAGATGAGCTTGTTGGTGAGTGTTTCTCACTGCACATCTGCCAGTCTGCCTATTGCTCCTCTAGTCTGTGGGGAGCTGGTTAGGTTTGGCCTTGCCTATAGAAAATAGCTGGGAGAGCCACCAGCATCCTTCTGGGAGGAGAAAAGCAACAAGAAAACCTTTTCTTTCATGTGGAATGTATGTCACACTTCAGGTCACACTTTAACACTGCTGATGGCCCTAAGGAAGGTTGCCAGACCATGTGATGTGGATGGCACTGGATGTTGGGTGGCTTCTTAGCCACTTCTCCCAGACTAGTCCTGTATCTCATTGCCATCATAATGAGATTAAAATATCCTTATGTTAAGGTCATATCTCTTCCTGATGTGATCATGTAGTTTGTGACCCAAGGTCCTGTAGCAGCTTTTGTTTGTAAGGACAAACCTTTCAGTGTTGGTGCAAGGCTCCTAGCAGCTGCAGTGTGTTGGTTGGAGCAGTGTGTCCTCGCAGGACAGCACACAGCCACCGCTTTGAGGTGTGTGGGGCAATTTCTGTACTTGTTTTTCTGTGAAAAGGGGGGAGAAAAAAGGCTTTAACAGACTGTGTAAACACTTTGATACAGCATGAAATATTCTTGTTCTGGACTCGACATCGTGCAGCCTCCCCCTCTCCCCCAAACTGTAGGCATTTTTGCAGTTCACTAGTTAATGTAGCACACTGAAATATTAATGCTGAACCGAAAATCTTGCTTTAAAAATGCATGTGGAAATTTAATTACAACAAGCATGGTTTAGATATCTAATTTAAAATATCATAGCTTCATGTTCAGTGCATGGCTTGAAGCAGGAGTAATTATGCTGAAATACAGTTGCAGGCAGGATCTCACCCCCTTGCTCTTACCCAGAGCGGGGAGGAAGCCATCAGCAAGTGAAGTACGGCCTGAACAGTGCCAGCTACAGAAGCTGCACGGGTGTAAGTCACGAAGCTCATATCCATAAACGACTTGCCCCGGGAAGTAAAACGCAGTTGTTCGCTGCCGCCTGCTTAATGGGGCCCGTAAATCCCTGACCCAGGGAAAACTACAGAGCCCAAGAGAACAGCAGATCCTGCAACCCCGTTAGGAGGCTCGGCATAGGAGTGAGCAAGTCCCTGGATCCCTCTATTTTAAATACAGGGTCCCTGGTTCTCTGTATTTTATACATTTGAGGACTGCTCACGTATTTTGTGTTACAATGTGGAGCTGCAGTCCCCCCGTCAGGTGAGGGGTCTCGCCTGGTCACTCTCCCCTTATGGGTCTTGTCTGAGGCCATTTAATGGGCTCTGTGAAACAAGTAATCCCTACAGCTGACTTTATAAGATGGTCCCTTTCATGTTACTTACGTATCTATGTAAATATCTATATATTTAGATATTTAATCCCTATGGAGATGAATATTCCCAAGCAGTTCAGAGCCCCAGGCTTTCAGGTGCAGGCTTCGCTCACCTCTGTAGTTGCCTTGGTGTAAGTTATCGATTCCATATGGTCAGACAGCAGTATGGGTGCGTGCTGCAGTAGCCTGCGCGTATGGGAGCGGGAAGGAGGGCAGAACCCAACAGTGTTCTGCTGAGGGGAAGCTGCTGGCAAAACATCTGGAAGCCCCCACGGTCATCCCTACACAAGGCACCTTTTGGTGGGGTGGTTATGGGAGCCCTCATTCAGGAAGAAGTCACAAGTTACTTTTCATCGTCATTCATTTCAAGTTAGTTTTCATGGCTTTCATTCTCCCCTTCTTTCTTTCTGCATGCAAGCACTTTTATCTTGGAAATTAGGAATTTCAAATGCTAGAAAGTGTTTTTCTTTGTTTTTTTGTTTGTTTGTTTGTTTTATCAAAAGAATCAGAACTCATTAAAGTCTTTTTTCATATAAAGAAAAATTTCTACCATTCTGAAATTTGAAACTTCTTTTGCCTGTGAAATCAGCAACACTTTCACTAATCTGTTTCAAGCAAGTACTTATTTGCACTTGCTCATTTTCCCCATATCCTCCTCACCTTCCAGGTGTTGTTTTTCTTTTTTGCTTTCTGTTTCAACACAAGAAAGATTGAAACCCCCTATGAAGCATCACTAGCCTAGCATGCAATCCATTGGAGCTTGAGGAAACTTGAATGTTGCAATTAACTCGCAGATGTTTAACATGAAAATTTAATATGCAAACCTGTATGTACCATCAGTTACCATCTGTGAATAAAACAAGGACAGGGCCTTGCAATAATAATGAAACATATCAGTCAAAATGAGTGTGAAAAATCGCAGCCAGAAAAGTTGGAGATCCTTTCACAGAACTGTTAGCCCAGTAAATCAACTTATTAGTTATGTAGGTGTTCAGAGCACTAAGAATGCAGGAGATGGAAAAGATCAGTTCCTCTATTGAGTGATGACAGTTACTTAAAAGCACAGATAAATGGGACCAAAAAGTGGACCAGTGAAATTGTAGTAATTAATTGTAGTGATTAAAATTATGAGGAAAAAATGCAGGATGTCTTTGATTCATGCTAAAGCTGTGACAAGTGCTCCTAGGGCTCCTTTGGGAGTGCAGTATCCCTCGGGTCCCTCATCTTCCCCAGCCACAGCCTGCAGAGCAGTGATAGGGATGAGAAGCGAAGGAGATGAGCACAGCAAATCCTGTTCCCCAAAACAAACGTGTATCGATGGTTACTGGATCTTCACGTCATGTCCTGTTTGATCGATCCTCTTGTGGAACATCCTGCTCTGCGCACTGCCTCCGATGTGCATAGTCAATGTGAGCAAGGGCTTAGGTTGCTGGTACCAAACCTGCTTGCTTTCTCTGCAGTGATTCTAGGTTTCTACTAAGATAGAGAGGTGGCACGTGCTTTTTCATAGTTCTTTAAAGCAGGATAATGATCCTGAATTGAATAATATCCCGTGATGAAGTAAAATGTGGCTTATTCAATATATCGTCGGCATCACTGTGGTAGTGAAGTTTTTGTGTTGCTGAGGACTTTCACTAGCCCTGCAATCCTTTTGCTGTTTTGTTAAGCCAAATGCCAGCTAACTAAACACACGGTTCCAGCTCTTAGTGATGCAGTGTGCTAAGCACTTTCACATTTGTGGTCTTATCCTGTTAACGGAGCCTGATTTTCCGTCACCTCTATCAGTTGAGTTTGTTTTAGGGTTGCATCATATCACGCTTCCCCCTGCCAGTCCATTTGCAGGGCACTGTGCCTGTTTACTGCACAGATGTCTGTCTCCTGCAGTTCCCGTTCAGACTGATCGTTTTCTCTTCCTCTGGGCTCTTTGAGTGTTTTTAATATTCAAGCCCACCGCAGTCTCATAACTTAACCTACCAGCTGAAGTGAGGGCTGCTAGATGAGACTCTTCGCTGCTGTCTCTATGGTTACATGGGAAGAGAAACCTGCTAAATACAAGGCAGAAGGGCACAGAAAAGGCTCCGGTGGCAGTTGCTGTCGTTACTGCAACTTCACCGGTTCCAGTTTATTCTTTCACTTTCTTTGCGTTATTTTCTCCTTAAGTGGAAGTATGTGTTCTGAGGGTTAGCGGCTGCTGCAATTAGAAATTCCAGCATTAGGAAAGGATGGAGAGGAATCCCCTGGAAACAGCTTTCTGTTTTGCTTGCAAGTGGTGTTATTTATTTGTTTTTTTTTTTTTCCTCCTTCCTCTACCGGAGCCAGTCTAAGCTCCCGAAGGCTCTCCGCGTGCGGCTCTAATGGATAGTTATAGGTGACTCGTGTGCAGCTCCAGCGTGCGCCTCCCCGGCGGGCGGCAGAGGTAGTAACTGGTGTGCGCACTGCTGACACGAGGAATCTGTGCGGATTCAAAGCAACCCCTAGCAGCTCCCTGAGCGCCGAAATTAATGGGGCTCTAGTCTCCCGCGGCCCTGCCCTGTGTGTGATTTTGTTTGTTTATTTTCCCAGGCGTAGGAATGAGCACAAGCTTTTTCTCGCAGCCGGGCTGTTTTGCAGCATCGCCTTGTGCTACTTCTCTCTACACCCTTCTGAGAGCACCGGGAGGCTGAGGTGGCCCCCCTCCTGCTTTCGGCGCTCTCCCCTTTCCTCTGCTCCACTGGCTGGGCAGTCGCTCATCATCTCGCTAGCACTGGTGGTTTTCCCTGGAAAGCAAGGCAAGCAGGAGCCGAGCGCCCCTTGCTTCGCGGATGACGCCTTGGCGTGCGTGATTAATGTCTAAAAGCATCGTCCGTGCTAGAAAACACGCCCAAGCCATGTAGTGTAACAGCAGCCTGAAATTGGCTTCCGTACCGCGGAAAGCGCCAGGGTCATAGTAAGGCATCTGTGTAAATATCCCTTGAGGACGCATTAGAGCAATATCGATTTTAGCAGTTTTCTGGATGTTGGAGCGTGCCCATTTTTAGGTGATTGAAAGGGGCAGTTACAAAGGAAAGGCCGCACCGATGGGGTCGTTCCCTGCGTAGCATGAGCTTTCCTCCTGTGACTCAAGCCGTGAGCGCCCTGCAAGATCCGTGGGGAGGAGAGACAGCAGGGCTGCGAGGGACCGCTGCAGGCAGTGACTGCAGGGATCTCTTTCTCCCTCGGGGTTATTCCTAGCTGTACTGCCTCGTGCATGTCGCACTTGAGTGGTCCAGTGGTGAAGCATCAAGGATACCTGGGGTCCGCAGGGTTAGAAATGGCCCCTGTGCAGCAGCCCAACTGCGGTCAACGCATGCGGCATGTTTGGAGGCTTCACGTGAGACCTGCAATGGAAGAAGTCAGTCCCTTGGGGCGACTCTGGATTTGGAGGTGACTTGTACAACCTAGTCGCAGGGAAGGCCTTAGCAAAGTGATTAACAGAAGCTCATTTTGCTGCCTGTCCTCCAAGGGATGGTGAACGACAAACGTGCGGCTTGCCCTGCGTCACAGCTGGGACTTGTGCTGAGCCTCTTCTGTGGTGATGTTTACATTACACATCAGGTCATGTAGGTATTACAGGGTGCATTTCCAACTGTGGTGCAGCAAGTAACTGTCACAGTAAATTTACTGAACTATTATTGATGGCTACGGACTACTAAATGAGTTGGTCTTTCTTCCTACTCTTTTGCTATTAGGAAAGTGAAATTATTGCTCCAGAAACATTTTTTTTTGCTGTTCATCCTAATGTGCTTAAAACCTCCGTTTTTGATATGGTTATCTTATAATTAAATAGGTCTGGGAAGTGAAACTGGCAGCTTCAGAAATGCTATCAACTACATAAATAAACTCCGAGTCTAAAATTAGTTACAGATCTGTCTTGTTAGTACATAGACACGTTCAAGCTCCGTTTGTATTCCCCCTGCTGCTGTGTCCGTAGCTGCGTTATAAAAATATTTTCTCTTTCTTATCATTATCAGTAGGACTGCCTTTCCTTTCTATTGTTTGTGCACGCTGTCTATCAAATGCAATGGCTGCTCAGAGAGAAAGCTGCTTTAATGCGGACCTGAGGCCAATTTATTCATAGCCACAAAGTTCTGCACCGACTTGCCCAAATGTTCAGCAATGACATAAAATGCAAAATTAATTTGTTCAAAACCTAGATGCTGTGAACTGGAGCCTCGTTTTTCTTACTGGTAAAGACTTAAATCTAAGAGTAAGCAGCAAACACTTGTTATTTTGGAAGCATTTCCATGAAAGTTTCTTATTTCGGTGATGAACTAGCAGCTAGTAGCCTCTGTCTTGCAAAGTAGGACTTGCCTTCTTGTTCTGTAGATACCTGTGTATTTATTATTATTTATATGGAATGTTTATTGTCAAGATAGCTGCTAAAATCCTTGAAATAAGCATTTTATGTGCTAAAATGGATAAAGGCTGCCTCTTCAGTCAGGGTGCTCCTGTTGTCCAAAACCTGTGTGAAAAGGAGGGGCAATTTTTCAGCTTTTTAAAAAGCAATAGGATTTAAGAAATTGATTAATAAATATTTTATCAATTAATTATGAATTGATAAAATGTTTGAGTCATCTGTGGTGTATGCAAAGCAGAAGTTCTGTAGCTCCTAATAAGCTAATAAAAAAGCTTATCTGATGCATTTCCATGTCACTTTTTCAAAGACAATTTCCTTTCCCCATCGTGCTCCTTCCTGTAATCTCAGATGGGCTCAGCAAAGAGACAAATCTTTACTTTCTTTGTGCTTTCTGCTGTTCAAGAACCTCTGGGACCCAAATCAGGAGCATTAACAGGGAGGTAAAAAGCTTTGTTAATTGATTTTTGTCATTTGGGTGGCGTATCCCTGTGGAGCGGGGTGAGTGGCAGATGCAGCGAGCCTATGAGCTAAAGCGGTATCTTCTTTAGCTTCCTCAAGTCTCCGGACTCTCGTTGCTTCTAGCTGCCCAGACGCAGCCAAGGTACCGCTGGAGGGGCCTCCCCAGCCTGGGGCCCTGCAGCCCCTGCTCACGGGCTTTACTGAGGGGCTGATGAGGAGGTCCCCACGTGTGGGGATTCGAGCAGGGAGCACAACCCACGAAGGTGCCTGTGCTGGCTGCTGCCTTTATGGTTCTTCGTGTGTGTTAGCTGCTACCACCTTTTCTGAGGGGTGGTAGAAGGGAAATTGAGACCCAGTCTCTACCGCACTCTGAGCACAGAAATGTAGTTGAGCACAGATGCTTCATCCCTGGGAGCAAGTGTTTTACCTCGAAGCTATGTTAAAGCTGACGCTAGATCTTCTTTTGGAAAGTAGCTCTAACTGCATTTTGTGAGGGTGCTGCGCTCGCTCGCTGTATCAAGCGGTGAGAAGCCTTAAAAACTAGGTCAAGTGATGCCTGAACTCAAGCTGAGCTTGAACGGGAGCTTGGGCTGGGCCTGGAATGGGAAAGAGCATCCCGCAGAGCTTGGAGGAGGTTCTGGAAGTTTTCAGATCAAAAGAGGAGTCATACCATGAGTCCATAAACCCCCAATCAGTGACCTGCAAACTCTGCAAGTGCCAGGAGACAGACTTCATATATAGATACAAGAAAAATCTTACAGCACTGCAGTACACTTCTAGATATGGGTTTAAAACTTCTTTTTTCAACAGCTGGAGGACTCTGCCATATACCTCAATTAATTCATTTAGTAAGAGCATGAATAATACTGTCTTTGTTCAAGATAACTTTGTGAAGGCAATTCACGTGCAAATGTTGACTCTGCATGGGATGCCTCAAGGAGTGCGGTGATGCTGCAGTTCACATCAAGACATCTTTGCATCATTCTGAAAACTGAGATGAAGGCTCAAACCCACTCAATGGATCACTCTTCAGCTGTAAGCCTTTTAAAGAGGATGCCCTCTTCATTTTTAAAAGCAAACCTTGTAGCTGATAAAAGTAGGTAGGTATTATTTACAGTGTGCTGATAAAGACATCCTATTTTAGAAACATTGATAGCTTTATTGATGCTCTTGGGAGCAACTCTGAAGTTGGCCAGTATCTTCTGCACGTGAAGAGCAGGAGCATGCTAGGCCAAGGCCCTCCTCAGGGAAGGGAGGGAAGGAGGAGTGTTTAAGTGATGACAGAAGTTTTTCTTCAGACTGCACTTCTGTTGTAGATGAGCAAGCACAGTAAGGCATACCCTGAACACTTTGCTGTTTGGGCACCTTTTGAAGCTAAATGTAGTGTGATTTACCCTAAGCACAGCCAAAAGAGAATAGGTGAATGAGAAAGATGAGCATGTTGTTGAAAAATCATTTAGTTCCTTTTCTTCTTTTTTTCTGAATGAATCTTTCTCAACCTATCCTTGTTCTTCCTTTCCCTCTTTCCCCAGCTCTAAGCCAAACACAGCAGCATCAAAATGAGCCTTTGCTTATACGGCTTCTCTCAGTCTTGGCACATCCTAATTTTAGAGTTCTGTGGACTTAACAGAATGCTGTCAGTCTTGCTGTTTTTACCCCTGAATACTGTCTCTCCCTACATATGCACCAGAGTGACTCTAAACAGCCTGTTGGGTTTTCCTGTGGCAGTGAGCTGGAGATGCCTGCGTGCTTGGTAAGATCCTTATGTGTTATGATACTGAGCAGCAGTGTAAAGCTTAACTTAGTTGGACAAATATCGATCGATTCCAGCCTTTTGGCATCTTTCAGAGTAGGAGGAAAAAGAAGTGGGAAGAGAGTCTGCCACTGATTTGAGAGACCTATGGCTGCAGGATTCTCTGCTCCTAGAGCTGGAGGTAAAGAGAGGAAAGAGGGAAAATGTGCTCAGTCACCTATGCCCTGTCACTGTGACTCTGAAAACTGAGAGCATTTCACCCCCTTTTAAAGCCTTGTACCTGGGGTGGCTGCACTTTGCACAAGGCTAACGCTTGCCCTGTGCCTTGCTTGAATTAAGCAATATGGCCTGGTGAAGCCGTGTCTCTCACCTTCGGAGCAGGCTGGCGGAGCTGCCTTGTAGGATTTGCTCCGTCCTTCTGTCTCACGCTGGGCTAATTTAGCCTCATCTTGGTAAACAAGAAAATGGTTCTCATTCAACAGACTTGAGCCGGAGTGACTGCAGCTGTCGTCTGGCCTATGCGCAAACCAATTTTGTTCATTCCCTTGCCTGGCAGGAAGCCTGCACCAGAATTGTGTCGGCACTAATCAGCATTAAACCAATGTCAGGAGGGCTGCGCAAAGCTGCCCCGCAGCAAGGCAAGAGCAACAAGGCTGTTCAGGAGGGATTAGCGTAAGTACTGCCCGGGATGCAGCTGTGCAAGAAAAGGCACAGAAACTGCACCGAGTATTTTTGTTTTTTATTTTTTATTTTTTTGAATGTGTAACCCTGTACGGTTATATTCGGGACATCCAGGTGGTGCTTTGAAGCATGCTCTGCTTTATTCTCCAGGAGAAGCTAGGCGGGGGGCATAGGTGCATTGTGTGGTCTCTGGTCAGAAGATGATGCTTGCTCTTGTATGTTGTACAATAAGAGTTTTGTTAGTAAGACTGAAAGTTCAGAATATTTCTGGTGGAAGATCTGAGGCTCTGAAAAGGGTGTTTTGCAGTTTTAATTGCTTAAAAGCTTTGTTTTCTTGCCTGGTGTTTACATTGCAGGT
Source organism: Crypturellus tataupa (assembly GCA_034781795.1). Lineage (NCBI taxonomy): Eukaryota > Metazoa > Chordata > Aves > Tinamiformes > Tinamidae > Crypturellus > Crypturellus tataupa. The sequence goes on from JAWLRI010000241.1 coordinate 724,863, forward strand.
TCATGAGTGTGTTCTGTTTGGTATTAAAAGCATTAAATAAGAAAGATCCTTTCTGTTTTTTATTCTGGAGATCTAGAAATGTCAAGGCCTTACTGCGCTCTCCACCTAATAGCTATTGAATTGTCATTGCAGTTCTTCCTTCTGAAAGTGATTTCTGTTTCTCTCAGTTTTGAGCACTGTGGCTTTACTTTGAAGTCAGCCTTGCTTTTCTGGGGAGCTTGGGCCAGATGATTTGCAGAGGTCCTTTCAGACCTCATTATGCTGATACCCTGGACCTTGGTCACTGGGCATAGGTGCCTTTGAGCACATCTAGATGCTCACAGATGCACACTTTTGCTAATGCTATGCCTAAAATTCTACAACTTCACCTCAAAATCTCTTAGGGCCCTGTCCATTTTTGAGATAAATCAGTGTTAGTCATCCTCCTGGCTGTGACTAATAACCACATATAACCGATATGTTCTTATATTGCCCAAAGTGGGCACAGCTGTGCTGTAGCTGCCTTCCAGCCCTCTTAAACTACTAGGTAGCTCCGTGTGTGTGTGTAGTGTTATACTTATGTCAAAACTGTTTTCAAGTGCAAAGCTAAGCATGTGTGAACTTTTGAACCTTGGCCCTGCCAAATGTTCATGGTGTTGTCACGGGTGGAGAAGCTCATTTAGAGAGAGCAGGCAGACCTTCTGGTCTAAGATGCCCCAATTAGTTATGACACAACTTAAGCAATCCTCCTTCTTAGGGAAAAATCATCATCAGCAAACCCGTCTCGGGTAACAGTTTGGGGAGCCAGGCGTGGAGTAGCTTTCTGAGCGCTGTCATCCAAAGGAAAATCCTGCAGGTCTTGGAGAAGAAGAAGCCCATGAATTTCACAGTCCTCCCTTTAGTCATATGTGCGCTGGCACAGTCAGGATCTCGGGAATATCCATGCCTTGTGTTTGTTTGGGGCATGAATGCATGCACGAGAGGCAGTGCTGTGTTACCAAAGCTTGTTTAAAGCCCAAGGTCTCCGCGGAGGTCCCTGGGGTGGCATCTGACACAGCAGTGCCCGCTGCCAACTGAAGTTTCTGAAGCACCGCTTTCCGAAAGGGAGGTGAAATGGGATGAAAGACAGATTCAAGATGGATAGATCAAGTGTAAAAGATGAAAGCCTCACGTTTTGAAGAGTTCTGCATTTGCTAAGCACTCAGAAATGACCAGCCTTTCACAGGAGCCTGTGGTAGGGTCCCTCGGGTGGCTGCTGAGATGTTGGGTCCCAGCTATAAATAGGTGGGAAATAGGAACCGCTTGAGCTCCGACACCTCTGTGTTCTCTGCCAGGTGGCCGGTCACGGCTGGGAGGGTGAGAGCGGGGCTGGCTGCTGCGGGTGCTCTGCCCACGCCGTGGGCAGCAGCGCAGGCCCTGGGGCGCCCTGGGGAGACCTGGTCTCCCTGCGCACCTGCACCGCAGTGCTGACCTCCTCCTGGCCTCCCTTCTTCTTTATTTCCTAATCATCTTCTAGCAATGTATTAGCTGTATTCAAGCTAATAAGGTTTCACATTTCTCCTCTGACAAAAGTGATGGGAAATAGCAGCCTTTGAGGGAGGGCCACTCCCTCAAGAGAAGCTAGATTTGTTATAATCTGACCCCCCATTTTTTTTTTAAGTCTTAAGGACTAAACAAATTATAAATAAGTTTTTCAGAGCCTCTGTTTTGGCCTGCAGATCTTCAAAACTGACTTATCTGGATGGAGTTACCCTTGGATTCCGGGGGTCTGCCCCCGTGCTCAGCCCTGCGCAGGGGCCTGCTCTGCTGGCGGCCGGTGGCTTCCACCTTGCCGGTTCTGCTGCGGACAAGCCCTGACTCTCTGTAATTTGGGACTTCTGACAAGTTTGAGGCCCCTTCCTGTGGGAGCGCAGATGGTAGCTAAACGGGTGCTGGAGCAGTTTCCCTTCTACTTGCTGGTGACAAACCAGCGTCTTGGAGAGAGCGGCAAGTTTGTCTCTGCAAATGTGTTTCAGCAGATCTCTTGCCCCTAACAAATATGGAAGAGATTCGATGTGACCTGTGACTTCTAGTGCTGTGGTCTGAGGTTTCACCCGCTTCCTTGTGCTGTTCTGCTTGAAGGTGATGGCCAGGGTTCCTCTCCTGCCTGAGTTCACTGGTTTCTCAGTTTCTAATGCTGGTCAGGAGCTGGCACATCTCATACTAGGGAAATCCCTTCTTGGGTTTGTGGGTTTTCTGTTTTTCACTCTTTGCCTTCTACAAAACTCCAAATGCCATCATTATCAAAGGGGCATTTTTCTTTTTGCATTCAGTGACCTTTTGAAGTTGGGAGGAGGAAACAAGAAGCAGCACTTTTAAGAGTGCAGAAGGTTGCCTGCTAGAAAGGCATGTTTATCTCCTGGAGTTAAGGCTGTGAATAGAGTGCTAGATAAATTGTGACTGGAGTCCTCTTGCGGCTCTCTGCATGAAGTCCTGGTTGGAGATCCCTTGGTCATGAGTGTGAAAGGGATCGTCCTGAGGTGACTGCCAAAATAATCCTGGGGGAGTGGGACTGGCCTGCAGTGCATGGCTGCCTCCTCTGTCTTGAGATATGGAGAACTGGATCAGGAAACTGAGCCAGAGTGTGGAAAACATGTTTTACTCCCAGTTCTTGGTCCTCCCCCAGATACCTTTCAGCTGGGAGAGTTCACCAGTGCAGCTCTCCATTAGAAGCACCTGGGGCTGCTGTGGGGGCTGAGATTAAGGAGAGGTGAGAAGAAGAGCTGGGAGCTTCTTGTAGTGTCTGAATGAGTGTTGATGGGCAGTGACCGAGTAAAACCTGGGAAGTGTGTGGGGCTGAGGCAGCGTGTGCTCGCTTCAAGTTGTACAACGCTAGGAAATAACCCATTGCAGTTTCCTTGGTAGCCCCTGAGGTTAAAGCTGGAGAAGAATTTGTGCAATTTCCTGTGCCTTATTTTTTTCCTGTGCTAATTACAGGTGTAGGCTATTCTTAGAAGGCATCATAGGGGTAAGACACTGTTGGGTGTCTTAGCAGTACCTTTATGTTGTTTGTGACTGGAAGACACTTGTTACTGATCTAGGACTGCATAGGATACAATCTTTCTCCAAAGACATGATTTCCAAAATATTAGGTAAAAAGAATATAAAGGAAGCAGGAGAAATGACTTCCTTTCAGGACAGGACGTCTACTGAAATAGGTGTTTTTGCTTCTACAGGTTGACACAAGGTTGTGATTACAGGTGTTTTCAAAGTAAAAACTGAAGAGGCTCAGGAAGCATAAGTGATTTTAGACCACATTGATTCCATGGATTCTCAGATGTGCCCTGGCGGCTCAGGGGCATGGAGCAATTTTATCATTTGCCTACGGAAGTGCAGGTCTGAATCATGGAGTCGGATTGGGAAGTCTGTGCGGAGTCGTGTGGGGTAAGCATGGTAGGGCAGCCATGCTTTGATCCAACCTGCAGCAGGAGCTGTGGCCACCCGCACAGGGCTTGACTTCTGCTGCCATCACGTTGGCTGCTCCAGCTTTGTCACTGCCCACGGTGGGAAAACCCATCTTTTTAGGCATGCAGGTAGCAGTTGGACTTTTTTTTCCAAGGGCATCCACCACCCTCACTGCAGAGCAGAAGGTGTTGCTAGCCCGGATGAAACCATATTCAGTGCTGACCTGCAGCCCGATCTGCAGGGGTGCAGGAGACGTGGGCAGATGTGGTTTATCCACCTGGATAAACATGCCTGGGATGGCCGGCTCGGAGCTGAGCGGCGCACGGCAGCAGGATGCTCCCTGATCCCTGGGGAAGGGTTAACCGGCTGCAGCAGCAGCAGACCTGCAGCAGCGGTGTTAATGCTACAGCTTACTTAAAATAACTGGTTGCTCAGGCTGTCTATAAATCAATATGCTCGTGGCACAAAATGCAGATTTGGATTGAAGTTCCGTGGGTATTAGTGTAAATCATATTCAGGCTGTCATATCGGTTTGGAAACAGAATGAGCCTGCTGAAATGAAAGCCCAGGCTGGGGTCTTCCATTAACAAACTGCCTTTTTTTTTTTTTTTTTTTTTTTCCAGAAGCAGAAGAGTATTTTTGGAGCTGGTTAGTTTTGTCGAAAAGTAAGCTGAGTTGGAAGTACGAATATTTTTCTAATTCTGTTATGACCCTTGAATTTGTCACTGTAAGGGCAATGAAAGTGCTCACATTCCTTTAATCTGGTGTACAGACATGCTCTTTTTTTAAGGAGTGTTTCTGTTCTCCACATGTATTGCCTATTTGAGAGTAGCCCCGTTGGACTGCTACTGCATCTGTGTGTGAAGCCTTTGAAATATTCATTGTAGTCCGTGGTAATCTAATATCAGTCGTCACCTTGCAGTCCTTTTTCAGTAAGGTATTCTTTTAGTGAAGTAATAAAACTAGAGGCATTATTATATATATGTATAATATCCAGTAATATTCGTGCTCTGCTACCTGTGGCTTAACTTACTGGTTAAGTAGGCTCACAGCTGTGTAATTGCCAAGATTTGCATTATTTGCTGTCACAAGCATGAATAGTTTGAGTTTTTGCTAATTCCTAAGTAAGTATCAAAAAAAAAAAGTCAGTGTGTTTCCTTAAGGTAAATATTTAATCCAGTGTGCCCAAACTTGTGAGCTTTGCTTTGGAGGGGGTATCCCTCCAGGAACTTTCCTGGTGTACTGGTGTGTCAGGTGATAAATCACCAAAAACTTGTCAAAGCCCGAAGAGAGGTGGCAAGCCTTGCGTGGCGTTCCTTTCACATGAGCGTGTGCTGCTTGATTTGAAGTGGGAATCCCAGTCCAAGGCCACGGCCTTGTGAGGAATTACATGTCCCGGGTTTCGGAGCATCTCTGCTATTGCTTGGACAGTTTGGACGGGAAGAAGCAGGGACCCTGGGCACTACAGCGTGTTCAGCTGTGATGCAGTCTGACTAATCCAGCCTTGATCTTTTCACTATGAAATATTTAGCTTTTAATTTATGCTGGAACAGTTATTTAGCTCTCCAAAGCAGCACAGCACGACTTGCTCCATTGTATGAGGCGTTCCATTTAATTCTGCAAAATTCCCCTTTATGTGAGAGACGTGTAAAAATATTATAACTGCCATTACTTTTGCATGAGATGTGTGTGCTGTGGCCAGGAGGGCTGTTATAGATGCTTTGTTTTCGAATTAGCCTCTGCGTAGTCGGTGACAACTCGCACTTATTTAAAAATGAGAGCAGCAATTACATACCTTCTACCTATGTATTTTAGTGTGCCAGTCAACCTGGGATCCAGGCACTAAAAGATTAGTGGTAAAGAGGTATTTGCTTAAATGACATGCAATTTTAGGGCTGTTTAGAACTCCATTTGTTCTGCTCCCCTCTCTACAAGCACTAAAATAACAGGCAAAATACACAGCTCCCAATGAAGATCCAGCTTCTATACAAAGAAGCTTTGGCACCTAATTGTCCCCAGTGCACCAAGGGAAGCCAGAGGAATTGGTTTTGGGCTCCCGCTTTGTAGGGCTGTGAACTAAATTAGAAGCATAGTAGAAATGTTGTTGTGCTCAGGGTTTTCCATCTGGAGCACAGTTTGGATCCAGAAATGAAAGTAGCAGTATGGGTCCTTGCCTCTGGATTTGAATCCTGACACTTTGTTGTGGTATGGTCACTCAAGCCTGCTTTAAGCCTCCTGTATTTTCACTAGACTTGGCCTCTGGCCACAAAGCAGTCAGCAGTTATAAAACATAAATCGGATTGCTTACGCTTTGTCAGAAATTTATGGAGTTCTACTGCAATGCGAAAGTCCTGGTTTACTTAAGCCACAGAGAATATTTTTCATGCGCCTTAGGTGCGCAATTACTGTGCGCTCGTAGTTTTTCAGTGGCCCCCGCTGCAAATACACTGGCATCAACCTCATTTTCAAGTAGTTTCTTAATGCAAGTGATACATGGAGGTTCCTGTAAAGCTGCTGATAGTAGAAGAGGTATTTTTAACTGCGGAGTTACAAGAACTGCTCCTCCTTTCAGTGTAATGATACTTATTCCTCTTAACACAGTGTTTTAATGATTTAATTGATGAAACTCTACTGCTGTCCTCTTTGAGAACTGAGAGGCAATGTCCAAATGCTACAGCGTGTTGCAATCCTTTGGTAAAGGGCATGAAAACACATAACTCGGTACAGTGCAAAGTTTATTTTACATCTGTCCTCTCTATAGCTATCTGTGTGGCCCAGTTGATGGGATCTGGTGTCCAAAGGGCTCTGCAAGGAGCTTTGAGAAACCATCGCTGCCCCAGGGGGACTGGGGGTTTTGCCTCCTGGAAAAAAAAAATGCCTTTTCCGAAATTGGGGAGAGCTTTCCTTTCATCACCACAGTCTGTGTATCTGGGGAGTGCTAATGTATGTAAAACACAGCATTTTGCAAGCTGGCTTCGAAGGGGCCACTAAAAACAAAAAGGTCCTTTGGCTCCTTTTTGTGTCTGAGCACATCAAGGGCCAGCGCTTTGATCAGAGACACAAATCACATCAGGAAACAGGGGCTTCCTTTAAAATGGAAATAGGTATTGCTCAGTGTAACAGTGCTAAGATCTCAAGCTTGTGTGAGACAAGTACAAAAAAAAAGCCCCTCCTCAAAGCAAAACCCAAATCCAGGCAAATCTGACTACTTGAGTGGTAGGATGGGCACCTCTGTGCTCTGCTTCTGTCAACGTTGATTAGCACTGAAAAAGATCCAGGACAAATTAAGCTGCTTTCTTCTCTTGTACTGGTGTGCCAGCCACAGTAAATACAGCAGCAGAAGGTGTTATCCGTAAGGCTGTTCTCACCCTGCTGTTGTATCAGCACAGCTTTGGGGAGATGCCCTCAACCTCCATTGACAAACACCCGAAATCGCCCTCCTGATGGGTAAGGGGAGGGTCGAATATCAGGATGTGATGTTTAGAGTGAAGGGTCTTAAAAAAAATCCCTCCGAATACAGCCCAACTTAAAAGATATCTGAACATACTGAAACTAAAAGAAAAAAAAAAGAAAAACTTGTTGTTCTTTTGCTAAAAAAGCCCCAAAGCAAAATTTACTGGAAAGTTCCCCTTTTCTTCCCACATTCTGGTGCACAAACCTAACCAGTAATGGCATGGGGATTTTAGGATGACAAGATGTTTCTTTTTTTTTTTTTTCTTTTTTCCCCCCCCTGTTCTTATCTCCAAAAATATCAACTGTAACAAAGCAGACTCTAAGACAGCTCTTGATACCTGTGCCATGGTGGAATAGAGGACAAAATTTGTCTCAAGATTTTTGTAATTATGTTAAAGTTTACACATTTCTGTGTATATATACCTATGGTTGTGTGTGTATGTGTATACATATGTATATAACTGCTCTGTGTGTTCTCACAACCAACCTGAGAATGTCATTATGTTTTAACGTAGGAGTCTACCATCTATGAATTGCAGGTGCTGAATGGGCGTCCCCCACCTCCCCAGGACTTGCTTCAGCAGGTCTGCTCAGAGCCAGCCTTAACGTGGACATTTAGGCTTAGGACCTGGGGAAGAGTCTCAAGTTTTAGCCTGTCGTTGTCTAGATCAATGTGTGTATGAGTTAAGAGGGACATAAAAGGGGTTACATTTTCAGAGCTCAGGACATATTTTTCATTCACATGAGTACCGTCATTAATGGTATTTTCGGAACTGAGAAGTGTGTTTGAAACCCTTTGCTTTCCTATGGTTGCCTACCTAAAGCACTTGCTACCTAAGTTCTCTAACCAAAAGGTTAACAGGCTATTTAAAAACAATGAAACTTAAATTAACTTCCACTTGTTGCTCAAATTGTTTTCTTGATTGGTGCAAATTCTTATGCATTCTATACAAGTATCCAGAGCAGAGTACAGAAGTATACATACAGAAAGGAACATTGCCCTTACTTCATAACAGAGCAGACCACTGATAGTGGGGACATACTCTCCATATAATGCAAGCAATGGAACAGGAGTGTGTGCGTGGAAAACTAGCCTGGCAACAGGGAAGTCATGAGTGAATTCCATGAATCTTCATTTATAGAGAAAAATAAAGACCTGAAACATAAATGGCAACTTTCTTCCCTGTATTCATAAATATAATTTCAGTCTTACACCTGTATCACAATTTTCTACTAATCAGTATCCCAATTTTCTGCTAATCAGTTCAAGTCTGAGTCAGATGCCAAAGCATATGAGTGCTGAGCCTCTCTACCTGTTTAATAACATTCTCCCTTTTTCTCCCCCGAAAAACATAACCTGAACCATTACTATTTCTTTGAATATACGAGTGACCAGATTGTGGTGGGGTTTTGCACAAAGCAGCCCAGGCCACTCGTGCGTGTTTTCTCATGTAGTGGGATGTCTTTATGGATCTGTCGGCGTCTCGGAGCGCTGCTATTTTAAGAAGCTGACAGCGCTGGTACTGGATAATGTTACTCGGTGGGCAGATAGTCGGTATTTTAATCAAGGTCAGAAGGAAGGGATGATGGCAAAGTTGCTTGTGTTGTTGTTGTTTTCCTTTTCTGATTGTTTGGACTTATGCAGCGAGTCTTAGACAGCCAAATGTCCTTTGTAAAAAGACTCTTGAAATATTAAGGGTTTTTTTTTTTTTTTTTCTTTTAGTTCAGTTATTTTGTGGCAATAGCTCTTGCGTTTTCCTACAGGTTCTCTTTATCAAGGACTAGATTGGACAGTGCTCTGTGTAGTCCTGCACTTAGATCTTGGTTGTTAATGAGCACCTGCCCTTTGGCTTCTTGTGCAGGGATTTCCATCACTTCTGCGTCTCCTTAGCCGTGTGGTTCATGTTTGCAGCCAAAATACTGGAGGGGGTGGCAAACCAAAGAGCCTGCCCTGGCACGTCTGCTGTCCAAGCTGTTAAATCTCTGCTGCTCACTGCTTGCTCCTCCTGCAGAGGTGCTGCCTCTGGGCCTTAATTCTCTTTAAACAGCAATTCTGAGAGTGATTTTGGGGGAGAGCTGTGGCAGCAGCGCGTCAGAGAGGCTGGTCAAGGTGCTGTGGTTATTTGGTGCTCGCTCACCAGCTTTGGCTACCAGCTCGTAAGCAGAAGGGTTGGGAATCCCGGCTGCGGCCGAAACCGAGACACGGGTCTGTGTCAAGAGTTAGATCAGGTTTTTCTGAGAGCCTAAACAAACGCTCTGGCAATCTGTTCCCGCAACAGCTGTAGGCAATGGCTTGTTTTGTTCCCTGCACATTAATATTTATGCAACTTTTACATTCAGACAACTGAAAAAATGGAATAGAATGAGCTGACACCTGGAGCAGAATTCATCACGCTACAGAGTTGAATGCAATTTGTTTTCAGATGCCTCCCCAAAGGAGCAGGAAAATTATTCTCCCAAAGCACAAATTATAATCTAAAAATCTTTATTGCAAGTATTCTTCTGCGTCTTCTGAAGAGGTCTGCCTTTCCAGAAATTGTGAGCTTGGCAGAGTTCTCTGGCGCCTTGGTTAGAACAGCTGAGATAGAAAGGTAGTAGTAGAAACCTGTTGTGAATTTATACCCAGAAACTGATGACCAGATAGGTCTGTGATATCACAGCCTTAATATATGCTTCAGCTTTGTAAAATAGTTTTAACCTAAAGATTTTTATTTTTAATCTGTGTTATGGTGTCTTTGAAAACACTTTCATTTTTCTGCAGGAATTGTGATAGCTGTTATGGGATGACTGCTCATCTGAGTTATAAACATAGAGCTGATCTATTTGAGTTTTTGTCTAGAAATACCCTCTTACGAGACACAAATGATGAACGTAGCTATTATGATAATAGAAAAAACTTGTGAAAATGGCACCATTACAGTACTGAAAGTATTAGCAACACAGATAACTGCTATACTAAATCACAACATTGTTGATTTTTTTTTCTTTGGGTTTTACGGGGCCTGGAATGGCTTAAGCATGAAGCAAGCCGTCTTTGGCAACAGGGGGACTCTGGGGCAGCATGCTGTTTGAAGTACTTAGAATTTAATCTTGTTACTAATTTTGACAGGTATTTCCACAATGTCTGTCAGTGTCTTCAACGGCCCTATACTAATACAGTCACTGAAGTTTTTCTTTATCGCATGAATTTAGCCGTTGCCAGTGGTGTGGGGGGGAAGAGATGTCTCAAAGGG
>JAWLRI010000242.1:0-54333 GCA_034781795.1 Crypturellus tataupa
TCCTTTCCTTTCCTTTCCTTTCTTTTCTTTTCTTTTCTTTTCTTTTCTTTTCATTTCTTTTCTTTTCTTTAAGATTTGTCCCTGGGGGCCTAAAAAAATCTGTGTAGAACTTGTACAAGTGCTCTGCTTTCCAGAGATAAGGTAGTGTGCAATGTGCCAGTCCCTAGTGAACTGTTTTTGTGGATGTGCAGCAGCATTTGGCCTAACCTTGAAAATCCTAGACCTGTGCACCATCTGTGTTCAGTAGTAATACTAGATACTCCAGCTAAGCTGCTTCCTAGGTAGCATCCCTGTAAATACATGCAAAAAGATCTGTGTTTTGGGAAGCATTGAGGCCACTGCAGAAGTACTAAATAGTGTGTGCTCTTGGTAGTCTTTTGTTACTATGCTAAGTACATCTTTAATCTTAAGCATGAGTGCTCTGATTGTCTTTTTATATGATGCATTAGTGCTTTGCTGAAGTGAGAAAACACAAGAGATTGCCTGAATACAGTTTTGTGGTGGAAACTCCTTGTCAAAAAGATAACTTGTTTTCATTCAGTCATGTGTATTCATTATTATAGTTATAATAAGAGACTAGAGAAGACATCCTATGGTCAGCTGAAGGATTTTCCTGCTACTGCAGGGGAGAGGCAGAGGTTATGCAGCCATTCTGTACCATCCCTTGTTTGCTATTTAAACATATTTATTAATAACACACTGCATGGACAACTGAAATATTTCTAATGCAGACCAGCTGATAGATGTTCTTATTAACAAAAAGCTACAGGATATGCCATTATCATGAGCATCTTCTCTCTTCCTTCCAGCATTTCTAAGTGGTTTTGTTAGCGGTGCATATGTATATGTTTCAGAGAGAGGAAGGTTCTGCTCAGCAACTCATTTTATCTATTTATGGTTCCAGCGATTAGCTCGTCCTTCCTTTTCCTTTCTTTTATACTGTTAGTGCAGCAGAATTGTAATTAAATTACATTTAGGACAGTAGACCTATACAGGGATCATCTGACAGAGAATGGTATGAAAAGAGGGTGTTTTTGAATATACAATGCTTATAGGTGTATTTTGTCTGCAGGTATTATTCAAATTTGAAAACAGAGATGTAAGATTGTGCCTCTTTTCTTTAAAGATGCTGAAAGTAGCCACATCTACACTGTCGCAAGATTCCAAGCAGCTTTTTTGTTGCCTTTTTTATAAATATAGAGGATTTATTCATTTTCCTCTCTCTTTCTGGGTGCATCTTGAAACACTGAGTTTTCTGGAATACATATTTTTAACACCTGTAAATGAGCAGTAGCAATGATTTTTTTCTCTTTTTTCCCAAACTGATGAATTCCCAAACTGATAAATTCCCAAACTGATTTCTTTTTTTTTTTGAACTTGCAAAGCAAAAGAAAATAAGTATTTAAAAATATTTTAACTGTTGGCATTGATGAATGATTTAAAACCACAGTCATAAAATCAAAAGACTTCTGCTAGCTGTTGCTCTTCTAGGTTTCTTCTTCACTTCTTGTGAAGTCTTATTAATTGTTTCAGATAGTAGGTAAAAGCTTTTATTATTTGAACTTAGCATGAAGACCTAATTCAGTATTTTGGCAAAACTCCACTTTCATGTTCTTTGTGCAGACAAGCACTGTTTATATTAAGGTTTTTATGGCACTGTTTGAAATTGTTCTGCTATCAATAGGTCAATATCCTTTATACAAATAATTTCCTCTCAAGCAGTGATCTAAAAAAGGACTGCAAAAAGTAATTTCTTTCTTACACTTAAACTGTGGAGGGAAAACAGGTTTGGCATCTCCTGTTTGAGATTAGGGGAAATCTCATAAAATACAGGAAATTCAGATTTCTTTTTTCTTAATTTGGGGTAAACACACAGAAGAGCCAATGTACATGCAATAACTCAATATAATGAAGACAATGATATCAAAAATTCCCTTTGTTTCTTTGCTGTTCTTTTTGTCCTGAAATATAGCAGTTAGTCTGTAGAAAGCCCTGGTAACTCCTGCTAAATATCTCCAAAAATTTTATTTCATTACTAAAACATGAACTATCCTGCCTCCAACTTTCCTGGTAGTATTGTTGTGCAAATAGCCTTTTCATATCCCAATATTTAAGAAGTTGCAAGAGTCTGTGGGCTATATTTTTAAAGATTTTTGTTTACTATTCAATATCATAAATAGGAAACAGCAGGACATTTTGGTTTGTTCACTTTGCTATGTGACTTTCTTGCCACACATCTGATCCAAAGCCGAACCTGAGAGGAGATGGTGTGAGGAAGGCTTTACTTGCAATTTAAGAGGAGACAGTGTAGAATTATAAATATAATGATTGTAAAGAAGGACTGGTAGAAAGCACTACTGAAAGAGTGCAAAAAAATTTCCAAGTGTCTTTTTTTTTTTCTCTCTTCTTTTTTTCCCCCAATCTTGTTCAGCAGTGCTTTTTCATCTGGAAAACTAGAGTTTATTTCAGTGTTCCAATATTTGAAAAACTTGTTATCTTTTGTCAAGGAGGACTGTTCATCCTCATGAGCTATCTGGGACCTCATTATCAATTTAGCAGTGATATCCATTGAAGCTGTTTCAACTTTATCAGTTATAAAAGCAATCCAAAAGCTATCTTGTCGTTGATAATCAGGTCATAAAATGTAATGGCAAGAAGCATGCTAATGAAACCTTTAGAGTTTTATTTATGAAATAAGACTATAATAACTTGCCCTGATCGCTGAAAATTAGATTTTTAGAAAGACAATCTCCTATATGAACCCTTACCTATAGGAAAGAGTGAACTCTCAAGAAATTTTGCTGTTACTAGTAAGCTCGTACTCTGTCTTGCTTAATGTTAAAAAAAAATACAAGCATAGTTAAACTCTTGTAATTTTCCATATCTGTACCCTAGACCTGACTGCATTAAATGAATAATGACTTTCAACTGGAATCTCTCAATTTCCAACAGCACCACATAGGCAGAGAAAGGGAAGTGGCATGAGTGTAGTCAGGCCCATGTTTTAAAAATGGCGGAGAGCCACCCTCCTCCATGTACAGTGTATTTAAAGTCACTTCAGGTCACTGGCTTGGATTAAAAAATGTGAAAAGGATCATGACTTTGGAGCCTAGCACTCATATGAGAGTTCAGTTCTTCTTGCTTGAGTGATTACATAGTGTATTAGTCAAGGGCTGTTTAATGTATAATAACTGAAAATCTATTGGAGAAAGCACTGCAACTCCCTGGTGAATGTCCTATTGCAGGACTAGATAGTCATGACCATTCATTTCTCTCTGACCCTCTCGGTACATTGAACCCTTAATTGTTTTCTTAAAAAGTCAAATATCTTCAGGTCTTCTCCCATCTCAGCCTATGGGCTGAACACATTTTTTTTTGTAACATAATCTTGATTTTTTTTTTTTTTTTTTTTTTGCATGGCACAGATGCATTTTGTGGGCAGTTACGAGCAGCCTGTTGTTTAATCTAGCATACTTCACAGGAAAACCAGAAATGGGCTTGGGCTGAGGATGTTAAATCCCTGGAGATAAGGTGTGAAATGAAGCCAAATTATGTCCACAGGATGTGGACATACCTGAGTAAGCTGAAGGCTATCAGCTTTCAGCTTATAGCCAAAGTTTTTTTAAAAAAGGAGGTTCCTAAGGCCACAGACTTGTGTTTGTTTTTTCTTTTCTCTCTCTCTCTCTCTCTTTTTTAATATATATTTTTATGGACTCACTCCTTGATCCCCAGAAAAAGAAAATATTTTCTTCTACAGTGGGAATGTGAAAATTTTCCTGTTAATATCAGTGGAAGCTGGTTTGGATCCCACTTCAATCCTGTTGAAACCTGTAACAAAATTCCACTGAGCTAAATAATTCAGAGAGGATATAAAAGGAATGTATCTTTGCAAGCATCATACACAGTCCTTCTGTACGAGCACTCTGTACTTCCCTGTGATCGTCGTTGGTCCCACCGTTACGGAGTTACTCCTAGCTTTTCTGGACGCAGTTAAAAGTACCCAATATAAAACTTTTTGTTCTTCTATTTATTTTTACTATTTTATATTAACTCTTAACACTGACCTAATAAATGCCTGGCATAATGCAGAAGGAAACTTAATTATTTAAATTGTTTGAGGACCTGGGTCTCATGTGTTAGGAACAGATTTGCTGATAAATGAGAAGAAATTGGTGTACATGGTTAACTCCTACCCGAACAGAGGGGGAGCCTTTTTCTTTAGACTGCTGGCATAGGAGCTAGTTTGCACAAAACATTTTGGCCTCTTGGCAGCAGGCTGTTTTATTCCTCTCATGCCAGACTCTCGTGACTGCTATAGACTGCAACTGTCACTGTGACAAGCGTGGGGAACAGAGAGTCACGCTTGCCTTTGTCGTGCCAAGTTGGCAAGTAACTTTATTTGGCTTGTGAGCACGTTCCCGACAGAACGCGAGAGGCAGCTCCGAGCCAAGGTGCGCACCTGCAGTGCGCGGAGAGCCAGCTGCTATTGAGAGATGAACAAAGGTGCTCCTGCTATTCTAAATACACCTTGGCAAAGTGGATTTTTTTACCCCATTAAGAACTCAGAAAAGGTGTTTAGTTTTGACAGGTGTTACAGATTATGAAGTGGCTCCAAAGGCATTTGCTTAACTTTTCCTTGTTGTTGGAAGTGATATAAACTATCATTTTATGATGTCTATGAAAAAGAATGAAAACCATGGAACTGGATGGATTGCGCAAATTGGGAGATACCATGAAAAAAGGCTCAAGATGATAGGTAGTCCTAATAATTCAGCTCAGTTTGGGATCATTCTTTGCTCTCTTTCTCACTCACTTCGGACATTTGACTCCTGTTAATGATTTCTCACACATACTTCAGTCTCTTATAGTGATAGTATACAAGAACACAACTACCTCACAGATTAAGAGAATATCATCTCCCTTTGTAAGCCATTTTTCTTTAAAGGCAGAAAATGAACAGGATAACATTATTTTGATGAAATTATATCTCATCTTTTGTAATCTCTATCCAGGTTGTATCCCTCTTCTCATAATCCACCTTTCTCTAGGTGACATCTGAGACTTCTTTCTGAATGAAAGTCTTGCATCCCTGTGCCCTTAGTTTCTGAAGTCCAGGACTGGATCCAGGCTGATTACCAAGCTGGGCTCCCATCCAGTTAAGACTTAATTGGCTGCTTAACTGGGAGACCTGAACAATCTCACTCGAGAGCTATGCAAGATTAGGGCTTATGCCAAGATGAGAAAACTGCAGAGCTGAATTCATCTCATATATACATGCATTTAAATCTGGACTAAAGTCTTAAAAACTGTCTGCCTCTAATTCTGTGCAACATAAATAGGTGTCTGCCACCTGCATTCCCAAATTTAAGTTTGGCACAAAGGACCAACACAAAAATGAAAACACTCTTACAGTTTTCTGGCATAGGGGCCCAAACCTAATACAATTGTAGCTCAGATTTGCAGCTCATAAGCACTAATCCTTTTAAGCTTGTCTTTCCACCTACAGAAGTGACTGTAATACTCTGTTCTCTATTGTTGCTTTACCACTTTAGTGACTTCAGGATCACTGCCTACTTGCTGTAGTGCTCTCTGTCTGGCATGGTTTTCATGCGGTTTATTCCTTTCTCCATCTTCTTTATGAGGAAGGGGGAATCCCTTACTGTGGTTTTAATGACATCTGTTTTTAGGGGTATATCTTGTTGCCCTTGGGTTGAAGAAGGCTGGTGAAATGTGCTTTGAATGTGAGAGCACTTTGTAGTGATCACTGCAGCTTTGTGGTAGTTGGTAATACTTGAGGGACAATTCATTGAGCAGTTTTGGACAGTCTTCCTGTGAGATTTACTCTGATGGTAGAAACCTCTATTGCATTATATGGTAGCAGAGTTATCGGCTATCGTTGAATCCCGGCTTCAGCCCAGGGATCTTGTTATGCTCCCCCTTGTAAGGTTATCAGCTAGACATGCCAGGGAAATAGCGCTGAGGCTGGAAAGACTTATGCTCAAAATCTTGCTCATGGCCAAGGAGAAAGCATGCCTTAGGATTAAGAAAAGCTGAGAATTTATTGCTACTATAATAGAAATCTTAACAGTATGATTCAAGAATTATTATTAAGACAGATCTAATTATTACAGAAAAAATAAAATAATAATGTATTTGGGGAACTTCTATACAGAAACCATAGTAATATTACATTTAAAATTGTAACACACACTTAGCTTTGACTGGATTTCTTGGGATTATGCTTCCATTGCTCCTTTGGGTCTTAATATCTGCAAGTCAGGACTGCTTGTGAGTGTAATAACATAAATCATCCATTTCTAGAGTCATTCACTGGGAGAAATGTGACATTGATGGTGCTGGTTTCTTCTTCCACCCCTAAGATCCACCTGGTATCATTTTTGTATGATTGCTAGAATGTTTTACACCTCTGTCTTTCTTCATTTATCTGTAGTGCTGTGCTACATCTCAATTTACCTTGCATGGTGGCTTTTTGTATGCTAGATATTCTTTCTTTGTTCCTTGTTACTCCTAAAAAGTTTTGCCCACCTTCAGTTTGCACTTCTGCAAATTCAGTGCAGAGTTTATGGTTAAAAGCAGTACAATAATGTGTTGCAGAGATACATAGTTACAGGTTTCACTCCCTTATAGTACAGCACAGCTGCAGAAAATAATGCCTGGAATCCATCCATTAGCACTTTATCAGTCTTGGTCCAAAGTCCTTTTAATTCAGTGAAGCGGTAAATAATTTGTACACAATTTGTGTCAAATTGGAGGATAATGGGGAGTGTGTGTATATATATATATACACATGTATATTTAAGGATAAGCTTATAAAGACTTTTCTGCCAGTCATGTGTTAATCCATCTAGAATAATATATATATAAAAGGAACATCTAATTAGTGTGTCTCCCTAACATGATACTATAACTTTGGAGCTTGCATACTTTGGATCATATTGCTTCACATCAGCAATAAATAATTTGCCAATTTATTCTATACTCTTTATTTAGTGCATTAGAAACACTATTTACATGCGATTCTATTATGCAGGAAATATGTTCCCTGTCTCATAGTAGTTTTTAAGATACTATTTTCTTTTCTCCAAATCCAAACAACAACAACAAAAGGCAGTTTAGCATCCAATGGATATAAGATATTCGTTTGGATAATTAAACCATTTGTCATTGATTATTTCAAAGTACTTCATTTGACTTTCTAATGTCTCTAGTCTAATATAATTTAAATTTCAGAAGATTTAAAAATCAATTTGGCCCAAATGGAATAATTTTTTTTTTTAAGTGGAAGGTTTCCAAACTTGAAATAAAAATAAAAAGTTTTCAAGTCATAAAGTAATTGGAAACCAAACAAATTTCACCAACAGTTTCTTTTAATGATTTTAAGACTTTCTGACCTGGTTAGTTTATTTGCAATTCCTTGACAGTGTTTTGAAAGATGACTAATGTTTAGATGTACAGAAGATTCACATTACATCAGCTTGTTTATATGAAGGAACTTTTTTTTTTTCCCCCGAGGCTGTGTGTGGTTTTTATTTTGTTGTTGAAACAGTGCTTACCTTTTCAGTCTTGAAAGTCACCTGTTCTGTTACAGGCTCACTTGGGAAGCTGGAATTAACAGCACTATTTCCCCTTTCAAAAGACAGGCTAACTCATCCAAACAATTTGTTATATGAATTGGGTCCCCTTTAGAAAAGATGCCCTGTCGAGGTAACCTGCATGCAAACAGTGAACTGCTATGGTAGCTACTCCTCACCATGTAAGCGCTGAGTCATTACTGAGATGGATGAAGCAGTAGTGCTGATTTCTTGAGAGTTAACAAGCATAACAATGGAAAAAAACATAATAGCCCAGTGCTTTTAATTCACTGAGTATGTAATTCCTTGTGTATCTAGACTCCTTACAGATTGAGTGCCAAAAGTTTCAGCAAGTATGAACCATTATAGTTTAGTGAATGTAAATAATACTTTTTTGCTCTTTTACAACAGTTGAAGTTTTTTTTTTCAAAGTATTTTTTTAATGGTAAAATCTTAGGAAGGAGAAACAATAGTAAAAGGACACGGCAGATGGGATGAAAGAGGACAAGAAAAGATCATTCTCAGCTAGACTTTTAATCATGTTACTTAAAGATTTTTTCCTTCCTTAGAAGGAAGTACAAAGAAAATCTCTAACTTCTTGTCTCAAACCAACTTCTGACTGATGTATTATACAGAGCAATGCTACAAGAACAACCATTTTGATAACATGTAAAGCAGCTGAAGCTCTCATTAATTCTTATCACTTGACACCCCTATTTCATGCAAAAGAGTCTTTTGTTAAGCAGTACTCAGTAAGAAATCCCTGTAAACTGCTCAGATCTTATTTTAAAAGATGATGTGTTTCTTTTCGTATATGTTATTATAGAATCTAAGAAAAAAATATTTTAAATAAATCACCTTGTTAATTGGTTACAGTTACTGGTTTTCATATCCTCAGTATAATGCTAATATTTTCATTGAATAAAGCTATTGGAATTTTGTGCTTCAATCAACGTCGCTAGTGAGGCAGGTCATTAGCAGAACAAAGGGAAATTTCTCCTCTTGCAAAAGTATGGGGCAGCGTGATTTTATAAAGGAGGATTATGGGGAAAGAGTAGGAGGAGGTAAGGTATTAGTTCCTGAAAGGGAGAGTTTCTAATTTTCATTTCTGTTCTAATGTGTGGGTTTTAGCTATCAAATAGCATCCATATTTTTGTCCAGAATATGCAACATATCAAAACTGCTCATTTAGATTTTGTTTTAAACAACCTTATTGCTTTTCATTTTCTCATACTTTGACTGCTTTTTTTTTTCCTCTCCTCTATTTAGAAAATCCTCATTAAAAGTCATTGTGCCAAAGATTTGGGTACTTTTGCCTTTTTCATGGTAGGTAGCGGGCCACATTTTGAGAGAAAACACGTTTTTGAGCTGCATCATCCATATATGCTGGTTTGGCTGGGTCCAGATCCATATTCCCAATTCATCAGAACATGCCTTCATGTCAATTTTCCTGTACTTTTCTAAGTAAATCATGCCTTGTTGCCAGGGTCTTTCTACCACATGGTTATATATTTCTTTAAAGACCTAGTAGAGGCGATCTTGTTGATGAATGGGATGAATAAAAGAAGGGATATATAACAGTAATTCTGCAGAACTACACCAATGTTTCTGGGCCTAGGAGTTTGTTGTGGTAACCCTCTTCTGAAAGGAAGTCCATAGGGGAGCAGTATCAAGCAACATTATATACGTCTTCATTTACTTGTGCACTAATCTCTGTTGAATGTTAGTTGATAAAACTTAAGTTTAAGATAAAACTTAAACCTGGTGTTAGCTCTAGAGATGAACTATCTGAAGGTACTGAGGATGTCTCATTTTTGTTATTTTTTATTTTATATGCATTTATCTTGCAGTTTATTCTCAATGCTGCAGCAGATGTGCATCTCGGTATGTTTTCTAGGAACTTGGTCTTCTCTATACTGGATGCTATGCAATCCAGGGGCTGCTCATTTTATTTTAATGTCTGTCCTGCAGCTTTTTATAGGAATCATTAAAAAAAGAGAGAGAAAAGAAAAAATACCTAATCCTTGAGCCAGGGAGCAGACTGACAGGCACTGCTGCAGTCATCAGCCATTTTCAAACAGCGCGGCAGGACGGCATTGTAAGACGCAGCGCGACTGAAGTGATTGCACTTTGCCATCAGTCATTTCCCAACCTTGCCTCTTTTTGCCTTCTCTTTTCTCAAAAAGTGGGGGTTGATTGCAGCTCTGTGATCTCTTCCCACTATGCCCTTGGAAAATGGCTTGACAGGTGTTCACTCTTCTGCCGTTTCTTTCTCCCTTCCTTTTGTCACAGAGTCTGCAGACTTTTGTCTCATCTCTTTGTCTTCTGCTTTTTGGGGTGCTAATTTTATGTAATTTTCTTCTTTCCTTGTTTCTCTCATACAGCAAATGTGAGAAGCAGGAGGTCCTTATTAAGGCCCCAGGACACAGGCTCTCAAGACACAGCTGATTAAAGTACTAGAGGAAAAAAACCCAACAAACAAACAATCTTTCCCTCCTGCCTCAACAGTCCTTGCCTATAGCCCTCCCCATCCCCAAAGGCCCTCTTGCATAGCTTATCTGCTACCAGTCATAGCAAATCCCCTTCCCCAATGAAATATTGGATCTATTAAGTACAGATGAAAAGGATAAAGTAGAAAATATTTTAAAATACAAAATATTTTCTTATATGTAAAATATATAAATAAACAGCATATATGTCAAAATTTAGTGAGTCATTTTTTGTCATGGTTTTAAGTGGCTATAACTTAACAAAAAAAAAAAAAAGAAGAAGCTCAGGTCTCAGGATCTTCTGTTAAACTCTGTTGTAATTTATGAAAACCAAGAACCTCTAGAACCACTTTGAATTGGCTTCTAAGCTGGTATTCTGGTGTGATGTGAGAAGTGAAAGCACAGTAATACTTCCTGCATGTTTTATAGAAAAAATATAATGCTTAATCTTTTTTTGTAAAGTTAGCAAAACATAAAGAAGAACAGGACTTGTGTTTCTTGGATGGAAGGGGAGAGAATCAAACTGCTCAGTCACATCTTTCTTTTCTGCTCCCCTGCCCCCATATCCCACAGCTAAATCCAGGTAACACATAGGTACACCTGGACCTTTTTTTTTTTTTGGTGAAAATCTGTAAGTTTTATTGGAGCAAAACTGTTGTATGCGTGTATGTAGCCCATTTCTTACTCTTGTGAAATCATTTTCCTGAGTCTCTGCCATGCTGTATTGCATAAAAACTTTATGGCAGAGTGATCAGCAACACTATTCCTTATCAAGAGATTCCGTTTGGAAAGCAGTTAACATGACCCTATATCAGTTTCACCATGTAAAGGGTAAAGAAAGGATTGGTAGAGCATTTGCATCCCTGCTTCTAAGTCACAGGGTTCTCTATAGCTGTGAAAGTAAAAAAGATCTGAGACCAGGATTTTGTTCTGGAAACAGAGAAATGCTATCTCTCTTGGGCTGCACGGTTCATACTCTCCCCAGAGCCCAATATCACATCATCCCATTTACCTTCCTCACTTTCTTCCTCTACTTTCTTTCTCATTTTGGGGACAATGGCCCAAAACATTGGCTAGAAAGAACTGATATAAAATGACTTCAGTGGACCTGAGCTCATTTGTTATCTATGAGTTTGCACTGTACGTTCTTCAAAGACATTAGAGAAAAAGCCACATCTTATAAAATGCCATCTTTTAACATCATTAGCTGATGGTGCTTAATATGTTAGTATGTACAGAGGATTGGGCCATAAATCTTCTTACAGAAACTTTTGTGCTTGAAATCAATATTTGTCTTCTATAGTAATTTGCAATTATTAAAAGATTAATTATGTCAAACTTAAAAAAAAAACCCTCAAATCAATAGTATATAGCTCTGAAAAGCTGACACTTCTAATAGCTCCTTTATCATTTTTTGAACACCAGAGAAGAGGATGCTTATTTTTTGAGGCATATACAAAACTAGGCCATATGCAGGAAAATAAACTATACATTTGAACTTTGTAAAGGTCTACTGCTTAGGAATTAGAAGCTCTTATCTCCTTCTCATGGCACCATCAGAACTTAGAAAATTGCACCCTATCTAACACAGCAGTTACTATATTTTCAGTTCTGCTTGCAGTGTAGACATCCTGGTACTTTAAACAGAATTTTAGATTGAAAACTGCTGTTGCTATCCCTAAAGATTTTCCTGGATTGGCAGCATTAAAGTCCCATTTCTTCTGGAAATCTCTGGGTTACATTTCAACAGACATCAAGTTAAAAATACTGTTGTGATTCCTGCCTTTCAAGATTTCCACCCTGTCCTTTCAAAGGAACTTTGCTCTTCTGCATGATATATAGGGACATTCAAGTATTGATGCAATCCAAAGGAATCCCCTCAAAATGTAATTTAAATTCGTCAGCATTGAGAAACACTGAAAGGGGAGAAGAGATGCATCTGTAAGGCAAGGGTCTATCGTTTGGATCAGCTATAACACTGGAGAGGAAGTTCAGACAGTGGAAAAGAAAAGAGTAGTACCTTCACTCTGATTTGGGTGCATGTGTTGTTCACTTCACTTGTTGGTTAGGCTGAACTCTTCCACAATGCCTCAAAACTATGAACAGAATAGCACATAGAATTGTAGAATCATTATGGCCTTCAAGATCATCAAGTCCAACCATAAACCCATCACCACTGTGCCTGCTAAACCATGTCCTTAAGTGCCTCATCTACATGTTTCTTGAGCACTGCCAGGGATGGTGACTCCATCACTTCCCTGGGCAGCCTGTTCCAATGCTTCACCACTCAATCCCCTCATCCAGATCATGGATAAAAATATTAAAGACCGGCCCCAACACTGATGCCTGGGGAACACTGCTTGCCATAAGTCGCCAGCTGGATTTATCTCAATTAACCACCACTCTCTGAGCCCGGCCACCCAGATGGTGTTTCGCTCAGTGAAGAGCGCATCTGTCTAAGCCATGAGCTGCCAGTCTCTCAAGAAGGTATTAGGAGACTGTCAAGGGCCTTGCTGAAGTCTAAGCAGACCACGACCAAAGCCTTTCCCTCATCCACTAGGTGGGTCACCTGGTCATAGAGGGAGATCAGGTTGGTCAGAACTGCCTTTCATGAAGGCCCTTGTGGGTTGGGCCTGGTCCCCAACATAAACTGGAAAAAAATGTGTGAATGACTCAGCCCTTCAAGTTACTCATTCATTTGTTGCTTAGAGTTGTGGTCCCACAAACAAATAAATTGAGCCAAAAATAAGCAAATAAATTGTGCTTGCAGTTCCTGAGTCTGCTCTTTCTCCCCATCTTCATCAGTGAGCAAGTGCTTTTATATAAAGGTGGACCTAAAAGGCCTAAACAAAGCTTCTATACCTTGAATATTGACAGCAAAAAGACTGAGGGAGTTTCTGGTACAGTGACAGCTCCTGCTTTCTGGACTGAAAATGAACAAGAAGGTTAGTAAGCCTTTAATCACATAGCTGATTAATGAAGATTTTTCTCCCCGTTTAAATGAGGATTAATTGGGGTGAATGAAACGGTTGTATATCACACTGCCATCTGGTGTCAAGAGATGAAGAAACAGGAAAATGAAAACCTGTGTTTCCTGAAGACATTTCTGAAAACACAAGAAAACATCACATTCACAGCATGAGCATTTCTAGTTATATAAGAGAGGATAGGATCCATGAACGCTTCTCAGATTGATTATGCTGTTTATATCATACCTGCTGCACTGCTAAAATTTGAAGTATATTTGGGGATGCAGTATAATTCCTTCCCCCACCCAGTATTTATATTTTGCGGGGGGGGAACCAAAGTGTGGTTGTGGTGTGAACCAAAGCGAGTCAAAGCTGCTCATCGGCACCTGCGTGCAGCACTGAGCCGAGAGCCCTGGATAAGCACCTGTGGTGATGCTGTGGGACCTGCTCAAGCACCAGCAGAGCAGCTGTACGGATATGTGCAGCATCCATGTAGGAACATCCTGCAGGAAGAGCTCCCCGCGAGGATAGTGACTCGGATGTTGTTTTGTAGATTTGGTATTCTCCTCTAGCATCTTGAAGGAATAAATAGTTTTAGGGGTTGATTTTATTAATGGAAACTGCTAGCGCCAGCTTGGATAGCTGTGTTGATATAAAACAGTAACTGAGGAGCGTCTCCGTCTTTAAAGCATGCACCACTGTAAGCATTATTATGGAGTGTATATTATGGAATGTATATTATGGAATATGCATTATAGGAGACTCTTAGTGGCTGTGTGTTTAGGCTACAGAAAAGGAGATGAAGGGTTGGATCTCGTAAGATCTCGTAAGCAGTAAAATGCTGCTGAAAAGGGAAGGAAATAAACAGTTCTGCACGTCTGCTGGGAATAGGAACTCATGAACTGCAGCAACAGAGATTCAGATTAGCCATTAGTAAAAACTACTAAATGGTGAGGATAGAGCAGCACTGCCTGGAGAGCTGGGGATCCCTGTATTTTAGAGTTGTTATAGAGACATCAGAAATGCATCTGACAAGTCTGTCTGAGATATAGTTGATCTTGCATTAAAACATAGGGAATCTAGTGACATGTTTCATGCCAAATCTTCTAGGTTTTTATGATTCTTAGGCCTGAAAGAAAGCAGGTGGAATAGTCACTGGTAAAGATTTGCAGCCCATATTGGCCTTTCATTATGAATCATTCTTTTCAAGATCTAAAGGTCCATTTGAGGTGGCAGAGTTACTGTCAGTGAACCAAAAGGTCCCACATATTTTGCTCCCATCATCGTGATGACCACCTGTGCACCTTCAGACAGCCTCAGACATACTCTCCAGCACTGCCTTTCTTACGGTGGCTGCCAGTGGTGGTAGAAAAATAGAGAAAGGGCAGTATGAAACTGAACACTGTGTTTTGCCAGACCGGTTCTTGGTGTTGTAATGGTGTCTTGTGTTTGTTACAACTTTGAAATGGATTTAACATTCAGAAAGAAAAGAGGCCTGAAGGGTTGAGAACCCTTGAAGAGCAGAAGTGATGGAAGATAGGCCTAGTCAGAAAATCTGTGGTAAAGCAAAATTTCAGTCATAAATGCTTCTTGGGCAAAACTGAAATGTTTTACAGAACCAGATAAATTTTAGCACCTATTATTCTTTTCTGTTTGCTTACCCAGGGAAAATTACGTCCAATTTTCTGATTTTCTACTGTTATGTATGACCAATGAATTAATGAATATTCCTTGAAAATCAGGTTATCAGTGCTCCAGACCTGTCAGCTTTACAGTAAGTAAACCCTGTCACGTGTGTAATCTAGAGTTCAGTACTTTCCAGCTCCTTGTCAGGGACTCAGCAATCACTTTTGGAATAAAATGCATCTTTGAACATGCACAGAAAGCTGCAGTGTTGGAAGTTTATCTGCTGTATTTCAAAGAGCATCTAGGTGGAGATGCCACATGAGATAAGATTTGCTTTTTTTCTCACTGGGTGAATGAAATGGAAGCTAGAGAGTAAGTACCACTTCTCTTCCTTTATGGATCTTATCAGAAGTGCCTCACTCATCCAAAGTAGGTAAGAAGCCTATTCAAGCAGGCAGCTCCTTCATTCCAGCTTCCCTGGGAGTTTGAGCAAGCACTGAGATCCGTCTGCTTATCATTAACTTCAGGATCTGTCACCAGACCTTTCAAGAGAGGGACATATTTCTTCAAAATATCTGTCTTACTCTCTATGTTCTTCTTTTACTTGTGCTTTTTTTGTATTAAGGCTCTAACTCTCCTGGTAGGAGGGGCTTCTCATCATACTGCATCAGTTTCTAAACTACAGTGACACAGCTAGAAGGAATTAAAAGAAGAAAATTCTATGTTCTGCCTAACTCATGGATTAGCCTTAATGTATTTACAAACAAAAGAGCAGAAAATGAACCAATGTCAGACTAGCTATGCAGAAGCTATAGATTAATTCAGCTTTGTTGAAGCCAACATTGTGACTTCTTTTTTTTTTACAACAACAAAGAGTCTTGGCTTTCAGCTAGAGGTTTCCTAATGTCCTTTCATTTCCTATTCCTCAATTATATCCTTTAGACTTTGATAATTCTTTTCCAGAGGTATGAATATCTGCATGTGTCAGAGCTAGAAAGAGTATTTTGCTAGAGGAAATTTGTGTTGGGCTTATTCTTAAGCATAGATATTGAAGCACCTAGCAAAGTAGCTCTCCTTGGGTTGTTATGCTTTGTGCTTGAATTAATACCAAATCAGGGGAAAATAGCCTTGAATTTTGCTCCATATTTGTTATGATCACTGTAATGTGCACAGGACTTTTCCCGGATTTTATTGCCTGTAAAACATCACTTGGACAGTCCTTTCTTTTCCAAGTTCCATAGTGATGCCCTGCCTTTATTGTGGATTGACTTCTAAAGAGATTTCCCTACCAGAGAGCGCATGAATTGCAGCTGAGAGACTCTTCAAGTGCTATTAATCAAGGTCACGTCAGAAGACAACCGGAGAGCGAGGCGCTCAGCCTGCATCATCTGCAGGGCGATGCAGAGCCGTATGCACACAGCTACCTCTCGCTCTGGAGCTGTGTCATGGTTTTCAAGTTCTGCCAGAAGGCAGAAACACTCCAAATGTGTTATTCTCATTCCCAGCTTCATTTATACCTCTAAGCACCATATGTGAATACCTCTTCTGTAGCTTCAAAAGCCAGATTTTTAATCCTTCCCAGCGTTTTTATGCCATCTGCAGGTCTCTTCTTATATTGTTTGTTTTGGTTTTCTTTTTTTCTTATCAGTCTTGGTGACAGAGTTTTATTCCTAAGTCACTTTTGATTGTTTTGTAAATTTACACACCATTTAAATAAACTTTCTATATACATAGATATATATAGCTTATTATTTGTAGTACCCAGATCATAGAAATTGTCTAGAATAGCTCAATGGCTACAAAAATGCACTTTTTATCATTATTATTATTATTATTTTATTTTTCAGGATAGGATATTTTTTACAGTGTTTTGTGATAAGAAGTCTTTACCTGGAATCCGTTTTGTTACAATAATATTTTTCTAATAAAAGGAAACTGAGATTGAGGTTTCAGGAAAGAGATGTTTTAAAATATTGTCAAGAAGTATTATAAGTGCATATATATCTATATATTGAATGCTGTTTTTATTTTAAAATTAGTAGGAAAAACAGAATAGGCCACTTTTTAAAGCATAAAAATTTAGATTAATAGGAACAATTTCGAATTTAAAGGGGAAAAAATTCTTCCTTGCTAAAATACAGTCTAATTTTGCATGTGATCAGACAAGTTGTGGTGATAACAAGTTTGGTGGAAATATGGTACTGGGAAGCACAGATATTTGTGGCAACAGCACGCATTTCTTGAGAAGCATAAGGCCTTCAAATAGTTTTTGTGCCATTTAGAGTTAAAGAATCCAGCAGTGCCTTTAGCTGCTGAGAACTGTATATGTGTTGTCAGGGACAAAACTTGTCTTAACTCTGTAAACCTCTTCAACACTGTGCTTCGTACTGACAAGGCAAACCACAGTGACAAACATGCCGCTGTGTACCTACAAATAACCAAATGCATGAAAATCAAGAGAAATGTGAGCTAAAAGGAGTCATCCTGTAGCTGATTATTAGATGTAGATTAACCTAGCTGACATAAGTATTAAGGTAAGTATATTAGGATATACAATATGGTCAAGGAGCATTTTTACTGATAGAGGCTCTTTCCTGCAAGCCAGACATAATCGGTCTTTTTTTCTCATCATGTTCCTCTGTGTGCAGGAAAATTCAATCATGGCAAGTGAATACTTCAGTTGCGCTTTGGCTATAGGTACAATAGCAAACACCTTTTTATGTGGACAGATGGCTGGCATTAAATGTGTTGCACAGAACTCCGAGTATGGATGCAAGGACTGAAAAAGACAGTACATTGTGTGCTAAAACCCATTGTAGTTTTCTCTGAGGTGCTGAACATTCAAAGGTTTCTTATGGTCTGTTTTCTCAACAAAAGAGAACTTCACTGCACTGTTGAATACTGCAGGGTTTTTACAAAATGTAATGCCATTTCCACCTAATATCTTACGGAGAATTGTTGAAGTGACCTTGTTTCCCAGTAGATGCATGATAAATTTTCCTGCCAAGAGAAATGAGAGTTCAAAACTACAGCTGCAATTATGCAAACTATGGCTAATCTGTTGCTCAAATTGAATGAAATGATAGGGGAATGATTGACCAACTCCTCGGGGTGTTTTAGTTCTGAAAAGAGGCCAATGCAGGGTGTGTTTACAAGACTGCCAGGGGAAAATGCAAAAGCAGGTGGGTTAATTGATTTGCTCAGGCAGCAGTGTGAAGTTTGGGCTGGGCCTCGAAAGACTCGGAGGTGAAACCTGTCTTACCTTTTTGTCTCTCAGAGGTTTTGTGAGAGGTAATTAGGGCTTATAAGTTGCTTTGAGTATTTTCAGACCTGCAGTGCAACTTAAGCCAGAAGTATGTACCAAGAGCTGAAAGATGATGAAGAGGGGAAACTTGGGCAATAAAGTTTTTTAGCTTAACCCGACATAATTGTTTTTCTCATTATTTAATTCAGCTAACATTATTATCAGGATAGCCTTCTTAAATTTACACGGTATATTCTCCTCATTATTTTATATACATTTATTCATCTCAAAAATATTTTTCCCTGGTACATTTTCATTTTCAGATAATGCCAGGGCTATATATGCCTTTTTAAAGATTGTGTTGCTCACAAGATTGAGAGTAACTTCCCAAATAAGGAGAAAAATATTAACTAGCTACCTCCATTTAAGCTTAGAGAGAAATTCCTATAAACTTAAGAATTTCTCTAATTCTGCATTGTTGCCAGTCAGAAGCTTTTCCAGATGAATCTTACTGAGCTTTAGCATTGTTCTGCCCTTGCAATGATGCATAAGGACCACATGCAAAAGAATTAAAGTAAGTCTGCTGCATTTTCATATTTGCAGGATAACCACAAGAAGGAGATGAGAGGGAGTCATAACTTGGCAGTCTTGATGCCTTAGTGGAAGACACTTGGAGTTACCCTAATTTAAAGTTACTCACATGAGTATAATAGTTATCAGGTCACCAAAAGAGCATGGAATCATATGCAAAATAACAGTCTAGGCCATGGAACAGATGTCATTAAAGATGATCTTAATGTTACTGAAAGATTTTTAGACACTGAGGCCCATAGTAGCTGCTTTGCATTCTGTTTTCTGAGACATTTTAGTAGGTCTTTCATCCTGTTCATCTTAGGCCTTTTTTTTTTCTGGGGAAAAAAAAGGAAAAAGTTAAAAACACCTACAACAAGAAAGTGACTGTGGGGCTATGAAGCTGTAGGGAAGCTTAACCCTACGTTAAGGAAGCTGTAGGGAAGCTTAACCCTACGTGTACCCTATGTGTTTTTATGAATGTAATGGGCACCAGAAACTAGAGTGTGTTTACATTTTAAGTACATTCTGTTGGGTTGGAATGTATCTTTAAGGGGAAGAATTGCATTTGGTATAATCTTGCAAGAAGATATATATATATATATACATGAATTGTTTGAACAGCTGTTTAGCTAACACAGGGAAGGAAGAAAAAGATCTAACTAGGAAAAAGCTGGTTTTATTTCTTTTTAGGTAGAACTCTGAATTATATATAAAAAATCAAGTGTTAGAATCTTACTGTATTCAGCAAAGTAATGTAACAGTTATTTACTCTTTTTTAAAGTTAGCTAGCTGTGTTTCAGCTAGCTAGATTTGTCATTTGTGAAGTTGTTTAGAAAGTGTGTATGTAAGTCATGTTGCATCATATTTATAGCCAGTGTCTTGTGGAAGATGACACTGACTTCCTGTCTGTAGGAAGGTAACTAAAATGAGGCTTGGGGGGGGGAGGGGGAAAGGAAAAGCAAACAAACAAACAAACCTTCATCACTGTTCCTCTCCCTCTTCCCCTTTCTACTTCTCAATTTTTTGACTGCAGTAAGAGTCTTCACTAATGGACATACAACTCACCCAATTTATCTCAGTTATGGCACAAAAGACATTGATTACAATTTAATGCTTTACTCGGGAGCCCCACTACAGATTAAAAAAGAGAAATCCTTTACCAAACTGAAAGAATTTAATCATTGAAAAGTAACGATAACCTGATTGGAGTCCCTTTTTTCAGAGCTTTATAAGCAATTTCACTTGCACCCCTGCATTGAAAACTGTAGTTTTGCTCAGAATATTTTGTGATAAATTCTTGTAAAATGCTTGTCAGGTCTATGCTGGATCTAAAACTCTGTGATAAGCAACTTCATGCATTTGTAGTTTTTGTTTTACTTTTTTTTTTTTTTGTTAAGTATCTCCTAACAGTATAGACGCATTTGTAAGTTGCAGCTACATTACTCCTAAGATTTACTTAATAGGTCAGTAAATCATAGCACTGTATCTCAAGTTAATATTACAAAAAAAAAAAACCCTTTTATTTCTACAGTGCATGTTTTGTATTTGCTTAAGAACACTGGAGTTAACTGTAATTATTTCTATAAATGTAGGGAACAGCTGAAAGGCGGCGGGGAAAGGAAGCTAAGACTTTTGTACTTTTGCAGTACAAGGTGATATTTTCAGTCTTCAAACTGGTAAGTTATGTATCCTTATTTTCAAATTACTTTTATTAACCTGCAATCTTTAGAGTTACTGCTATGCTCTGATATCTTTCCTAGTTGTTTTCTTGTTTTACTGAATAGCAATGCACATACCTGACTAATAATGCCATGTGTTACATTTATTCAAAGCGCTGTAACTGTCAAGATAATTGAAACGCTGTCTTAGGTGGTCCTTGACACTTCACATACCCTGATCATGATTTACATTTATTTCTGTGGGATTTAGTGGCTGTCTATATCTATATGTTTTTTGAGACTGATGTACTTTAGATCTTTAAGTAGAAAAGATCTTTCTGGCTGATGAACCATTTTATTCATAGCCCAGAGGGAATCTATAAACATGGTTTGTCCTTCGCTGTCAATTCATTGGCTGCTAAATATCACTTTCTGTGGCATCTCTACATGTTGCAACATATTTCCTTAGGAAACTAAGAAGTAATCAGGTTTGAAAAAACAGTTTAAAAATCATGTTCTGAGTCTGGTTGATAGTGATGTATATAATTATCTGAAGTCCTATGCCATTGGTATGCTAAAACAAAAAGGCAGTTGTCTTCTGTTCTGCTGCAGCGCCTATCTGGAGTTCTTGCAAGTGTTTGTTACGGCAGTAGATTCAGGTTCACCTGAAGTCACTAATTTTCTATTCTGTATTTTCAATTAATTTCAGTAATAGCTATTTTTTGTTGGATGTGAAAGAAGAGGTCAAGTGCAACACCGCAGATAATTAAGTTCTGTTTTCTGTCACTTCCTAAGTTTTGGTCCTGGCTCTCCATGTCTGATTAAATTGATCAGGGCAAGTATTCTGTTGATGAAGACTTGTCAACACCTTCTGAGGAAAGGGCTTAGTTTGGATTCATGTTTATTAATAACATTTTTGAAGTATCTTTGTCACCTATTTTGCTATACTTTAACAGCTCATGAGAAAAAATGGTAATAAAGAGCTATCATCTGAATTGCAGTATTTCTCACCAAGCCTTTCAGAATATTTTCCCAGTGACAATATTACAAAGTGTGGGTTATTGCAAACTCTGCAGACAAACATTTTTCCCTTTTTTTTTTCTCCAAAGGAAATGCAAAGTGTTGGCAACAGTGTAGAAAAGATCTCTTCCTGATGATCTTGCCAGTACAAATTCCATTTTTTTTCCCCCTCTGTGCTTAAGGCTAATTTCATGCATATTGGAAAGCTCTGTTAAATGTCCTTATGCTACATTGTCTGTTGAGCTGTAGGGCTGCTGTGGTCCTATAGTAATGAGATTTATGAGTAGTACCTAGTGTCACAGAGACTGCACTCATCACGATTGCAAGTCAAATTGCGTGTACTGCTGTTGATCTGTGATTTGCTATTCAAATAGGTGAAATTAGCTAAAACTCGGACTACTTCACAGTCAATTTTTCATAGTTTATGTAACCTTAATGCTACTGTTACATAGCTTATATAACAGTATTCATAGAAACTGAAGTTTGTCTTTCATCTAGAAAAATGCCCAGTATCTTTATATTGATTAAGATCCATCACATAAGTTTTTAATATCTGTTGCTTGACTCTGTAAAATTTGGCTATAGTCTTGTCTTCACAAGGTCTCTGTGAGTCCTTTTGAAATGGACATTGCACAACACAAAATAGAATTGTATAACAAAAATAGGCTTTGTGAATTATTTTAACAAGGTGTTTCCATTTGTATAAACACGCAGATGCCTCTGTTGGAAGCCATATAGATCTCAATCATGCATAATATCTGCTGAAAAAACATATTTATAAATGAGCACTTTGCTTAGAGGGGAATGTTTGCTCTTCTTGTCTAGCACAACAAAATTTAACTGACTTTGTTATTCTTTTTTCCAGGGGGAAAAATACCTCAACCTTAGCTGGTATCAGAGGGGACAGATACTTGTATCCAGTTATCTGATATTTGTCCAACTAGTCTTTCAGGAATTCTTTTTTTATATACTTACTATTAAAAAAGAGGAACGATCAGGGGAACAGGTGTTACAAATATTTTGGCAGGGCAATTTGTCATTGCCCTGCTCACATAAATCCTGATTATTAAAGACTTGCAGATATTCCAAGTCACAGAATATAGTTGTCCAAAGAAAAAAGTCTCTGAACCAAATTTGCGGGATGCAGTGGATGTAAAAGTGTTAAAAAGCTTTTTGTTGCTTTTCTGAATGCAACATATAATAACTATGGTCTTGGGAAAAAAATCTTTCAATGTTTTCAGTTAAGCAGAAAAATACTTACTCTTCTTCAGTCATCAGAAGTTCAAACCAAGAAATTTAGGACATCAGGCATATTCTCCATTTTTGTCCACATTATATCATTGTAAGAGCGAATGTCTTCATGTATTGTTGGTCCAACTTAATCATTAAACTGATAGGGATGTTTTCTGAATTTTTCTTTTTATTCCCCAGCTCTATTGTATTAAGTTTTGCATGACTTTTGCATTTTACTACTTCCACCTTGCAAGAAATATGAAGGCATAACACTACTCAAAGTATTACAATATTGACTTTGTTTTGTTTTGTTTTAATTCATCCTGCTATGGTCAAAACTGGTCATGGCTGCCACTAGTAATACATTTAAAGGTAGATTGTTGTAGTCTTTTCTTCAATGGAGGCTGCACACTAATTCAAAAAAAAAGTAGATTCTTCTGTTAAGAACGTAGCAAAGGGAATTTAGAACTTAGAGAAATGAACAAGAATTCCATTCTGCACTTCTCAAGGATATTGGTTATAATATGAATTAGCTTACTCTTAATCAGAAAGTTAATCAGAAAGATCTGTCTAGGAAAGCTTGATAGTAAAATGGATTTTGTAGCCCTAACTTTAGCTGCTCTGGGATAAAGCTATATTTAATCTCATTAGAAGAAAGACAAATATTACTGATAATTATGGATGATATTGGGTGATACTGACTTTCTGGCTAAAGTTAGAGAACTAATGGTACTAATAATGAGCTTGGATCAATTTGGATTAGATTGATTTCCATTTAATTTAAACAGATGAACTAACAAAAGTAAGTCTGTAACTGATGTGCTGGACTTCAAAAGGACAGACATGCTGAGTCAGTGTAGATAATTGACTCTATTTAGCTCATACTCAACTAACTTCATTATATTATGTAGTATAATGTTGAGCTAAATAGATTTGCCACACTGAGTTGAAGATTTGATGTCAAAAGGGAAATTTACTCTTTTTCTGGTCACTTAATTCGTATTATAAACAGCTTGCTTATCTGGGATGTGGGCTTACTGAGTGGGGGAAGCATCCTTTTCTGGACACAGAAGAGTAGAAGGAACAAGAACTTTATAATCTTTTCTAACTTTATATAATATTATCCAATATTCTAGTAGGTATCACCTCAAGGATTTTTGTAATTATTTGTATTGTTCAATCTATAAATCAAGTTTTGTAGGTATTATTCTGTGCAGCTTCTGAACTCATTATGGATTTTCATTGTCATTGTGATTCTGCAAATAAACCTACAAGGAGGGTTGGGGGAGGAAAAGATTTCTATCTGTATCAAGGAGCTGACTCTAATATATGCCCTAATTGTTGAAATGATAAGTTTTTCTAGTCAAATCATATTATCTTTTTTTTGGTCTTTTATTTTCATATTTTATTAAGTAGCTACCAAATATATTTCTGTCCTCACATTTCAGTCCTGCTTTATTTTTTTTTCTTTCCTCTTGATAAAGGCCTAAAACTAAGAAATAATGCTTCCCCTTGCATTTTGTATGCATTGCTATATTTTCTGTGCATTCATGTTTGGTATTTTAATTCAAAGCAAGAGTATCTCTAACTCTCTTTTGTCTGTCACAGTGTTCAGCTAAAGCTAGTGCTGAGCTGCCCTTGAAGCCTCCACTGGAGTAGATGGAGTAATTGCTCCCAAAGGCCTTGTTCATACACTGGCTAGTAGTGTACTTTGAGAGGGTGCCTTTTTCATGTATTTTCTTTCTATTTGAATTAACTTGCTATGTAAGTAAACACATAAAGCATTGTGGACCCTTCTTTTCTGTTATCTCCAATGTGATATTTAAAGCTCCTTTTCACTTACCAACTCTTAAAAGAGTTACTGCAGCTGTATGTGGAATTTACCCTCAGGCTGTGTTCTAGCATGAGACCAATAAACTACTTGTATCTCCTATAAGTATCTGTTCCTCTAAAGTATTAAGTAGTACAAAAGTTCTTTTTTTTTTTTTTTTAACAGAAATTAATTTTGTCAAAAGAGAGTTTGAAAACCTTATATTTTTGACAAAACGTCTTTTTTCTTTTTTCTTTTTCTTTCCTCTTACTCTTCAGTTCTTAAATTTTTTGGAATATCACAGGAAACTAAGTCAGTGATCCTGAGAAATGGTCTACTCCCTTCCTCTAACACTAAGCTGTCTCAACAAAACCATCTTACAGCTGAGAACTGTTTACCTAACCACTGCTCAGAGGCGACCCATGATAAAAATTTCATGCTAAGAAACAATCTGTTTTAGTTCTTATATTTGGCAAAAATAATTGCAAAAGAGTGTTAAAAAAGTTTTGATTCTCATAACATTTCAAATGTGTTTTGATGGAATAGTTTATTTTTAATTTAGCTTCTGGAAAACTTTTTTTTTTTCTTCTAACAGAAGATTTATCTTAAAACCACTTTGTCCTTTCTTTTTAATTTGAGTTTTGATGAAGCATGAAGAAGTGATATCAGGATGTGTCTAAACAGTTATGGTAAAAATAGACACAGTGGAAAACAACTATCACCTCAAGAATATGATGCATTTTATGGCATAATGATGTATAGAGTAAACATTTTCTTGCCTGTCCCATTTTGAGATGAATAGGATTTATGAGGGCAGTAAAAAATGTAAAAGGAGACACAAATATCACAGACACAAAGGCTTTCTCTATAGGAATAAAAAGAGAAATAAAACTGGGACAACTCAGGAAAAAAATCAGATCACTAAGAGATTATTCCTTTTGTTAAGGTTTTAAGAGCCTCATTCACTTCAGACTATATGTCAGAAAATCCTTCAGTAACTCAGCCTTGCTTTGCTAGATTCAAAATGAAGTCAAGGTCAGGGGTAGTACAGTGATTCATTATAGCTGAAGACATATAAATTATACTAACATCTCTTTCCACGGAAACCTCTTCATTGTATTAATGAACCAGTGTTTTTTAGTGAGATTGATTGTTACCACATTTTGTTGGGCTTAAAAAAATTAGTTCTAGATTTTTGTTTGTTTGTCATTATTTTAATGATTTTTTTTTCCTTTCAGAGGTGTACACACCAACCCTCATCTCTTAACACAATAACCTCAAATTAAGCATGCAACTTGCTTTATTTTTGAAATGGTCTGTATTGCTCATAATAAAAGAAGGGATACTTGCAGGGATGTCTGCAAATACATATCTAACTTCAGAGTAACCCAGCAGGGTACTAGTATGTTAAAAATCACCCAGATTGCCCTAGGATGTAAAGATGCAACTACAGTATGTTAAGATTCTAAGTCCCGCTATAAGTGTGTTTTGAAAGTAAATCTCTTGATTGAAAGTAAAAGTAAGAAAGTAAGATCTTTTCAATCAAAAGATTGAAAGCAGATCAAGAGATTTACTTTCAAAACTCACTTATAGTGGGAATAAGAATCTGTGTTTCACCTCACATAGTGGAGAGTTGTTGAACTGAATTGCTTTCATCAGAAACTAAAGGAGATGTGCTTGAGGAATACACATCATGCATCAAGTAGATAATCCACAGGACCTAACTAGGGCTGCAGAGCAAAACTGCCTGCCATACACCATGCATCTGGTACAAACATCGTGGCCTCAGCACCAGCTGCTCTGTTCTTGCTGTTTCATGTTGTTTGCTGATGTTAGCATGAAATATGATTGCTTAAATAGGGGGAAAAATTAAAGCCATTATATACAGTACAACCTAATGCTAAAATCACCTAAGCTAGCATGGAAAAACAGGTGTGCTTTCCTGGAAGAATGCAGTGTCAAACAGATACCAAATTGTATCTGGGAAAATTAGCGTTTGCCTCAGTGGGATGCTGCATCCCAGCTCACAGGCACCACTTCTCGGTGCTGCACAGATGCAGCATCAGAGCACCAAGGACTCCAGAACTGGCGTGGTCCAAGCCAAGTTATCTCAGGATGGTGTCGCATGACACAATATAGGAAAGTTCCTAGTTCTGCAAGTGGTGCTGGTTAAAAAGTCAAAAGAGCACTTGTAGTCTGTTCTTCTCTAACGGTACACAACTCTTCCTGCAATTCTTGGCCCCTGAAAGATTGAAAGAAGGTGCAACAGCTGTAATATATATTTTCTGTGGCCACTTGTCATAGTACATAGCTAATAGCAGAACTCTGCTGTTATGTAACGGTATGAGGTCTAGATGGACAGTAACGAGGGTGGGTTTTAACATAAGCAGATTGCTATTAAAGTATCAGTTCAGACCATCCATTAACACAAGAAAGTTGAGACTTAAGAAAGCTATTCTTTCTTCCATTCATAAATGTGAGTTAAATGAGCTAAACTATTTAAGGAGGAAAAAGCTAACAAGGTAGTTAAATAGAGTAATATTAACTAATTTAGATGAGACAACTGTTGACTTTGGTTGTTGGTTTGCTCTGGTACACTCGGTCAAACTAGACCACTGCAGTTGGAAGTTACTGCTTCAGCTTAGTGAATCATCTCATTATATTCAGATGTAGTTGTCCTAGACTTCTGTATACTATTGCAAAGGCAGACTTTGCTCCATTTTTAACTGAAATATCGCTTGGATGTAACAAAATGACACATGCAAAACAGCCCTATTTCAAACTACCACTTGAATTTTTAAGTAGCTGTTCTTTGCATCCTCAGATATCATCACAACACACCTGGTTTTGGGGTCCTATCGCCTCTGAGGCTAGTTTCATACAGGAATTCAGATACAGTTACAGTATAAAACAAAATAACCTATTTTCCCATTAGTCAGAATCAGATATTCAGATTGAAAATGCAAACTGATTTTTTTTTCCCCTCTTCACCTAAATCTCCAAGCCCTGAAAGTGTTATATAAAGTATGCGGTCTCATTTTCTGGGGAAAACAAGAATAAAAACTGTACTAAGACAAGAACCACCTTCTTCACCCCATGCATATCACAGAAACAAGCTGCTTGAAAATAATGAAAACATGATTAAGGTGTAAGGTCAACAGAATGAAGCATATAATTCTAGATAATGAGACACAAGGGATCTAGCAAATATAACACTTCTGTTTCTTTCATTGCTCCATATTTATGCTAAAACTCTATTAAGACAGGAACATATCACTATAAAAATTGACTCTTGAAATATTCTTTTGGGGAAGAAAAGTGTTCAAGCCCACAGGACCCATAAAGAAAAAAAAAAGGTGTGTGTGTGTGTGGTTTAAACTGAAGTTGAGCAGAGAGGAGGAGTATATGAATACTTAGTGTGGCAGTTGCATTCCTTGGTAGTCAACTAAGAAAGCACTGCTGAAATTCCTTTAACTTATTTTAAATTAATATTTCCATTGTTTGTCCTAAATTCAGTCAGCTTCCTGCCACAACCTTACTGATGCCCTAAGGAAGTGTCTATGCAAAACAGTATTCTTAGATTTACCAGTAAAGAATTGTTTAACTTGGGGGCTTCTTATTGTTTCACTAGAATTCAGCTTAAAGGAAGACTGAGTGTTCTGCTTAGATTCATTTAGATCAGTGGGTGCAAATAAGAGAACAAATACAACATTCTTAATCTAAACAGATTGTGCAACACTTTCTTTGTTAACCTCTTACATAGTTGGCTTTTTTATTTGTTTGTTTTGTTTAAATATGTCTCTACTAAAACCATGAAAACAATAAATTTAAATATGTGATGAGTAATAGAATGACGTCGACGATTACTTGCATCTCATGCAGTCAAATATGACCATTTAACAAATTATACTGAAGTTACTTGTGTTTGCAATAGTAAAAATTCCTAATACTTTTATATTGACGAACTTAATAAGAATCCTATTTTTTTTTAAGATTGTACTGTGATTTGTCTTCCCAAGTTCATATTTCAGTGTTAATGAGCCCCTTCAGAAGAGCAAAAGTAGATTCCTGATCCTCAGGAGAAATTCTCATTGGACCTCTTCATGACTACTTACATACTGTTTTCAGCCCCATTCTCTTCCTGCAGACTTGTAGCTCCTGAGACTCTTTCAGGAGTAATTATGGAGTTAGATCCAGACGAGAATAGTACTAGAGCTAGAAGAGGTCATGATGCTGGTGGAGTGAGATGGGCAGCAGAACAGGAGCTTTCTCTGTAAGAGATGACTCAGTGTTTTTTTTTTTGTTTTGTTTTGATATTTAATAGTTCCACCTTTATTCTTGAGCTGAAATCTGCCAAAATTGCATTACAATTTTCTTAATGTGTACAACTTGTCTAATATATCTTAATTTCCAAACAATCTCACTAATTTACATCCATTTTCATTAAATGTTTTAGTTCATGGCAGCAAAGGACAGTTGAAATTATCATCACAGGTCAAACCAGTGGTTCACTAATCCAATGTGATGTTTCTGGGAGTAGTCAATAACAGCTGCTTCAGGGAAAGAAAACACATAATAAACAACTACGGAATAGCCTGCCTGAAAGGCAAGTCAATTTCCTAATCTTATCTACATGCATATGTTGATTAAGTGTGAAATTTAAAATGCTGAGAAACCAGGATGAACATGAAATTCTAGGGAAAAAGATTTTTATAGAAAGAAGGAATCTGTACAATTGGAATCCTTAGTAAAATAGCAGCATTTTGTAAAGTATTTCTCATCTTAAGAATTACAAACAAAAATATATTTGGTGTCAACTTCACACTGTCTGCCTGGGACTAAAGAATAGTCCCTAAATAAAAGCAATGATTATATATGCTTTTTCATCATCTTAATTGGTTTTGTTTTAGGTCAGAAATAAGATCAAGATTTTTCTCTTTTTGGTTGGTTCTAGATGGAACTCTTTTTCTTTTTCCTTATTTTTCTTTTTTCCCTTTTGTTTCCTTTTCCCAAGACTAAACATGGAGGTTTGGTTTTGGAAATAATACTTTTCCCTCTTCCAATCATGCTGAAGAAATACACAGAACAATATTATAGCTATATAAGAAAGAATAAAATTTATGACTTAACAAAACAAGCAGAGTACATATGTTTTGCTTTGTGCTAATGCTTTGTACGAAGATGGGTTAAAATATGCTGTTTTTTAGTATTCCGTACTTGGTATAGTAGAGAGAGGGAGCTCTGGAGTCAAAGAAGAGCCAATTGTCTAAATGAAAATGATTTCAGCTTGAATAATCCTAATGATTGAAAAGGTCTCTAGACACAGATCATCTGGATTCAGTGAAGCTTAATTTTAAGATAAAACCACGAAGTCTGAGCTTTCTTTTGCGTAATATAATACGGTAGGAACCATGATGCCTGGTTAATTTTAGGGTATCCTACCAAGACAACGTATGGCTCATTCTTGCAAGCATCTTTGTGCATCAGCAGCTCTATTTTTGTTGCTAGGCTATGACTTTCAAAATTGTCTAACTTTAATTTTAATAGAACCTGGGCATCCAAATCTCTCAAGTGACTCTGGAAAAACTTCAGCCAAATAAAACTCCTTTCTGATGGCTGAATAAGTAACATAAAAAATGTCAAAGCCTTCTCATCTTGTCCAGGTAAAGGAATTCTTTTAAAGGCAAATAGGTGTTGGCACCAAGCAAACATGACTTTTCAGTTGTGTGTCTGATGGAACACAGCTACAGGTCACCACTGAACTCCCTTTATAGCTGATCTGATGGAAAAACAAAGCCTATTACCAACAGACAAAATACTAAATGGTTGGTTATTGGGCTTAATTTTCCTTGTGTTCTGGTTTCTTTTGTGTCACACTTGGAAAAGGGATAACATTGGATTAGTTACAGAAAAAAAAAAAATGTGAGGGAAGAAATAGAGCGTCAGGACTTAGGAGCTTTGATTTTTCCTTAAAAATAAATGTTGAATTTTTGAAATAATTAATGTTGAATGTTTAATTTTATGTTGAATTTTCCATAAAAGTTTATAGAACAAAAATAATTGTCCAGATCAATATTGTTCATCTCAGCAAACTAATTTCACTTGGCGTCAGCTTCCATTTTAACAGTTTTTCAAATCCTTTTTATGTTGTAGAATCCTAAAAGTTTGTAAGACTTTCTGTAGCAATTGACAGCAGGATCATATTTATGCACTGATACCTGGAGTAGACTTTTGGAGACCCTGTAACAGTTTTCTGCAAACCTCTCCTTGTCTTGTTTTGGTGGAGGCTTCATAAACGAAGCACTGATTAATTTGTCTTGAACCTCAGTATGACTAGGACCATTGTTCATCTTTCTTTCTGTCTTCTACCTTTGCTAGGCTGAGCACTAGGTTATGGCAAACCTGTAAAAACCTGTAAAAAAAAACCTGGCAAACCTGTAAAAAAAAGAGTCATAAAAACAGAGAATGGTACATTATGGACTATGGATTCGCTAATTTAGGAAAGTCCCAAAGAGTCCATATTTAAGGCAAGGAGAATAGTTGGCCACAACACAATAAAATGAGTTTGATGATTGGTTTTTGAGCCCTACCATAAGCAAATTATTACCTAAAAGCTTTGTGGGAATCAGAGGAAAAGTATTGAGTTATAGACCCAGAGGTAGAAAAAACAAGAAGGAATGCTTTGATTCTGGGGAGCTGAGGAGAAGCTTGGAAAAGGCTGTAAGCAGGTAAACAGAAACAGAGGTAAAAACTAACAACTGATTTTATTTCAGTTTGTGTGTTTTCCAACCCTGTCTCTGGAAATTCGGGGATGCACTCAAACTGAAAAGACTGATATATTGCAGTTCTGTTCTCAGCCAGTTCTAATTTACTTTCCATGTTTGTTTAAAACAAAAACAAACAAATAAAAAACACCTCAATGGCTGTAGTAACTTTACAGTCTTGATAATACAAGACCCCTTCCTCTTTAGTTGAAGGGGTATAACTGTAGAGGCATCTTCTAACTGAAATTTAGAAAAGCCATATTGCTCATTAAGGCTCTGTACAGGCCTACTATCAACTCTGCATTTCAGAGTATTGCTGCAATTTAGATCTCAGTGCACAGTGAAGATTTTTTCATCATTCTCATTGGCAGCAATTTATTTCTCATATTCAGTCTACATTTTTCCATCTTAATTTAAGCTGCTTCTCCTACTTGTACTAATTGCGAAACCATAAATAATTCCTCTGTCACTAAGCATTAATTTCACAGTAGTCGTGGCATGAATGTAGTACTGTAGACATAAATGTAGTAAGGGACACTTTCTGCTGCACATATAATTTACAGTGTAAATAAAAAAATAAAGCACCTTTACAATCACAGGACAGATGTGATTATGTATTTTGCTTAAATAAAA
Organism: Crypturellus tataupa; assembly: GCA_034781795.1. Taxonomy (NCBI): domain Eukaryota; kingdom Metazoa; phylum Chordata; class Aves; order Tinamiformes; family Tinamidae; genus Crypturellus; species Crypturellus tataupa. The sequence goes on from JAWLRI010000242.1 coordinate 31,612, forward strand.
CAGGAAGTTAGTAAGAGCACTTGGAGTTAAAATGAGGTCTTCCAAATGCCATGCATAACTGTTCATAGTTCATAACTGTGGAAACATTATTTTTTCTGAAGTTTGTGTCTGTTTCCTTATACTTCTCTTAGCTGAGAAATATATACATTGCAGAGGTATAATGGGTATAAAAGGGCTTCACAGAAATTACTGGCAATGTTTTGGTGTTGCACACAGATTATACTTCGAGTCTTTAGCTATGTGAGCTCTCTAAAATGCTTTATTTTCTTCTGAACTTGCCACGTTCAGACTTCATAATAGTCTGATACTCATAACACAATAAAAGATCTCTGGTGAGGTGAAAAGAGCCATATAGGAACATCATCTCTGAACTAAATGATATGTTGCCTTTGTGTTCAGTATTCATACTCATATTGGACTATTTTTACTGGCATATCACATTTAAATAATTCTACAGTTTATTGCCTGTTATCATGGACTCTTCATCCATCTGGCTTAGCTTTAGAAAGCGGGATAATGTGAACACTCTTTTAGGCAGGGATAAGTCTATACTGTTCAAATTAGAACCAGGTAAATGGTTTACTTCAATTTAACTTTTGCTGAATCCAGTTCTCAAAATAATTACTTATGTCTTTTTTGTGCATTTGATTATATTGTATTTGTGTATTGTGTATTTGGATGCTTTTTCCTCCAAGCTGAATGCAGTTTTGCCTCCATTTTCTGATGTCTCTGAATTCCACACTATTGTAGTTTTGTCCTGAACATTTTCTGAAGGTCTATCCAGAGAATTTATCTCTTTTTCAAGATATTATCAGTTATAAAATAAGGCCACCCAAACATTAGTCTCTGGTAGAAACTCCAGATGTGTTCCTGTTGTATTATATCCTGCAGCAACAGCCTTGAGAATGAATAGGAGTTTCTTACCTAGACATCAGTTTATGGGATTTCAGAAGGCAATAATAGTGGGCTAGTGCATGAGAGAGCAGATCAGTGCAAAATCATGAACATAGTTGCCTGCTGCACTAGTGAATACTAGTGACCCAAGTCAATGGGTGAAGAAGTGGTGGATAACGCCCCTAGAACCAGTATTTAGAGGAGATTTCTGATAAAAATGACAACTTTTCTATTAACTTACAGTGTAATTGGACAAGAATTTAAGGAAGAATATGTTAAAATTAGCAACAAGTTAAAAAATGTGATACGATAATTTGACTGATGTAGTTAAATCTAAGTGCAGCCAACTGCCATGAATGCAATACACACTACAGCTCATTCATTTGCTGGCTACATATTCATTTTTCTGGAGGAGGAGGACCATAGTGTCAGACTTCTGATTGCTCACTATACCTTGCTAATACCTGCCTTATTTTTGGATATCTCAGTTTGGAATTGCGTCACATCTTTGATTTTTATTATCTAAAGAGAGCAGGAAGAGGTACAGTTATTAATGTCTATAATCTTTATTATGTAAGTGTGTGCTTGAAGTCCATCTTTATTCAGGGCTGCAGTAAAACCAAAGGCAATTTAAATTTAATTTTTATTGAGTGTTAATGAGAAAGAAACTTAAGAAAGCATCTGTATTTCAAGCACCTTTTTAATATATGCTTAAATACGAGTTTTCTAAAAAGCTAAAAAATCTTCACAAAACTATCTAAAAATTAGGAATCACTAGAGTAAGAAAATGGAAGCTAAGCTTAGGTCAAGGGAAATGAACTATTTCTTCAGAGAGTGGGCACTCAGTCTTTGCAATGTCAGAGAAGGTTGTAAAGTTGAAAGAAGAAGTGTGGATAGATTTATAAAAGAAATGAATCATTTTATGATGTATGTTAACATTGATTTTTGTGCATGTTGAACAACTGGAAATGAAATTTCATAGTTGAAAATGTAAGCTGATCACCCCATCTGTCAGGCTGGACTCTTTCCTGCTTCAGAAAAGGCGCTGGGTTCTCCTCCCTACCTCTCTCCAGTGCTTTAAAGCTTCGGGTTATTCAGTTCTTTCAAATGCACACGAAACTTGATGGACCAGAGATCCTCTCAAGTGTGGCAAACTCGGTGTTTTCCTGTAAGCAACATACATCAAGCTTTTCAGAATTACTCCCAGAAGCGTGCTTGAAAAGGGAAAGCTTGTAGCAAAAGAGGCAAGATAAACTTGCTCTCTCTTGACAGACAGGAGGATCTCTGAGCCTTCAAAGAGCTTCGGTCTGAGCCTTCGGTTAGCTAGACTAGATGCGTGCGCTGCGTTTGTTCATTCACCAGTCTAGGAAATGGTGAAAAAAATAGCGAGGATGTTGTTCAGGTGCACAGTGATCTCTAGCACAGAATTACAAACAGTTGGGAGATGGAAAGATTAAGTCTCTCCCTGGTTTGTTGCAGGTTTGCTTTAATCCAGCTGTATTTTCTGGCAGTCTGCCCAGCAGCAATTTTTGAATGGACTTTTCAAAGGCAGACTGCCCCTTTCCTAGTGGACTTTGTGAATGTACTCTAGCTTTCCTGTCAGGAAATGTCTCCTGACATCCAGCTTATATTTTCCTATAGCTTGTGCTACTATGATATGACCAAGAATAGTCATGCAAAGATGAAAAAGTAATATTTAAGAAGTAATATAAAAAGAACACTTCTGAAATAGAATAATTAAATGTTATTTGGACATAGTGCAACACTTTACAGGGCTATATTCCCATGTTTTTGCTCATTTATTAGTCAACAAAAACTGATTTTTCAAATTCAATGTTTCAATATTTGCTACTGATTGTGATCAAATAATAAAGAATCAGGCAAGAAAACTCACCTTATTTGTCAGGGATACATCAATAAATTTAGCTTTCCAGCTTACCTCTTTATAAAATTAAAAGGCTACAGATATTCTTTTAGTGAAGCTCTTTTAAAAAATAGTATATAAATTAAATATCTTCCATCCCACTGGAATATTAAATAGACTATCCTGAGATTCTTCTATTTAGGAAAAATTTGGATAACTGAATTAGTTATATTCATGAGCAAGACCTCTACTAAAAATAGCAAAAATCAGTTTCCAAAACAGATATAAATGTAAAAGTCCCAATCTAGTAGGCATTTAAAGCTTGAAGTTGGCTAGTGACTGTATAATTGGCCACAGGGAGAATCCTAAAATCTCTAACAAATTTGCCCTGAAGATGGATGTTATGCAGTGCAGTACAAAGCTCCTTTCCACCTTTGAAAAATGAAGCAATCATTTCTGAGATGATACGTACAACTATCTCCCTCATCAATATAAACAGGAGTATGCACCTCACTATTGATTACATCTGTCATTTGAAAAATTACTTTTAACCCACTGAGTTAAATGAAAGTTACAACCAGTCATCAGTAGAGCTGAATTCTAGCAGACATTACATTTTAAAATATAGTGTTTAGTTAAAATTTGCAGATTAGACTGTTTATAAAATGACTTCCCTCATGGTCTCTCTCTAACAGATTTGGCTTACAAATTAGCAACAGCTATTTAATTGAAAATCTATTACAGCTAACATGGGAAACTTATCTCTAAAATGCTTTTAGAAATAGAATAAAAGATTGTGCTGTACTTTGTTACATTGTACACTTTGAGTATATTCTTACACTTTCCATTAATTATTAAATTCAAAACATTCCTCATCACAACATTTATATGACTGAATGTTTTAGTCAAAAGTCAGTCAAACACAGGAAAGTATTTTTATTCCAGTTTTATGTTGTCTTTCACCACAATGCTCTTATGGCCCTTTATTCTTTAGAGTTTTTAACCTCTTCAGAGGTTAAAATTACAGCAGCAAAATTACTTTGTTGTTTTGATGACTTTATACCTTCCTATCAATATCCGTTTAATTGAACTATGCCTTTCATTACTAGTAAGATATAATTTTACTATTCATTTTGTGAGATACTGCTTCCCTTAAAGAATTATATATTAACATAACATATATTATAATATACGTGAGATCTCATATCTATATGTAGATATTATCCGTTTATCTGAGGTGAAGATTTCATTCCAAAAATCAATTCACATTTAGGATAATTTTGTTTTTCAGTATCAATTTTACATACTTCTTAGGTACATATTAAAATCCTGCTAAACTCAATAGTTAATATAGTTAATAGTTAAATGCAATATCTCAAATGATTCTTAATGGCTTTTTTCTATGTCATTTCAAAGGAGGAACTCAATAGGTACACTACAGACCCAACAGTCTCCCAACAGTGCAGTAAGACCCCCAGTATTTTTACCCTTGTTCATACTAGATAGCTGTTATGCTATCTGTTGTTGAAGAAGAAATAATCCAGAGGGGCAACAGCCGATAGGCTTTAGTTAGCTGCTTTTATTCACCAGAGTAAGATGTCTGTTATAACGACATCCATCATTAACCATCACAGTTATTATAGGGATGGGCATACCTATTAGTAATGAACAACCAGCAATTAGCAAAAAAAAGTAAAGTAAATTAAAGAAAGATAAAACAGAATAAAGTAAAATACTATTGCTCATTACCTCACCCTGTCTGTACAGGGGCCTCTCAACTTTGCGAGGAGATGAAAATGCTAGCGATTACAAACCTTGAATATACAGGGGACTCTCAACCTTGCAAGGAGCTGCAGTTGAGCACCTTTACATTCCGAATGTACAGGGGTCTCTCAGCCTCGCAGGGAGTTACCCTAGCGCAGTGTCCCAGGTCAAGGGCAGTGGAGGGATACTCATGGTCCAGCTGGAGCAGTCAGTCAGGGGTTGTGCTCAGCTCATCACTGCTAGACTCTGTCCTTTATATTTGGGAAGGAGTATGTGACTGTGCTATGGTCATCCTCACCAGGTGGCCCTTCCAGGATTTTCAGGAGAGTTTGGCCCCTTATCAGGTGCTTTCTGGCGTTGTGCCATCTGGCACGCTGGCAGAGCTTGTGTACTTCAGCAGTTTTGTTGTTAACTTTTTACTTGCCCATCAATAACCCCGTCAGCAGGTGGGAAAGAACAGGGCATATACTGGAAGAAAACTTGCCCCCTTGTAGGATTTTTTGACTACCGAAACCCTGTAAGAAGCATGTCTCTGTCAACAAAAGTTGTCTTTGGTCAACTTCATCTGACATTTGTGGTTCCAATACAGGAAAGAGGTGCTGTGCTATGCTGCTCAGAGAATGCTCAAGATATGAAAAACTTTATTAACTTAAAATTAGTGTCAAAATTTTGGTACATCTCTGGCTTATGGCAGATCTCTGAGCCATTTGTGTGCATAAATCTAGTGCACTCACATAAAGAATATGTATATTCCCTCTGGCATACAGTGTTTGGAAGATTTAGCCCTTTTTTCTCTCAACTTCTTTATCAAAACCTTATTTTTTAACTTTATTAATATTCTTTTTATTTTTTTTTTTTTGAATGAAGCATGAGAAGGCTATCAAAATATAATGTACACTGTTCTAGTTTAACGCTTACTGCTTTCAGCAGTTTCCTGTGGTCATGGTAGGTCAAGTTTCCTGCCAGGTATTTTCTGTCCCGTCCAGTCAGTGAATTCCCCTTTCACTCTGATTATCCTCAGGTAAAGTGAGTGAAGCATGGGTCAAAGACAACGTATAGGTCAGCAATGGGAAAGCCACGTTCCAGTTCACAAAGAAAGTGGTCGATGTCAGCATATCTGTAAGTAAGCTGAAGCGCAGCCCTCTTGTACTTGCCTGGCAGGCAGGCATGCATCAGGCTGAAATTCAAACCCTTTTTTCAGGCCTTCTCTCCCAGAGGAGTGAATACCAATTTCTGAGTTCAGGGAACTTAACTGAGAGTGGCCTATTTTTTTTTCTTTTCCAGCCAGCAATATTCTGAAATTCTGATCCAAATTAAAGCAAGCATTTCATATTATTCATAGCCACTTTGAACTAACAGCCATATTCCTGTTGGTGGTAAAGTCTCCCTTTCATTTCTTGATAGGGAAAGCTATTTAACTTGAGTTTATTAGATCAATCTTTAGTTTATTAGTGTTAGGAAATTACTATTAGTATTAGGAAATTCAGAATCCATTGAGAAGCCCACCCCTTTGGGCTGCAATCAGCCCTCTTTTTGCTTACATTATCATTTCTCTTTCCATGTAAATAATTTGTCCTTGATTAACCTAGTTAAAAAAATAACGATCATGAGTGTTTTTCATAATTTATGTTTAAGGCTGGGAGTAGGAAATTGAAGTGTTCCTCAGAAAAATAAAGTTGTAAAACAATTTATGTAGGAAAAGAATTGTTGAAGGAAAACAAAGGGGATTTTAAAAATATGTTTTTAATATATGTTGTGTAGCGTAATCTTTTCTTCTAACTTTGTAATTGATTTTCTTAGGATCGCGATCAGTCTGTTCACCATGTGATCACCATGATCGCTATGACCAGTGTGTTCACCATGTGGAACTGAAGTTCTAGTTTAGCACTGAAACATCAACAAAGTTATGCCATTAACTGACATTCATCTTAGACAAATATTTCACTTATTCTGTTTCTTCTGTACTTAAAGTTTGGCTTTCTATCTATGGGTCTTCTGCAGGATGCGCTATGTCTTCAATTCAATTGGAAAAGGGGTAGTTCTGTTTTCCATAAAACTATAGGAGACTCATTCTCTGAATAAGCACTCTAATGCACAGTCTGTATCTTTTTTGTTCATCATGTTCTTACTAATGCAGTCACACACAGTTTCTTAGAGTATTTCTGATAGATGTAATATATCGGGTCCTAATGAAAGGCAGACACTACTCTGTGATAACACACAACATTGCCTTGCTGCAGCTGAGCTGTGATTTGTCAAGTTTTGGCAGAGCAGACACGGTGACCATTCTGTATAGGCCACTGCTCAGGTGCTCTGCAGAAAGGTCAGCTAAAACAAAACAGATGATGCTCGGGGATCAGCCCAGCTGATGACAGGTCTGTGCTCTGACAAGAAGTACATGTTTTTCTGAAATCACTTAATTTGTTTTGCTCACCTTTCTCTGTAGTGTAATAGAACACTAAGGCTGAACTCTAGTAATATCATTAATCAAATATTTATAATATGCTTTACTAGAGTGGTGAACATGTTTATGTGGGGGAGAGAAAAAAATATATATAGCCATACATGAATAATGGGGAAGTAAACAAAATTTTTAAATGAATAATTTGTAATAGAGAGAGAGAGGAGAAAAAAAAGGAAGAAAGAAAACAAAGCTAACCTAATAAATTAACACATTCTCCATACATTGCTTCTTTCATAAAAGCCCTAGAGCACTCTGAAATTAATACCTGCTTAAGGAGTAGATCTGTTTAAAAAAATACATTTTGCTGCTACATAGGTATTAGTTTGACAGATTTTTATATTTTATTTATAAGATAGAAGCCTTATTATAAGTGGAGCTAGTACTGACTTCAGGCAGAACAGAAAGGAAATTTGGATGACTTTGAGGCAAAAATGAGACTAATTTGCAGAAAAGGTTCAGCATTTATGAATTCCCTTGTCTTTACCTAATCAATTCAGGCTTGACACACCTGGCCACACAAGGCCCAGTCACTCAAGTTTGCCCCCAATTGCACATTCCTAATTTTGAAATAATTAGTGTCTACATACTGCAGTTATTCTTTTATTAGCTCACTTGCATAGAGATCTACATTAAGCCCTAAGCCCCTTAGCCTGCTAATTGATAAATACATGTTGTGAAACACTCCTTGTCCCAAAAGTTTGCCGTTCAGATGAAGTAGACAGAAAAGAGATGCTCAGAACTGAGGGACTCAAGGCATTACACTGTTTTCTCGTCTCCTAAGTTCCAGTTCAGTAACCTATATATTGGCATATGTGGTGCTTTCAAAGCTTTAAAAGCTTGCTGCTTGCACAGTACTCCAGCCAAGGGAACCATTTAACTTTAAGCTTAAAAGTGAGCAGCTGAATAATCCCATTGCGACTATCCACATGCTTAATTTAAACACTAGCAGTGAACAGTTTTGAGGGGCACCAGGACCAGAAGGCTTTGTACTACCTAGGACTAAGACATAAGTGAAAGGAGCGTAATGCTGCCGGCTGCTTCCCCCAGCTTGTCCTGTGAGTTCTCATCAGCTTTGTTCAGTTCTTTCTAGTTAAATACATCTCCCTGACTAGACAAAATTTGCTTCTGATGTTTTCATTCTTTTCTTAATTAAGATAATGTTCTTTTTAAGTGGAATTTAATACTGATGTTCTCATCTGCCTTTTTTTGTTCCTTCAAATGACACTTGTATTGCAGGAGCAGTGCAAAAACAATCAGCATTCTTTCTGGATAAGTGTAAACAACTCCTACGCTACCCTGCTAATATTAATTTTGTTGTTATGTTGCCCGAAGACACTCATAACTGGTTCATAAAACCAATGCTGCTAGAAAATACTTTCCATCTCTTTCAAAAAAACTTTGCTGACTTTCCTGAAGGGCTCATCTGTTTTTCCTGTCTCTAGTCTGCTCTTTTTGAAAAACCTCTAAAGCTAATAACCTTCCTTTGTTCTTTCTTCTTTCTTGCTTTTATTCATTAGGCTCCAAAGTTATCTCATCCACTAAGTTATTAGCATACTTGTCATTTAAAGCCTATTCCCAGTTACCGAGTTTCTCCTGTGATGTGCACCTTTTCCTTCTTTCTGGGCTGGGAAGAGAGAAGTGAATTGAAAAGTGAATGTCAAAACTCCCACTGAAGAAAACAAGGTCAAGTTTCATTGTGATGCTGCAAAACAAACTGCATTTTTAACTACTTGTTTATTGTTCAGAATTGATCAAGGATATTTTATTTTAAATTATTATTTACTATGCATAGGTCTCATGGTTGGAAGGTCCAACAATTGCAATCTCTGTTCCCTCTTAGGAAGAAGGTGAAAATTATATATAAAGATTAAAAAGATATGCTTTTAATTTCTTGTTTGTGCCATATCCCAAGTCTTGTGAGTTTGGAATAGATTTGCATTTTTGATCTGTAAATGTCATACGTATTCTTACTCAAAAAAATCCAAAAAGATCTGTCTAAAGAATGACTGGAAGGACCTGCCTTTCACAGAGGAGATAAATCTCTGCTGGTATCCAGTTGTACCCATGGAAAAATGACTCAGACCTCAATTCTATGATGATATAGGATATTATAGATCTGTTTTTTGAGAAACAGAAGTTGAGTTTCAGGATAAATCCCTTGGAAAATGAAAAGAGGAAATGCTGTCATATGTGCCTCAAATAAAAAGGTCACCTTGGCACAGTGATGATCTGGCCAAGGATCTTGAATAGTAAAGCAAGTCAAGTGAATTAATAGGACATCCATTGAGTGGAAATAGATCTAAAGATTTAATGCAGTGCTGATGCATCTCAATATGAATCTACAGTGATCCATGACCACCTCATATGAGAGTCTTCTGAGGGATTGTTATATGGCTTCAGGTTTATCAACACGTAGTCATGTGTGGATGGTAGTAGCCTCATAGCAAGCAGTATTTTACTGGAAAGCTGGGAACAAAATTCTTTGCCTTTTTCCTCTGCAAAGCCTTGACAATGACTTGGCATAGCGAAGGAGGGCTCATTCTAAAATTCTTTGCCAGTTTAACCTCTGTCAGTACAGAAAGGAAAGTTGAGGATAGGCAAAGTTACCTTTGCTTCTCTTGAGTTTCCAGTAGGGTCTTTAGCATATCTGAATCTGCCCATTTTTGGTCCCACAGGGTATCTCCATGGATTCATATCTGCTGTTACCACTGTTCTAGATGGGGCAGTATGGAATCTCTCTGTATGTATGAATGACAGGACCGCCAGATACACGATCCAGAACATCATCACCTTTCAGATTGATCTTTCTTGGCTTCTAGAAATGTTTTATTGTCTTGTTCTGTAGTTCCGTTCCTAAGATGACCTTCATCTTTAAGATTTGAGATGTCATAATCTTTATTTTTGCTGTCACACTCTCCCAATAGCTTACTCTACAAATTCTGCTATTACTTTACACTGCTTGACAAAAGTTTCTCTAGAGTGAAAGCAAATTACTAGCATAAGGCATATGATTGCGAATTTTACTTCTTTCTTTTTTGATGGCATTATAATTGTGGAAAGCACCAGGCATGTACTTTTTTCTTTCTTTTTTTTTTTTTTTTTTTTTTTTTTTTTGAAGCTAATTCTGGAATCTTGAGAAAAAAAGAAAGGATATTTTATGAGGGATACCAGCCTTTTCTTTCAATTTTAATTTCATTATCTTTAGATCAGTCTAATTTCTATGTATTATATGTGTATTTTTATTTCCTATTTAGAGAGGAAATACAAGAACCTGATGATCCAAAGAGCTTGTGTGTCATTATAATATACAGTACTTTTGTAACAGCTGTGAAGCACACGTCGGAACTTACCTGGAACTCCTTGTCTCTACCTATTGTGTTTTTATTCTGGCAGGATTCAGTGCAGATGTTTGCGCTTTGTGTATTGCTGGAATTGTAGGCAGATCAGTACCTCTTGTAAGTCAGTACACAGTGTTGTTTGAACAGATTAGTCTTTCACTGTGCTTTTCATGGTATAATTTGACATCAGAACAAACATCTTTAGTTCTTTGGTAAGAAACTTGGACGTGTAAACTTGAAAGCTCGTGAAAGGTGAAAAGCATTTGTACAGTAAAGGTCACAAGTAAAGGCTACAGAGTGAAAGTTTTTCATTTAGAATGTCGAGGTCTTTAATTTATTAATATTGAACTCAATGAAGGGCCTGGGAGGTCATTGCTTAACCCATATGATTTGATTCAGTCTGTTGTGGAAGCTGGACTGCATATTTCAGCTCTGGTAGGCAGGAAATATGAGTGAATAGGAGAATAGCTGGCAGCCTGAGCCCCATATCAGCTTTCATGAAGTGCATTTTTTTTTTGCACCATAGCCAAATAGAACTTGAAGTTTTTCTGCTGCACATATTTACAAGTAAGTAAAACTGCCTTATGGCCTCGTTCACTTCTGATTGCAATTTTTGATCATCTCTTGAGTTTAAAATCAGTTCAAACCATTCAAAGTAATTAGTTATACAGACAATTGTGATTTAAGGGATTAATAACAAGTGAGAGAATCTGAAGGTATGAATGTCAGTCAACAGCCAATAGAGCCTATTTATCATTAAACTCCTGAAAATTCCCAATGCTGTAGTCATATATGTATACATATATATATAAAAAAAAAACTTTTGTTCATTCTGCATTAAATTTTGAACCATTTAAATGAAATTGAATTTACTGTGATGTACAAAAGCAGAAATGGAGTATCCACATTGCAGTGAGATTCAACTATTTTTCTTTATCATGCTTTTTGTGTTAGTATGCAGTGTGCAGTATTGCTCTGTGATCAAGTCATTGAGGTCCACTCTTACTTAGATTCTCAGAAGAAATCTTGTCATGTTAATTAAAACTGTACTTAAAAATTCCCATATAAAATACCAATCTGTTAAAGAGGTGCTGGAATTTCAAAAGTTTTTTTTCCATTTTTCCTGGTAGAGAAATGTGAGATAATCAGGAACTAGTTACTCCATAATTTTACTTGATAAAAACAAGTCATTGAACCATAAGGAAAATGTATTATAGAATTTAAATGTCAATGAAATTAGTTTTTAATTAATCTTTTTTATGTGTGACCAGTCAGCTGTAGTTTCATTGTTTAATGTACTGGTGCCATGTGTAAATTGTTATTTCTGTGGAGATAAGGCTCCTCATTGAGTACTGTGCTTTGTTATTTCATTGTGACACTGACTGTGATGTAAAATAAAAGCAATAATGACAAATCCAACTGAAGATTTTGCTGTTGTTTCAGAGATGGATTTAAATATCACTAGACTAGTTTGTTAGACTAGTAGTTTGCAATTATAACTTCAAATATATCTGTTCTTTTTTCCTTCCTCCATTCACCCTACAGATAAAGAACCATTTGGTAGAGTTTAGAAAAATATTGTCTTAAGTTTGGTTATAATTACAATAAAGTATAGAAAGTTATGGTAGAAATGTGTCTATACATTTTTTACACATTGCCTATCTGTTTTCAGGTGACAGGACAAAATCAGTATTTTGAGAAATGTTTCAAAAGTACATCATTCTTGAAATGCATGTTAACAAAGAGAAGTTACTATAAAATGAGCACTGAGTTATGTCAAATCTTTTGCTGTAAGATTTTTTAAGGAAAAAAGAACTAAACCAGAAAAACAGACCCAAACTCATTCTAAAAAAATAGGGAAAGAAAAATATGACTAGTAAGATACTAAGGAAGCTAAAAGGGTTTGGGGCAACAAAGAAAGGATTTTCAATATGCATAGAAAAAAAGAAATGAGAAGGAAATGAATACCTCTGTCTAATTATGATTTCCTTTGTTAAGTTCAAATGGTGAACTGAAACAGCTAATAGCTTTTTAAAAATGTTTAATAAATTCACAAAAAATGTAGGTGTGTAGTTTTCTATGAACGTATAATTACAGTTAGTGAGTAAACTAAACTCAGAGCCAAAAAAAGAAGATAAATCGACAAAATGAACAAATCAATTAAAAAATCCTACAACCAGAGGAGTCTCAGCTTAAGCTGTTAAAATGTAACTATTGCATAGTTAGAAAGGTTATTTTATTTTATTTGAAATCTTATTGGTGATTGCATATGATGCTGTTACACTAATTCTTTCAACTTGCTTCTGCAAAAATACATATATTTTTACCACTGTAAATATTTTAGAGATAATACAAATATAACAGGCAGTTGACACTAAGTTCAGTTCTAGCTCATTTGCCATAAGGAATCAATCAGAATTCTAATTCTAAAATCTTTAAAATGATGAGCTGTCCCAGCAGAAGTAAACAGGACTAAGTTAATAAAGGTTTATAGAAATAGCAGATAGAAAGACTGAAGTATCTTTGCTTTATCACAGAATACACTGGAATGAGAAAGTGCAATTCATATATGGCTTTATCTGGAAGTTAGACTTTAATTGTCAATAATTGGAGGAAGAAAAGCAATCAAGGCTTAAAAACGAGGGACCCTCCAAAACATAGTTACGAACATGCACATCTTGTCCTTAAGAAGCTTATAGGAAGGTTACGTCTTCAATAACGTTAGTTATTTTGTTTATGACCATCCTGGCTTATAAAACAGTTTTTTTTTTGAATTTTAAGATCTCTGAACTCATTTGAGGCTAGGGATTCAGCCGTGCTTACAAGATTTCAGATTTTATGATGTTATCCTGACCCGTTATTGTGGCCCTTAACTGTGGAAGGAAAAGCTAATGTGCTACAGCTTTAGCTCATGCAGGGAGACGACAGCAGAAACTGCTGAGAAATTAATTTCTGCAACACGTTTGCTTTTGTTCTAGTTCACTGTCCTCAATACTCGCTAAAACTAAAGAAAGTGGTTGCATTGACTGTAAAGTGCAGCAGCTGAAGAGCCAGCACAATTTGACCCCAGTCGCTGTGTGGTGGTAACTTTCCAATGGAGAGGGCAGGCAAGTGCCAAGAGTATTAGCATCATAAATCAACACAGCTAATTGTGCCAGAGGTGGTGAGGTGGACCAAAGCATATACAAGGCTCTAAATTTTGTGTCTTGATACTGTGATGAAACAGAGAATTCAGCTGTTTTGGAAAGCATTAGTTATCCAAGGGGTAGACCATTTCCTTTCTGGTTGTTGCCAGGAAAGGTAGTGTCCTCATTGATCATCTCCAAAACCTTTTGCTCCATCCCATTTTGTAAAGGGAAAAGTTCTCTCTGGCTATAATTACTTGCTTGTATCATTTGCAGCTCTGTTGCAGTAGGCAGAAGCTTTGATGAGACAAGAATTTATCTTTCTAAATATCTCTTTTAGACTCACAGGGACCTTTATTTGTGAGATTATTTGTTATTCCTCTTGCCTTAATTTTGGGAGTAATTTCTGCCTCTCAAAACATGCAACAGATTCAAAACAGAAGATGGATAGTAGTACTTCCGAGCACTTAGCAATCCAAGTTCATAATACTATCTCTGTTACTCTGTCACATTTTCTCTTTCAAAAGAATAATGTTTTATAATCATATTTTTCATTGATATTTAAATTTAATTACCTACATGGTTATAGCTGAGAAGATTAGAGTAGAAAGAATCAAATTTATAGCTGGGTTTTGTACAGGTCTTTCAGAATAAGTTATAGCTTTATAGTGATCAAGTTCTTTAAAATATTACTGTTTAAAATGTCTGTGATTTTAGTATGTTCTGTTCCTATTTGTACTAAATGCAGAGAAAAGTAAATGCCATTACAACAGTAATTATCAACAATTTAATACATGTTCCTATTAGCCTTTCTATTCATAGGTCACAAAGCCATGCAGCAGATGAAACATTTTGATTTTTTTCTGAATTCTTTGCACAGTTAAAAAAAAAAAAGGAAATATTAAGTAGAATACCATAGAAATACTAAGTAGAATACCATAGGTTATATTGATTAAGCCAGCCTTTTGTTGAGCTAATGTAAAGACTGTTATCAGATAAAGAAAATATCTTGCTTGTTCTTAAGGAGCCTGCTCAGTTCTTCCGCTTATCTTCTTGGCATTTTGTGCTGTCGCAATGCTTTGTGAAATCGGATGTGAAAATTTCCTCTGGTGTGCATTAAAAAGAGAATCACTTAAGTCATGCGACATCCAGCTCAAACATCCTGGTCCTGGAGAAGCAATACCAATCCAAATACAAACAACTGCAGAATATAAAATAGAGGAAATATTGGTTGCTGCACAGGAGACCAGCTCAGAATAGCACTTACCATATAGCCTTAGTGTTTAAATATCTGCCCTGGAGGACTGGCTGTGCACAGTGGGAAATCATTTCTCTAGGAGCTGCTCAGGTATGGCAGGACAGTGATCATTTTTGCTCAGAGGAGCAGGCTCCACTGGTCAGAGCACTCCTTCAGCCTGTGCAGAATGCTGAACGCTGTCTGAATGCTGACTCTGACCTGGCCCTCATAGGCATTTGCAGACCTGTCCTCCCTCAGTGCAGAGCATCTTTTTGGGCTCTGAAAAGCAGGAGGCCATGAACTCCTGTTGGATCCACTATGACAGGAAGTGCACTGATACCTGCCAAAGGAGTAGACAAATGTGTGTTTTCTGTCATGCCTGCCGTTTCTCAACATAAGAAAGAGGAGAATGGCTTTTTCTGTTGCTGTCCTACCACTAGCAATAGGATCGTTATGTGGGATCAGCCCAGAAGGTGGCAAGAGCTCAGGGAAAGATGGGCAGAATAGCAGGAGCTGTAGGTGCAGGAGTAAGACTGGACAGCCCAGCTGACAGGGAAAAAAGAGCTAATGGAAAACCAGGATGCTGGGAAATCACATGGTGGGGTGAGGATGGGGAAATTACGGCACGTTTCCCTTCTTCCATGTCACTTCAGCTGACCCTGAGCACATTCTGCCTAGCAGCCCTGCTCCTTGCAGACTTCTCAGGTTATACCATTCCTGATTTCCACAAATCCCATTTTTCGGACTCCAGAATATCTGGTCCAGTCACCCTAACTTTGCTTTTACTGTCTTGGACTTTCAACTGTCATTTTGTTTGCCTTTTATTTGTGGCCCATGCTTGCACATTCTGTGAAGACATCTGCAAATAATGCATAAAAGGCAACCACTAAGCATCAACTGCAAAACTGTACGGAGTTGGCAGCATGGCTCACAGATTGCTGAGAGGAGGCAGAAGTCTGGCTTTAACTTCCATACACCAGTGCAAGTAGCACATTGTCAGGGTACTTCTGGGAGCCTTAGCATTATGTCTGTAACAGCAAATTATGGACGGCGTCTTGGCCAGTCTGGGAGACTGATGAATGGTGTGGAGTAAAACTGTGCCAGGAAGCTTGCTAACAATAATGCAGTACTGCTGCTGCAGACTGCGGTTTGGCCCTGCTTCCCTTTGTGGTACAGTCATGGGGATGAGTGAGCCAACTGCTGCATGGTGCCTCTTCATCCTGGAGCAAGGCTTCAGGGAATGGGACATTTATGGAGCCTCTGGGAGCCCGTTTTTACAAATTGCCCCGTTTCACTTCTTGCTCCAACAATTACAGGTAATCGTTTACCTGTATTCAGAATACATGGTATGTTTTTGCAGAAGGAGAAAGCTCTACAAAAGTTTTAAAAAGACCCAAAAGATGAGAATTGTAAAGAAATGAATCATACTTACCAGTATTTCAATTAGTTCTAAAAAATTCTTTTACAGTGTATATGTTGGCTAGAAAATTGATGGGTATTCCCCATCTTGCTAACAGAAGACTGGTTCTCCCACAACCATTAATTCTCAGATTTCCTTCATATCACCGAGCTTAGATTTGGGGGATACCACTTCTCTCGTATTTCATAGTCATCGTAAATTTGGGACAGTTGTAAGAGGAGAAAAAGGCAATTTGGACTCTGTGTACTTTCCTTTTCTCTCAGCTCCCTCCTGGGAAAGCTTGCATTCCAGAAAAAAAAATGCTGTAAATTGATATGTATGCTTACATCCAGGGACCTAATTTGACCACCATTCTTCAATACTTTATAAAATAAATAAATAAACAGAGTTCAGGGGCATAGCTTGTTTCTGACTTTTGATTGAAACTGCAAGAAAATATATCATGCTGGGATAATGATATGCTTGAGGTGTACTGGCTTTAAAGAATACTTTGTAAGGTATTTTCTTCATTTTAAAGAATACCTCAGAATGAAAGGAGATCTCCAGTACTTCAATAAGTAGTGCGTGGGATCAAGGAAGGTAGAGGCAGGGACCAAAGTGTCTTACGTTCTATTTTCTATTTGTGTGTGTGTGTTTTCTGTTTCCTCTCCACCCCACTCTTTTTCTGTTTGTGCTAACTTTCTACTCTTTAATGGTCAACTTGCTGCTCTATTTCACAGTAGAAATTCTTCTTTGTATCTTTCTCAGAAAACAGGAACATTTAATGTGTTAAAGTGGTCATTTAGCATCTGGCTCTCTGAAGAGTGCTTCCTCTTTCCCTGATGAGTATTTTACTTCCATTTAAATTTCATCAGTATGGCATTATCTTATATTTCTGAGAAAATGGAAAGTCTGAACCTTGACTTAGCACTCTGTGAATGTTAGCGAGTGACTTGAGTCTAAAAGTAATTGTTAACAACATTCCTTCAGATGGAATGTGAAGTATTCTTTTGCTCTGGAATCTAACAGTGTAGACAGGCACTTTATATATCACAAGTCACATTCTGATGACATGTACTGCATGATGTATAAAATGGACTAATTTGTAATCAGAGGATTAACCCTGAATTTATATCTGTGTAATTCTGAAGGAAGCCCAAGTTAATGAATTTCCTTTAGATGGAGATGGGTCTTGGAAATCAAGACCCTGAGCAACAGGGTTCAAATAGAGTTCTGAGCTTTCTCTTTCTTTCAGCCCTAACCCATGCTGAACCTTTCATATGGTGTCCCAGTCCTTCCCCAAAGTAAAAATTTCCTCAGGAGAGAATAACTTTTGCAGGTTTCAGTTTCCTTTTTCAAATTTCCACTCCAGCTAGGCTTTCTATTTCTCTCAGCCCCAACCCTGTGCCAAAGCTGTCCCATATGTAAAGGATCTAGTGAAGTAAATGGGATTTTGCCCCTCCTGGCCCTGGTGCCAGGCTATGCCAAGTGTTCAGAGTCTTCAGTCAGTGGGGGTGGCTGGAGCTGGTGGTGGTTGACACCACAGCTGCTTGGGGACCGAGGGACTCTCACTTCTGTGGTACAAACTGGGCCCAGGTATGCCCTTCGGGTAACACGGATCATAGAGAAACTTTCCTGCCCAAGAAAAAATCCCTCCTGGATTTTTTTCAGGAAGGACCAGGGATATACCCTTTGACCCTCTCTCTTACAGAGAGAGCTGGTCGATGCTTTCTTTTATCCTATGACCAGCAGAAAAGTGTTTTTCCTTTGCTGCTCTAATTTTCATCTGTCTCAGTACCTTGATGTCAGTGCATTTTACAGACACACTAGTTCAGGCCTCCCGCTAGAGAAATCTGCTCTGGGACAAAGTTGTGATTCGCAGTAAAAAGTCCAACTGGCAGCCAGTTGTACTTAGCCTTCCAGGGGAATTGATAAGACCAGTGCTGGTCAACATCTTTATTAATGACCTAGATGACGGAGCAGAATGCTCTGTCAGCAGGTTGGCACATGATACCAAATCGAGGGGAATTATCATATTCTGGAGGGAAGTCATAAGAATCTTGACAGGCTGCAATAATGGACTGACAGGAACCTTAGAAGGGCCAATAAAGGTAAAAACAAAGTTCTGCATCTGCAACAGAAAAGCCTGTTCAGTCTGGGAAACAGCTGCATCTTTGCAGAAAATGAGTAAGGAGTCCTGGTGGACAAGTTGGACACTGATCAGCAGTGTGCCCGCCCCTGCGGCATCCTGTGTAAGAGTATCACCAGTAGTAGGGGTAATGGATTATTCCCCTCCAGCTGGCACTTATGAGACTGCAGCTGAAGTATCGGGTCCAGATTTGTGTCCCCCAGTACATACGAGTCCCCCCACTGCCATCCTAGAATGAGTCCTTCAGAAGCCTGGCACGACAAGGGCCTGGAACACATAATGTACAAGCTAAGATTTGTTACATGGTATACATGATTGCGCTAGGGTGTTCACTGTTAGCAAACATCTAAGGGGAAAATCTTGTTCATGTCTTCAGCTAGCTATTAGGGAAAGAATAGAGAATATGGGGCCAGACTCTAATCAGGATTACAGTCTTTACAATCCTGTGTTTCAATTTGGATACATTCCCCTTGTTCCGTCCCTGTCCATCACCGAGAAGAGTTTGACCCCATCCTCTTTACATTCTGCCCTCACATATTGATAAGATTCCCTCTCAGTCTTCTCTTTGCCAGGCTGAACATGCCTAGCTCGCTTACTCTGAGAGAGGTTTGAGTCCCTTAATCATCTTTGTTGCTCTACATGGGACCCTGTCTTGAAGTTCGCTATACCTCTTGTCCTGGTGAGCTCACAACTGCTTCTCTTTTCTCTTAACTGATTAATCTGATTTTTTTAAGGACTTCTGTTATAGTGTTTGTGGATTGAAAGAATGAATGCATTTTTTTTTTCCTTTTTTCTTTTTTTTTTTCTTTTATGTATGTATTAAGAGTTTACTAGTATTCTATAGCAAGGAAATTAAATACTGATTCCCATTTTCTTTTTCTTGTTACTGGAGATTGTATATAATAACTCTGACTTCAGTTTAAATGATATGCTAGCATCTAAGAGAGGTAAACTGTGAATAATAGAAGATCCTTGCTTTAAACTTTCACCTTTCCACAAAAAAGCCTGACAACACTACTTTTTCTTTCCATACAAGGAGATAGCATACCATTAGATTATGTTGATAGCTTCAACAGTTTATGTTATCGGAGTTTCTTGCCTGTGGTTTCTCATGTGGCTTCACATTTTTGTATTTCAGAATGTCAGAGCAGCTATGCTCTGCTCACACTTCATGCTCCAGCTGTCAAACTAATGCCAAGTCCTAATTATGAGATTTTTCAGCTCATCATTTTCAAACCAGAACAGAAGTAATGGGGTGCTGAAGTTCATCAGGTCATTTTTTTGATGGTTAGAAATCAACTACACAAATCATTATTGTTTGACTATAACCTAAACATAAACTCTCTTTGCATCATCAAGCATTCACAATGTCTACCATGAACTCCAGAGCATAACACTTAATTCAAAAACTGAAGGAATTTCATCTGCATAATTTATTCTATTTTGCATAATTTCTAGTGTGCTCATATTTTAGAAAAAGAAAAGATGTTTTATATGAATAATATGAAACTAATGAAACTACTACAGTTTAGAATCATTTTACTAATGTATTAGTGATTTCTTCTAGTAACATGTTAATATAATTGTTTTATCAGAAAAGTAGTTTTATGTGCTTTTGCAACTGTGATCGTATGTGCCAAAGGTGGCTGCAGGGCCTACTCTGCTGATCCGATCTACTCCATCCACCTCTATGGGATTGCAGAGCAGTAGGAAGGGCTGTGTCATGGGCTGCACATTTAGAGAAATCTATCAAGAAACTGTATTTCCCTTTAGCAGACGTCAGACACAGCATATACCTTGGCCGCATAGAATGATGTCCTCTCTCTGCATAAGATGTCTGCATGTAACATCTCGTAACCTGCAAGAGATATAAGCAAGAGGTACCCTGTTAATAGAAATACATGAAATGCATCTTAGATTAATGATTTGAGTGTTAGATCTTTGAGGGAGATGTGTATTTTAGGAAGTCTCATATTTTGAAATGTTTCATGGCTTCAATACATAGTGTTACAAAAAAATTGTATGTTTTTCTATGAAACTCCAAGAGAGAAGGATTTTGTTTGACCAAGTTATTGATCATGAATATACTCCTATCCCCAACAAATTTAGGACTGAAGAGTTTTGTTTGTTTATTTGTTTTTTAAGGAGCTACTTGGCATCTCTGGTTGCTGAAGTCAAAGTTCAGTACAGGGCTGCCCAGTTATTTCTTTCATGCTTGTGAATACAAGGCAGGACCATGGATGGGGGGGAAAGGTGTCTTCTAAAGTCCCTTGGCAGCATGGGGCAGATGCCAATAAAAGCCTTAAAAGCTCCCTGCTAATACACCAACCCTAACTGCCACTCAGCCTTATTTTGTGGCCTTTGGCACCTGACATTCATCTCCTGCCTAAAAATATAATAATAATAATAAAGAATAATATTTCTGAGTTCTTTTTTTTTGATAAAAAATAAATGTTCCTCAGGCCATGAACTGCATGTCAGAAGACAGTCAGGTTTATAAGCTGGGGGACATAAAAAAAATCAAAGATTCTCCCTCCCCCTTCCCACCTCACCTAAAATTCTTATTTTCCTTAGGACAGGAAATTTTTATTTTAATATAGTACATTCAGAATAGTGGGGAAGTAGTCCGTATAACAACTTCTGTCTAATTGGTGCCCTGCAATGATACTCCTCTAAAAAATATATTCTAAAATATGTTTTATATATGTTATTAGCAAAGGATCAATATAATTTATTGGTACTTACCAATATATAGAAAATTAGATCCTGTATCTTTAAAAGAGAGATTCTACCCTTATATACCTAATGATGGATATAAATTTTTATGTTCCCATAGAAAAGGTATCAAGAGTGTCCTATTGCTTAGTGTATTAATAGAAGATACTAGTAGGGCTCAGAACAGTAAAAGGAATATGCAGAGAGGATGGCAAAATATTGCCAAGCTGTCAATAAGTCTTTGTTTCATGACAAGTTTGATTGTTTTATTCTGTCATGACAGTCTGAGACTGAATCAAAAGAGACTGAATCAAAAACATTCAAAAATACAAACCAAAACAAACAAAAAAAAAGAGCAAAAGAAAAGCATATAATGATCTAAAACCCCTTTTCCTTTTGAAGTGAAGAGTTAAATATAGGTAGCTGGGAACTATCAAAAACTCACAGCCTAAGTGGATACACTACGTACTAAGCAATCTTCTTGTTACACTTCCTCAGTATTTAAGTCTGAGACATAAATGTTATGCCTTGCTAAATTGTTCTAAAGGTTTCAGTGAAGGTCAAGGCTCTCTGGGAATGGCTTTTAGATTTTTTTAGAATTTCAGTGAAACAGATTAACAGTCCTGTGGCAAAACTGGTGGCATTTGTGTTAGTCATTTAAATTTCAGAATGACTAATTACTGTGTAGGTGACATTAACTTCTTAGTGAAGTGAAAACTGGTTATTGTATCAGGTTTTCTGAAGACTCAGGGAAATTATATAGGTATGGATTTTTACTGTGTAATTGCTTTTCTGTTTTTTGTGTTATTTTTGTTTGTTTGTTTCAACGTTCAATCGGGTTAGAAAATCTATTTCCCCATTTTTCCTTCTTTTTCTTTTCTCTTCTTTCTTTCAAAGCTTGGATTCTAGTATAATGCAACTCATAGTAAAGAGTGAGTCTGCAGCATTTTGAAGGACCTCGGAATAGCCTAGATCATGTACTCCTGAACAGATTTGTATGGTTTCTTATTTTGCGTAACATATAATTAAGGATGTGTAAATTGTGGAAAAGTGTGTGTTTTTTTTTCCCAATTGTTTAGAGGGTATTTTTCTGTCTATGTTACCTTAGCAGAAAAACAATATTTATTGTATGCTTTCAAACCAAATTTCCCTTGTCTTTGAAAGAAGTGTTTTCTTAGACTATTGTCTGAGTGAATGTAGGTCTTCTGTGTCTTTATCACACAGTAACACTTCCAGTGTGAACTGAGTGGGTCAGTATATATTGGTCCCACTCTTTGTGTGGAGGCCAGACAGCAAAATTAATTTACTTGCAAATTCAGTGCTTGTGATTAATTTAGTTTGGTGAACAAGAAACTTTCTAAAGTACATCCTGGCTGTAATAACAGCCTGGGTCACATCCTATGGCCACGTTTGTTTAGCCTGCAATGGTCTCTCATGGAACAGAGTTAACAAACATAGTTTGGAAGGAAAATGTGTTTATTTGCACAATTTCAATTCACTGTGTTGTCTCTCTATTGTTCCATATAAATGCCAAGACAATGCATATTCTAATTAAATGATTTGTTCTCAGCAGCAAATATTTCATAAAATTTCATAGAATACTTAAGGTTGGAAGGGACTTCTAGAGGTTATCAAGTCCAACCTCCCTGCATACGCAGGGTCTCCTAGAGCACGTGGCACAGGACCACATCCAAGTGGATCTTGAAGATCTCCAGAGAAGGAGACTCCACAACCTCTCTGGGCAGCCTGTTCCAGGGCTCTGTCACCCTCACT
>JAWLRI010000242.1:54433-68788 GCA_034781795.1 Crypturellus tataupa
TAGATGACATCCACCGCTCTCCCCTCATCTGTTCAGCTGGTCATCCCATCATAGAAGGCTATCAGGTTAGTCAAGCATGATTTCCCCTTGGTGAATCCATGCCGACTACTCCTGAGCACCTTTTCATCCTCACCGTGCCTGGAGACAACGGCCAGTATGAGCCGTTCCATCACTTCTCTGCGGATGGAGGCTCACTGACTGGCTTGTAGTTGCCTGGATCCTCCTTTTTGCCTTTTTTGAAGACTGGTGTGACATCGTCTTTCTTCCAGTCCTCTGGCATCTGCCCCAATTCATCCTGACAAGCACAAAGTTGTTGATGTTGTGTACTCACTTGTATCCAGTATTCATGATAGTAAACAAAAAACAGGTCTATACTGGAACAACTGTTAAGCTGACAAATAGCTCACTTCCTGTTGGTTTCCTGTAGACATTGTGATTTAGTCTGTGGGGAGACATAATAAATACTAAAAATGAAAAATTGGAGATTTCTCCTGCAAGTGTCTATAATACCAGCAAAATTAATAGACATGAAAAAGGGACCCAATCCATGCACTACTAATGTTTTTGAAGATTGTTTGGTGAGGGCAAGTGTTCAGGATGCCTTTAAAGATAGGGTTTGCACAAGTCATTTGAGGTAGCTTTCTACATATGGTAAGCAAAGGGATGCAAAGGAAATGTAAGGTATTTGAGACATATGAGTAATGTGTGCTTTGCTTTCTCTCCCCTTCAGCCTCCTCCAACACAGCAGTAAGAAAGCAGGTGAGCAGCATCTGTTTGCTAGAAAAAGTCTTAAAGGTGCAGCAATCCCAGTGCTCTCACACTTTTTAAAGGGAAATTTGGAAGTGGGGAGATTAATTGCGAAGAATGGAAAGTTAGTCGCTAGCAGAGCTGCGTAATTAGGCAGAGGTTGCTTGCAAGGTGTAGTGAGCATGAAAAGGATGAGTTTTTGAAAATGCTTCATTATTTGTTGTTTGGATCAGGCTTAATGTAAATATTTGGCAATACTAGGGATACAAAACAGCTTTTCCAGAAGGAAGTGGATTTCTGGATTAGACTACAGAGAAGACCATTTACTTTCACGGTGTGAGTGCAAAAGTTGTTTCCTGTTTACTCAGTGCCGATTACGATTCCCTTATTTCCATGATAATTAGAAATGGAGTGCTTTAATACTATACAAATCAACAAACGCTATTACAGGGTCTGAACAATTGTGTACAAGCTTGCTCAAACCATTGTTTAGAATTACCTTCCAGTGGCTCTTTTAAGTAATACCTGGATTAATAGAAAACAGTTACTGTTCATAAAGAGATTGTGATGGAAACTATTAATTTGCCTCTAATGACTTTTTCAGATAGGAACTGGTTGTGCGGTAGATGTACTGAAATGAATCATTTTTAATGTTTACCTGATTATGTACTTGGATGAGGAGTAAAGCTGTTGTTTCTTTTTACTTTAATTTTATGGTAAAAGATGATTGGATACATCTTTTCTGAGACTTCTGAGTTCCTACAATAGGAATTACTTTTTAATGTTAGAAAATATATTCTACATATAAGTCAGGATTGTAAATACTGTCTTTAGACAGTCTACTGTGGTAGCAGAAGCAACTGCTAGAGAACAAAACAATTGCTGTAGTAGATTTTTTTATAATCTATTATTCACAATATTTCCTTAGTTCTTTTCTGAAAAACAATGGAAGCATAATACATAAAATAATGCTGTTGTACTTTTTTCTTTTTTTTTTTCAGCAGTTCTGCTAAATATGCTTGATAAGATGGCAATTTGCTCTCCTAGTTATCAGTCATCATGTCTTTTTCTCTAAGTTGGCCAATAGTTTCGCAGTAAGCTAATTGACTGTAGATGTCAGTACTATAAGATACCAGTGTCAAGTGTGATAGGGATAATATAAAATACTATTTTTTATGTAGTCATTTGAATCAATGTGGATATCAATTCTCCTTTTATTAATATTCTGCTGTTAAAATGTGATCCATTATGCCAACATAAAAATGAGACAGGGAACAGTTTATAATCGAGAAGAATCTTTACCTATATTTAGAAATACTGTCTGCAAAGTGACATTGCTTCTGAAGAAGAAAATTTTCAAGCTGACCTTCTTTACTTATACCTACCCGTTAATGTTTCATGTTTTTTTCCCAAGAGTCACCATCTTTTTCTCATTTGCTTCCTGGAGAGAGCCAAAATGGCTTTTAATCATCTCTGAAACTCTTTCCAAAATGAACTCTCTCAGTGGACCTGAAGGAAAGGCATCAGGCAAAGCTGTCACATCCCTGGAGTTTCTTATTGCGGAAATGTTCATTAATGGTGGCAGCACAGGGAAAAGATGACACTGTCACTATTTCTCTAACACTGGAAGGACAGACAAGATTAAGTAAATAAGCATAATGCAAAATGAAAGGAACTGAATGACATTATATTAGTCTCTCTCAAACATGTCTCTGTACTTCAATGTTACAAAACACGGCTCCAATATATTTTATAACACTGAGAAGTCCTTTCTCCCAACCATGTTCCCAAGCTGGCCAAGTTCCCAAAGTCTACAAGAAGTCAGTCATAGCAGACAAATGAAAGTAATGAGCCTTCAGAAACTATTTTTTTTCTCTCTCTCTTTTTTTGGTCTCTATTTTGAAGAGCATACCAGTGCATCATTGTATTTAAAGGAACTGTAAGCACATGCCTAGATGGTGCTCTAAAATCAAAGCATTCATGAGACACTGAGATTTAAAAACAATGAAAGTAAATGCAGCTTTTATTAAATATCTCAGAAAAAAAAACTTATTCCTGACTTAAATGACACTAAAAATGACATTTGCAGTCTAAGTATGTCTACATTGTAAAACAGAAAAAAAAAAATCATTATTCATAGGTATGTAAAACAAATGAATTGCTTTGGCGTCAGGTTTATAAACACATCATGGGAAAGAATATCTTTTCACTCATGATGCTGTGATAATTTATGTTACAAGGGCTTAGAAAGAAGTCATTAACCAATTAAGTTCTAACCAAAATGGATCACAATCAATTATCTTTTATTTTTCTACATATGCTTCTGAAATTTTAAAGGCAATCAAGCCCCTCAGTGAAAGTCACTAAAACATCAAGTCAGAATTTGCTTTAAGTGCTGAAGCTTTTAGAAACATTAGTGTCTTTTGCATGCACAGAGAATACTTTCTTGATTTCAGTTGATTCAGTTAATTAAGTTAGATTGCTAGGTCATTGAAAGTTGAAAACTGCAGAAAAGCCTTACCTTTTTGGGGGCATTTTTTCTCTATTAATCTCTATAGAGAAATGAGGCAAAATCTTTAAGTTCTACAGTCTTGTAGGTGATTTTGACCATAATGAATCTATTTAATTCACTTAGAAAAAAAGGATACTTTATTTAATGATGATTATATAGGTTTATTATTTATTTGAAATATTTTAGGATTTTTTTCTCTCTGCTATAGATTTCTATCATCATTGAGGCCTTAGACAATCACACAGAACAGAAGTTAAATTATTGCCTAATAATTTGCATTTTACAGTCTCTTTCAACTGTGCTACCTATAGCTTCATGTACAATTTAAAATGACTTAAATGAACATTTTCACTGCCTTCCTCTGAGTTTCTTGCTGCTCATATCCACCTTTATGTTACGCAGTACTCTATTCTTTTTGGGTAATGAACTAGGCTGTAGGATGTTTTGGCTTAAAACTAGACTATAAAAATATATGTACTTATATAAAACTATAAACACACACTCAAACACACACAAATTCATTATTTTGGAGGTTTGTTTGAATCAGCATAAATTCAGTCTTTGACCATACAATTGTGTTTGAGGTCACAAGATTAAGATAGACAGCAGAAACTATGTCAAAGTGGGAGGAAGACTGGATTACTTATTTTTGTAGAAATATCAGCTTTACTGGGTTAAAGATATACAGAATTGTAGCCTTAAGTTGTATCTTCACTGCCAAGAGATGTGCACTGTTGTATCAAAACAAAAAACAGAGATCACTAATCTATGATATAGAAAATCATATGAACATTTTGCCTTGATATAACTGACTAGTCAATGTCACACTTGTGAGTTGGGGCTTACCTAGAGCTGCTCCTACGAACAGGCAGTAGGGTATCATTTACACTGACATGTTTACTTAGTGGCTGTCTAAAATAATGTACACTGGTTTATCTTAGTGAGATAATTCAGCTCATTTTACTTAATGGAAAAATAAATGGATTTTCCTATAGACTACTGAAGGCTATAGAAAGCTGATCTGAAATTTTCTTTGATCTACTTCCCATTACAATCCTATTCCTGGGTTTTACCTTCACTTAAAAAAAAATATTGACAGATCTCCCACTTAGCAGTTTTTCAGACAAAATTATGAAATTGTTGAAGACTCCTATTCCTGTTTGAGTAAGCTTATTAATTTTAAATGTTAAGTTTAATGTCAGCAAAAACAAAATGAGAAAACCTAAATTAGAGGTGAAATATGAAAATATTGACCTGATGTGGACTTTGGAAAATAAAGAAGGATTTTCAGTTATTAATATTTTCAAGATACTCCTTTTTGTCATCAAATAATGAGAACTTATTTCTGAATAATTCACCCTCTCGTAGTGTGGGAAGAACCTATTCACAATTCTTTGCATATTTATGGAAAAAATGCACATGTGTATGTATCATATTACTTAAGGAATGCTCAGTATTAGCTGTTGTCCCTTACAAAAGTAGTTTGAAAGCAGAGACTCGCACTGTCTCTATAGATGACAAAATTAACCATACTGTTTAGTGATGTATATACCAAAGGAATGGATTTCTGTAGCTCAGGTAATCAGATGAATACATAAACAAAGATTTAGCTGTGTAAGGATTTCATCAGACCATGCTCACCCTCACAACCTTTTTCAAGCAACAAGTCAGACTTTGGTAGTTCCCACCTCTCTTTTCTCTAGCCTACCGCTATGTGGCCTCTTCATTGCTGACACTGCCAGAAAATTTTCTTGTGCATGAACTGTAAACTGATCAAAATTGGAAATAATACTCTTAAGAACCCCATAAATGATTCCTAATTTCTCTAAGTATCTAAAGTATCTAAAACACAGTTTATGAGTGAAATCCCATATTCACACACAAATCTTGACTTGCAGTTTTCTGATCAGCTTCTTATTGAATCTTGACCTGTCTAAAGTAAATCAAACAATAAGGAGCCCAGAAGCTGCTTGTTCAGCTTAAGAGTATAATTCTTCGTGTTTGTATGTTATTCAGTTTCATCACTACGATTGGATGCACTCGCACCATTCCTGATCTCTTCAGTTCCAACTAGGAGTTTATTTGCTGGTCAAGTAGCATCCCTGGACCACAGTTTGTAGGTCTGAGACTGTCTCCATTTGTGATTTGTTTTATTTATTGTGGTGAAGCCTCCCAAAGGATGCCTTGATGTGCTATCAAATTATTATGTCGCTCTCTCAGCATTTATAAATATAGGGATTAATATTTTGGAGATCTGCAGCCATTATGATCACAATAGTATTTGAAATGAAGCAATAAGATTAGATTGTAGAGATCAGGAAGCAAAATTTCATGCTTCATTCAGTTACATCACCTATAGTAGCTGAGCAGCTTGTATATATTATGACAGCAGTTCAAGGCAGTTAGATTAGTTTCTTCTTTCTTTGAACTCCCATTGCAACTGGTACTTCAGAATATTTTTACAAAACTTTTTTAAAATGACCAGTTTTGTGTAATTCCAAATTCCAAATTTATGAGCATAAAATTATTTACACTATTTATATTAAAAAAAGAGCTTTTGATTCCAGTGAGATATGTGGTTAACTTTAATTGAAATGAATGAGAATTAAGCATGTATGTAAGAATTAAGGGACCTCAAAATAACGTCATGAAAGGGGACCAGTTCAGTCCCACCCCCGTCACACACTTTTGAGGGATTAAATCTGAGTGTTTCACTCAGGGGGCATCAGGATGATCAGCATCAGGATTTGCCCTGTTACTTGGGTAGGATGACTAATTCTAAGTAAACATCATTCTTTTGAGGATCAAGGACTTCAAGTAGAAATTTTAATTTGCAGAGATTATTTTACTGGAAAATAAAAATAAAAGAAATCTTTAACAGCAAGGAATTTCCCTATATTTGTTCCTTTAATTTACCTGTTCTTACTGTCTGAGACATATAGAAGTGTATGGGACTTGAATGTGTGTATGCAATTCCTGTTTACAGTGCTCCTAAAAGAAATATGCATAGAAGATAGCCCGCTCTGAATCAGTATGAATTAGATCATTCTCATTTTCTTGATGATGGAAAAGAGGGCAAGAAGCAAGAATATTTATGGCAACTGGGATTTAAGAAATATACTTCTGTGTTCCTATTGTTAGTGCTGCTCTGTAGCCTATGTTGCATTATCACCAGTTTAAGATAATAAACTTCCTTTTCCCATCTTGCTATAGCTGAATAATCTAAAATAAGCATAGTACTCAAAGTACTCAAAAGTAGTTTTAATAAAGTGCTTTGAGGACATATCCCTACTTAGGGGACATTATTTTTACTCTTTTTCCTATTTAAATTGGGAAGGCAAGAGAAGAAAAATGTTTCACAGTCTTTGCTGTGAGATAATTACTTAGATGTCTTTCCTTATTGTTTTTGGTACTGGTTAAACAGAAACAAACAACAAGGATGAAAGAATTGACCCCAATAATATGTTGGGGGGCATATATTATCATTCTTGTAGAGTAAGTGATGTTCTTTCTTTCTTTCTTAAGCAAGGAAAAACAGCCTCTAGGGTTAATAAAGACTTTGTAGGACTTTATATTGTTTTTGCCAGGCAATCTTAAATTAAAATATTAGAGATAAGCTGTCATTGTAATGAGCCTCTACTGCATAGAATAACAAATACAACCTGCTGGTTGTATATGAAAAAGTCGTAGTAGTTTCTGAAGAAGAATTGGGTGGGAAATTTTCAGAGTACTGGCTTCCTATACAGAAAAGTTAATTCACTGGGACTAATTGCTGGCATGAACGGATAAGTTTTGACAAGCTTGTCAAATTGATGTTTTCTAAAATTCTTGAAGTGTCTCATTATCAAATTAAGTTTTTAAATGGAAAAGCTCTAGTCTCTTAATTCAAAACTCCTAGCCTTAGGTGACTGAGTCTGTAGCAGTTAAGAATACGTTCGGATCAAACATAAAAGGTAGTGACAGTAAAAATAAAAAGCTTTGTCTTGGAAAGAATGTTTTTGTGCTGCTTCTAAGGTGTTGAATATTATCCACAGTTTGTAAAAGAATTTTACACTCATCTCAGATATTTCCCTTGGCCAAATAGTTCGATTCGGCTAATACTGCTCGTTCTCATGTGTGAATTGACTCTTCTCCCCTTATCAGTGCATGTATGCAGGCAGTTCAATTTCCCATGCCCAATGTTGGTCTAACAGGAAACTTACTGCCACATGCAGACTTGATTTTCCCTGTTTATCTCATTCTGTAGCTACTCGGGATCCAAGGTACCAGTGCCTTTAATGCAGGCTTTGGCACATGGGCAGGGAGGACAAATCGCACTGAATTGTCCATGCTGGACCCTGCAGCACGGGAGAAGCTATCGTGGTGGTATTGCAGGAAGGCACTGCAGAGTTTTGTGCACTTTGATGTACCAGCAACAAAAATGCCCAGACCAGTGGATTTCTGTGTCATTTCACCCAGATGAAAGCAGTGTAACCAAATGAAGTATTCAGGTGTGGGTCGTTTTTTTTTCTGATGATTTTAAAAAGCTTTTCCTTTTATTTCTTATATGTAAACTTATTTTAAAATAACTCACTATGTTTTTTGTGATTTTTCAAAATTTAGGAAAACTGAGGTTAGGTTGTATTCTACATACCCCGGTATAATCTTGGAATCTTGATTAGAAGTTGGAATACTAAGGTGTGAGACAATTTAATATCTTTTCCTTCATGTTTTATGTCACTAAATACATTGTCTGCAACAGTGAGCGTGTCCCAACTCAGCATTTCATGCCACAGGAGCAAAGCTATTAGATGAATATGCACCTGCACTGCTTATACCACTATAACCAACCCTACCAGGGAGCTCTTATGCTGTAAGATTAAGACTGTTACTTGCAGAGCTTGCTTAATAAAATGTAACATGGTCGTGGTTATGTGAGGACAAAATTGTGGTCATTAGAACAAGTGAGGTTAGGGAGCTAACTTTTCTGAATTGGAAGGTTTCTAGTATGACTACCGCCATCAGTCTGTTTTCAGAACGTTTCCACAATTACACATCTCTTTTTTATTGTTTTTTTCTTACTTCAAAAGAAAAACAGCTTTGCCATTGAGACGTACTCGTGTGAAGATCCAACACAGATTTAAACTTATAAGTTAAAATCCTGATCAGTATTTGAGGAGAAAAATGGAGATCTAACAAACAGAGCTTGAATAGCTTGGTACCAACACTGTGGAAATGCTTGTGAATTTTAAATGCATTTTCCTTCCCCTAAGAGAAAACACAACAAACAGATAACCACACACCAACCTTAGTCAATTTTTTTTTTATTATTGACTTACTATATGAATAAAAGATTGTGTACATATTGCTTTACAGTTTAGTTGACAGCTCCAACTTTGTATTGTTTACCTTAACAGAAATAGTGTTTGCTAAATCTAAAAAAAAAATTCTTTTTACTCTGCTCATTTTGTGAAAAAAAAAAAAAAAAAGACATTGTGGGAAGGATTTTTTTCTCAAAGAAAACGCTCTAATTTGCAGGATAAGATAGTTATTTAGGCTCACAACTGAATATCACAAAATTTCTTTATAAAAGAGTCAGTTGCTAGATTCTCCACAATCAGTAAAGTATAAACTATTCTGCAATGTAAATCAAAATTCATTTCTGCTACAAATTTCCTCATTTTTAATGTATAATTCTCTCTATGTTTATAAAATTCTGATCATAAAATTCCATTTTTCTATACACATATCATTCCATTTTCATAAATCTTCAGGCCTATTTTTGAGACTTTTGGAGGTTTCTCTTGACGTTTATAATTATATTTAACTACAAATATAGTTATTCTGAATTTCATGGCACCTGTAGCTCCTTTAGAATAAATGAAATCCAGAAACCTGCAACAGCATTAAAAACGTTGTAGCTTTTTTATAAGCATTGAAGTATAGGTTTTAGTATCTAAATTTATAGAGTTGAATAGGGTAAGACTCTTGTTTTTTTCAAGGAGCAATCACAGAATCTAATTTTTGAAGTCACAAGCTGCACTGTTTCTCAGCTGAATGACACACGACTCATCGTTTCCCAGGGAAGAATATAAAATGAGAATCAAATGAAGTTGTCCTTTTTGGTAGAATATAAAAACATGGAGCTAGCTGGTATTTGTAAAAACAATAATTATGTCCAGATACTTCAAAGTATGAGCACAAACACAAATTTTAAATTAAAAAAGAAAGGAAATTGAATTATTGTCATTATATTGTATTTTATTTTTTTCCTTGCAGTTCCCACATATATCTATAAACCAGCAACAGTTTTTTTCCCCGTGCTTATATTGGGAAAACTTATTATTTTTTATTATCTGTTTACATCAATACTTACCTTTCAATGTGAAATTATTACTTTTTTCCTTCTTTTTGTCCTGTTTTGAGTATGTGTGTGTAGATTTCCTTTGTGATGTGCAAAAAAACTACACTGAATTAACAAACTGAGGACGGACACTATAATGTTGTTTCAGAAAGGCTCAGAATGACTGCTTACTTACATACAGCAAAATTCTGGAAATGACGCATAACTGTATGATGTAGCACAACTTCCCTCTTGATAGCACTTAATAGTATATGCTCTCTCAGCCAGACGTTGCATTTTAGCTCAACAGCGGATTAATAAGGTTTTAAGCATAATACTGCTAACCCCAGCTCTTCCTACATAAGGAAATTATTACAAATAGTAATGAGGAAGAATTATTAATTTGAATTAATTACATAACCCACCATACTCTTGAAGTAATCAATGAGGCTGATATTTTGTTTATTTTCAGTTGTGTATTTTACTTCCTCAGTGACCTTAAATATACTAATTCTCCAGACCATTATTCACTTTATTTTTACTTAAGCTAATGCCAATAGACATCTATAGTTTCGACTCTAGTTTTTACTAAGAACAGAATGAAAAGTGTTTAAGGACACTTCAGGGTTTTACAAAGGAAAAACCTTGTTGCTATTAGTAGTAGGCAATATGTTATGAAATGATATTACATGATTTCTTTTGCCTGTCTCAAGAGCTGAAGAATACACACAAATCTAATACTGAAGTGAATTGAATAAGGGAGTTAGCCTTAAGATTTGCATGGTGTTGCAGTAATTCTATACATATGAATTGCATTTTGGGTGTTGCCATCTCTGGGTTTCCCAGAAGTGGTTTATGAAGCTCTGAGTAATTCATCTGTGATGACAGAGGTGAGATATTTTCTTTGCCTTCTTACCCCACAAAAAAAATAGTATCCTATTAAGCATACTAAATGTATCAATTACCATTCAAATTTCTTCTAATGCTTTGAAGAAATACCACTACATATCTTAATCTCCAAATATTTGTATAACAAAGCCTATAGTAAAAATATCACCATGTTTTATTCATGAGGAAAACTTCCAAATGAAAATATGACTTTATAGTTGAACTGTTTGATTTAATGAACTTTATTCCCATCTTCACATGTCCTAATTTCAGTGCAATGGATTCATGAGGCTACAACTCACCTTATTCTGCTTGTTTCACTTGCAAAAATCCATGATCAGGTTTCTCAGTTGCATTTTGGCATCATGGAAAGGCTGTGAGGCATAAACTCCCATTAGGAGACTAAATGCTCAGCCTCAATGAAGACTGACAAAGAATTGAAGGATATACATTGGTCTTCCCATTTCCAGCCTCAATCTCTAGACTATCTTTATGTCTAGACTATCTGCACTTACCAATTCAGAGAGAGTTGATTTCATTTTGAGCGAAGTACCCAGAGCATGCTGCCCTACAATGCCATCCATATCCATAGGACAGCATGTTATGTGGGTATCTACATGCTACATGAGTTATGCAAAAATGCATGAAGCTGGAATATCAATACCTATTACAAATGTCTGACATTCAGACATATGTCAGTCAACTGGAAAAGTTTGCCACCAAATATATGCAATAAATATTGACATTTGAGTTATGAAGATATTTGTCCATTAGTTCCCCTGTTAGTCCTGTGTTGTTGAAATAGTGATGATCCTGGATATTGAAATAGTGAAGATCTTTGAGGAAATAATGCAGAGGGAGGAACTGCAAGTATATTGTTGTGTTTCAGAAATTATCTAATTCTTTTGAACTATTGGTGCTCCCCTTCCTTCCGAGGCCATAAATTAATTTTATAGTTTGTAGGTCTACAGGGAAAGGGGTTGATAACTTAACCATGCCCACAGACAGAAATAGAAAATCAGAATTAAAATCCTTTCATAAGAAGGGTCTCACGGAGCTCCTTGGTAGTTTGCATATTAGGAAACCAAAAATCTTTCAAACACTGAGGGATATCTGTCTGTGGATTTCGTGGATTCAAAACATAAATCACAACTAGCTCTAGGGGAAGGGAGTGAAGGTGACCATTCTGTGTTACTTGTGTTTTCACCTGCTGGAGAAATGCCTAAGTGAATTCTCTTTTTTAACCTTTAATATAAATGCTCTCAAGCATTACCACAAGCACTCTTTCACGTTTTCTCTTGCTACCTTTATGGACTTGCTTGAAAGAGTCTGCTAGCTGAAAGATGCCACATGTGGCATTGACAGGCAGCTATTCAGAGAATGGCAGACAGCCAGTAAATCACTCAGTGGAGCTTCTCGTCCTTCCAGCCATGTCTTACAGAATCTACAATTTCTCCCTTCGAACACTATATCTCAATGTGGGAGTTTATGTTCTCTTTAAACTTTTATACGTAAATGTGACAAAAAGATACACATTCTCTTGCTAATTGATTTTTCATTCCTTCCAGAGCTCAAGTGCACAATCCCAGCATGTGTTAACAAGTCTCTTTCAGAGCTTCCAAGTAATCTGGGGCATGCAAACAAAGCAGGTTTCTTTCTCCTCTGGGAGGAGGGAAAAAACCTTTTACAAACTATATCTCTAGGTCATACATAGCACTGGGAGTTTGTTCAAAATCTGTGGAAAGTTTTCATACATAAAATGGAATTTTCAGTCTTAGAGCATAAACTGATGTGAAAATTTTGTAATCTTTGTCTACTTCATGTGCATGCATTTTTTTTTCCAGATGTTCAAATATTTCTGGCATCAAACCAACTCTTCTAATAGGAGTTGCTGTGTAAACAATATTAAGTACTCTGTTAAAGCTTTTGTATGCATTAAAATTTGTAATAAGACAAAAGAAACAATATTACACCTTCTGTCAAATGATCGGTCTATGGCAGTGGTTATACAAGGACGCTCAAGGAGAGAAAGAAAAGGACAAGCTTATATGATCCCTACTCCATAACTACTTATATTCCGACCATATAAATCAATTTCATAAAATGGCACTTTCAAAATTTAATGTTGACTGTGCCTTCAGATTCCATGGCAGAAATACTCTTTTCAGAAGATGGTGATTTCTCTGTGAGATGTCAAATATCTGTGTGATAGTTCGCATTGGCTGAATGCGTGCAGTTTTAGGTGATCCAAGTCTTTTTTCACATGGTTTCATAGTAAGGCTCACAAATGCAATTTAAATTTTAGTAAACATAAGACACCTGAAAAAGAAATGGTGAATGTTAACTTTTTAATGGAAAAGTTTTAATTGCAGCTGTTTCAGTTGAAGTCTCATTAATTGCATAATCTGAACTAGTGTTAAAACACAGGGTATCATAGTCCCTGTTCTTCTCCCAATGAGATTTTACATACATTGATAATAGTATGTAACAAAATATTAATACCTGAACATCTTTTGTTTTGAGCAGTGCTTTCCAGTAGTTATTCTAGACTCAAAATATAACATATTTGTTTTCCTTTGTATCAGATGTGGAAAGCTTTAGTAAATACTTTATTACTCAAATGCAGGGTTTTTTTACAATGAGAACCAGATTTGCAACTACTCTTGGCTCATGCATAGCATCATGCATAGCTTTTGGCTGGCCAGAGATCAGAGTGAGCAGCATTGCTGATGCACCTAAATCAGCTTAGAAAATGTGAGCCAGAACATCCAAGGAAAAGAAATGTGACCCTTAAAAAACTAAATAAACTAACTGTCTTTATAAATATAGCAACTGCAGTTGCAGTTCTGCAGTGCAGAATGAACTAAACCAAATTTCAACACCTCTTTCATTTCTCATCAGTAGATATGGAAGCCTCGTGTTGTTGTAGCAATTCTGTATTGGGGAAGCACAAAAGATACTTGGGAAAAAAAAAGAAACACAAAACCAGCAAAAATAATGGCAGTTGCTACTATTTGTAGCAGGCCTTCCGATAAACAAACAGATGACCAAAAGCCCCTATTTGCTTTAAGATTTTCTTGGCAGAATACTCGGTAGTATAACCAACTGCCTGTCACTGCCTGAGCTGCATGAAAGTGTTACCACTTGAAATGGCACATATTCTCTAGCAGGTCCATTAAATTCCTAATTTAATCTTCATTGTGTCACAGTATGGCAGCAGATTATACTCACCACCTGGAAATATGACCTAGGAAATCCAGAGCCGCTGAGTTTGTTTATTAATTGCCCCTCACATTGTCTTTAAAGAGCTAGAGCATCCCCTTGAGTCTTTTTCATAGATGGAATTGTCTGCATCAAGATTTTTTTTTCTTCTGAGACTTCAGAAATAAAACCAAATATGTTAAACCAATATCCACAACAGACAAATCTCTCTCTGGCTGGCAGTGAAAATACAAATGGTCCCCGAGTCATACATAACAGTCTTCAGAAATGGTAAATAGAGTTTCAGCTTCCTCTTTTGTCAGCTTTTTCTTAGATATTGATCTAATTTTGCCATTTTCAGTGTTTTCAGTGTTTTGATTGCAAGGCTAATGGTTTTAGAGAAAATGTGGTTTAAACGAAGGAAACATTTTCAACAGGGTACTTTCTGGAAGAAGCACGCTCTAGAGTACGGGTACCTTCTGGTCAGGAATGGAGGTAGATATATTCAGATGCTTCCAGGAAGTGCTGGAACTGAAACACAGTCATCATCCCTGAAAACACTGAGTGCAAAGAGCGGTCATGATTTCCATTTCTGCAGCACATCACAGAATCATAGAATCACAGAATGCCTAAGGTTGGAAGGGACCTCTAGAGGTCATCTAGTCCAACCCCTCTGCACACGCAG